>CM067373.1:36877214-37477214 GCA_034401795.1 Chaetoderma sp. LZ-2023a
TGACACGTGTGTTGCGTTGGTCATTGTCCAAACACACCTCAATAAGTACTTTCTAAATAATAACTGGATTATCAAATCGATCAGTTGTATTACAACCATTAACCAATGACATCGGTACAAGGGGTGGTGCTTTAGTGTCCCCTTAGGTTTTTTTGCAGGGAGCATTTTCTCAGGGGAAGGAGCCCGAACCCCTCTTACACGCTCCCTCAATTGAACCCCTCTTACACGCTCCCTCTATTGAACCCCTCTTACACGCTCCCTCAATTGAATCCCTCATAACATAATTTCCTTAATTTCGCCGTTACTGATTAAGACACGCAGACGTACGCATCAAATGGTATTGACGAGATTCTGTAACTTAAGAGGTTTAGTCACGGATTGGCCGATGTTTATTATGCCCGCATCCCTAAATTTGTCAGACTTACTGTTATGTCACTTACAGATTGATAATCGCGTATTTACGGAGCCAATTAAAAGAAAATTACAATAAAAGAGCGCCCACGACACCCAACCTTCACACACCAAACCCCCCTCTCAACACACACACAGAAAAAATAAACTAACAAGCGAACATAAAGGAATATTGTAAGCCTACAAGTATGGGCAATGTAGCTACTTTGAAGGCCACCCCCACCCCCCCCACCCCCTCCAAACCCCCACCCCAACACACTCCCACCCCATCAACCCCTTCTTTCCGCATCCTACCAATATAAAGCGTAATGAAATCGCAGTCTATTAGTTATCTTGCATATTTTTGCTACAATCCGTACTTTATATTTACCAGGCCCAATCAAGCCTAACGACATTTATATAATATATATGACACATTCCTTATTTGCTACTTTCTCTTCTGCTAAGTGTGGCTCAATGTCTATTAATGTCACTGCAGATAATGTCGCCAATGCGATTGCGAAAAAATTCTTCTGAGAAGAGAATGTCAAACGGCCTGTCTCTAAGTGACGTCATACAGGTGTGGCAGCAGGTGTTCGCGCGGGGAATTTCCCGTATTGCGCGAAGAGATCGATATCAATCGGGACCTATATTAAACAGACGTATCTGATATGTTGAGCATAGTCTATCGACCCAAACTACCCATCCAATACGGCAGTTTGCTTTCTTTTTGTCAAAATATGTTTAATATAGGAAAAACAACGCTTGAATGAAATCATGGCTATTTTGAGAGTTTACTTCGTCTGAGATAGGCCTACTAGTGCTATACCAAACAGTAGCAGAACGCGGGAAAGCGGTTAGACCTGATCTGGTTAGGGATAAAGGGATTTTCCCAAATCACTGAACGTGACGAGGCATGCGCGTTACTATGGAACAGAATAGCTCAATGTGATCAGCGGCTTTTAGGCGTGAAGGAGTAGGAACGGGCTAATACGATAATGGAACACATATAAAATAAGGAGATATTTATTTTTTCCACAATAGCTGTCAGATCTTGAGTATACAAATGATAATAAGCATTCCCATTGCGCATAACTATTAGTATAGGCCTATATAATGTATAAACATTAACAGTGATACAAGGAAATATGTACTAATATTATATATATATATAGGCCTATATGCCTAGGCTTTGTAGACTAATTCGGATACATAGGTCTATATCAGAAGTCCATACTTCTGCCTATATAATATATAATATATAATATCAGACGTCCATAATACTATTGTGTGGACTTCTGATAATATCAATACGAGTATGCCTGCATAATTCCATGTTATAATATTTAACTGGTAAATAGACATATTCATTAGGCCTGCATTTATGAGCTCATTTGGCCCCGAATGGTTAAGCGAGCATATGCAGTGGCGATCGTGCGTCATCCGTCCGTCCGTCGTCCGTCATCCGTCCGTAAACTTTTGTGTTTTGCTTTTAAAACGCTATTCCTCCACAAGGTGCTTTTCCACCGCTTGCGAGCGTTGCGAACGAAACGAATACAGGACCTTGATACGATATAACCCTATGACCGTTTTTCATATTTTAAGTAATGCACTAAAACTGTAACTTTGTGGAGCAACAATTATACATTTTGTATCGTTATAATATGCGAAGCGTTGTTTGACTTACAGCGACTCACTTTTTCCGAAATAGGACCCATAGTGAAGTCGCAAAATTGGGGCTTATATCGCGCAGATCAGTCTTGATTCGCGCACTACCGCTGGCTAATATCGCGCGCGCACATATCATAATTTATTATACTTACCGGTTATGCAATGAAGTTCTTTGAGTTAGAAATAAATAAAGTAAATATTTTTCTATGATATAATAATATCCTTTATTATTATATTCACATAGCGAAAACATCAACATCATATGGATGGACACCAATTAGTAATAGAGTAGCATAGAGTAATACATCAAGAGCTAGATAACGGGCCTTGGTATACTACATAATACAATGTTCAATTTCAAGTTTATTCGGTAACGTCTTCTGAAACTGATGATGGAGATGATGATGATGATGACGGCGGCGGGTAGTGTGAATACTGTATAGTTACTACTACTACTACTACTACTACTACTACTACTACTACTACTACTACTACTACTACTACTACTACTACTACTACCTACCTACCTACCTACCTACATACTGATGCTGCCGCCATTCGCTGAGACGTGCATAAATTTGTGGGAGAAATAAGTATGGCAAGCTTTACGTGCCTGTAATTACATAATCTGCCATTTCTTCTTTTTAGCCTTATTCATAATGATGTCAATATATTTACAGAGAGCTATTATTGTTTTGCGGTTTTTTGTATTGAAAAGTTAATACATTTTATGTGTAGGCTTATTTGGGCGAAATGTATAATATTTAGGAAGATACCGTCTTCTCTCTGTATTTATTTCAGGACATTCAAATAAATAGTGGAATTCGTCGCCTAGTACATTTAGGTTACACAGATTGCAAAAACGCGCATGTCTGGGAACGATATCTGCATCTGATCAGATAGCTGTTGATTTAGTACTGATTTTAGCCAGTCTGTATGGCACGGGTCTTGATTTGTCCATACCATCGACAGGCCGGTATTATCTAACACTTTTTTAATAGGCAACATCCGTGTCCACTGATATGTGTTATTTGATGAAAGATTACGGTGTGTAGTAATCTATACTGTTTATATGAAATTTTGGATTCCCTGCCTGTTATTAATCTTGCCCAAAATACTACCATTCTTTTGTCTATCGCTACGCGTAGAGGATACTGGTCGAGTTCACCATAGGTATGGGTAATATTTTTTACACTCAAGAGAATTTTACAAAAGCGCTTATGAAGATTTTCGACATGGTTAATATTTTAAAAAACCCAAATTTCACACCCATAGAGAAGAATATGAACGATCATGGTGTGAAAGAGCTCTAGCTGCATATCAATAGGCAGATGGAGGCTATTAGCTCTTGTGAGTAGTGAAAACATGGCTCTACTGGCTTTATCATAGACAATGCCTGATTAAGCCTTGCCAGGGCCGGGGGCAAAGAATATTTGTGGAGTTGGGTGGAAGCGAAAGGCAAACCAAATGGGGAAGGGGCGGGGGTCCGGGTTTCCTTCCCCGAATAATTTTGAAATCTAGATGCTCGCAGATGGCATCTCCTGTAGGTTTATATTGACCATCAGTTGGCTATTAAATTATTCTTTTTCAGCCATTTAATTTCATTTTTTTGTTCACTCAATTTTTTAGCCGTTCAGTTGCGAAAACAGGACTGGATAAAAAAAAACCTGAATGAACAAAAAAATTTAAATTAATTAGCTAAAAATAGACTAATTGAACATCCAACTGAAGGGCCATGTTTACCTCTGGAAGTGCGGGTCATTTATCATGTCTACTTTATAAATATATGTACACAGACTATACCAATAATAACGTACAATACAAATGGATTGGAGTAGTAAAGGCAATATTAAATAATGTTGGAATGGGATATCTATGGGAAAGACAGAGCATCACAAGTAACGTAACGAAACATTTAAAACAAATACTTATAGACCAATACACACACTCATGGAGAAGACAGATGAACGCATCCTCAAAGGGAAAAATCTATAATATCTATAAGACGAAATTTGAAATAGAACCATACCGTACTAAATTAAATAATACTAATAAACTAACCCTAGCGCGATTCCGAACAGCCAACCACAAATTGCCAATTGAACTGGGAGGTGGGAGGGCTTAATCAAAGAAGATCGGATATGTAAATTGTGTGACCAACATGACACAGGTGATGAATATCATTACCTATTTCTCTGTCATTTTTTTGAAAAGGGCAGAATGACACTACTACCAAAATACTTTCGGGTGAAACCAAACTACTACAAATTTTGTGAACTTTTATCAAGTAATAAAATCTCAATTTTAAGTAAGCTATGTACATTTATAAGAAGAGTATTGAAACATTTTAAATAGCAAGACATCGACAACAGTGATGATGACAACAACGACCTCGACTAGGAGGAGGACCATGGCGACGACGACGAAAACGACGATTACGACATCGACGACGACGACGATGACGACGACGACGACCATGATGACAATAGCAGCAGCAGCAGCTGCAACTACTACTGTTACCTCTACTGCTTAGGTACTTATATTATGTTGAAATAATAATAATAATAATAATAATAATAATAATAATAATAATAATAATAATAATAATAATAATAATAATAATAATAATAATAATAATAATAATAATAATAATAATAATAATAATAATAATTATCAACATTCCATGTACCCGCCATTGACCGTGTAAATGTATGTACTAATGGACCCCATATGCCACATTGTGGCCGGGGTGTAAATAAATTGAATTGAATTGAATTTGAGAGCAACTACAAGATAACAAATAATTTTAAACTGTAATACAATCTGACTCCTAAAACATTAGAACAGTTTCAAAACAAAATAAACACACTTTAATAAGAATAATACTGAAACAACATATAATGGACAAATAAGACAATAAGACCCCCACCCACCCCTCGCCTTACTACAGGGAGGCACATATGGTTATATGGTCATACTGTCATAAGGTTATATTTCCATACAAAGAATAACTTAAAATGTTTTGTTATCACTCATCATCAGAAAACTAAAAAAAGGAACCCATTACTCAAGAATAATACTGAAACAATATATAATAGACAATAAGACGAACATTGTAAGTCTGTAATGGAATTTCCATTCCATTACAGTGTTCATCTTCTGAGGCGGATCCAGAAATTATTGAAGGGGTTGTCCTTGGAGTAGGTTTAGGAGAGACTCTGGGAGGGGGTGGCCCCATCCGAAAAAGAGTGGTGGGTGGGTTTAGAGGGGTGGTGTGGGGTGGGGGTGGGGTGGGGGTGCTCCCCCAGAGAGATTTTGTGAATTTAATACTGCTGAGATGCGATCTCCAGCCTTCTGAGTGGAAATAGTGATTTTTATTTTACCTGTAATTTAAACTGCTGCTGCTGCTACTAGTAGTAGTAGTAGTAGTAGTAGTAGTAGTAGTAGTAGTAGTAGTAGTAGTAGTAGTAGTAGTAGTAGTGGTAGTGGTAGTAGTAGTAGTAGTAGTAGTTTTGTTTTTTATTGTCAAGCATTAGCCGAGTAGCCTACCGACTGGCCCACCATCAAGAGGAAAAAATCCTCTTTCACCGGACCAGCTTTCAACTACCCGACTCACAACCACACGAATTGACTGTAACTGATAGTGTACATTCCAGACTTGCCATATCTCTAGGCACTGGCATGTGCGTAGTTTTTGTATTATTGTCAAGCATTAGTTCTAGGAACCCTATCATTGACGACGCACTGGCATTAGGATATAGCGCAGTCGATATTGCAATGTAATTTTTATTATTGTCAAGCATTAGTTCTAGTTTTCTGAGAATTGTTTTGTTGGGCATAGGCAGCTAGCTATCTATTGCTTTGAAGGCTATCGCAAAATTGAACTTCATATTTTTTTTATCTCTGTCAAGTCTATGGACCTATTAAGCGACACAAAGTAGTAGTAGTAGTAGTAGTAGTAGTAGTAGTAGTAGTAGTAGTAGTAGTAGTAGTAGTAGTAGTAGTAGTAGTAGTAGTAGTAGTAGTGGTGGTGGTGGTGGTGATGGCGGCGGTGGTAGTAGTAGTAGTAGTAGTAGTAGTAGTAGTAGTAGTAGTAGTAGTAGTAGTAGTAGCGGTAGCGGTAGCGGTAGCGGTAGCGGTAGCGGTGGCGGTGGCAGTGGTGGTAGTAGTAGTAGTAGTAGTAGTAGTAGTAGTAGTAGTAGTAGTAGTAGTAGTAGTAGTAGTAGTAGTAGTAGTAGTAGTAGTAGTAGTAGCGGTGGCGGTGGCGGTGGCGGTGGCGGTGGTAGTAGTAGTAGTAGTAGTAGCGGTAGCGGTAGCGGTAGCGGTGGCGGTGGCGGTGGTAGTAGTAGTAGTAGTAGTTTTGATATGTTAATTTTTCTATTGTTATTTGTATACTATTAATCAAGCACCGGATTGCATGGGGGCTTGCTGCCTTTTTAAAGGAGTTTCTCCATGAAGTTTATCCGACTGCGTCAGGCGTCGGATTTCCCCCAAAAAAACACCCCGGTGACAATGTCAATTTTCAAACCGGATTAGTCGGTATATTTGGAAGGGTTGGGGTGGGGTGGGGTGGGGTGGGGTGGGGTGGGGTGGTCAAGGAGGAGTTGGTACAATTATTGAATGTATTATTTTTCGATACACGTGTAGCAAACATACATGTATTTTCGTGAACGTTTGACACAAAATACACGCTCACGACGTTTAATTTCTTTATAGGCCTCGGAAATATAAATCAAATGCCATTTCTCTATGTTTGATACATATATACCATAGGCCCTATAGGCCCTAAATGAAACCAGTGGCGCGCGTGTGTGCACAGAGACTACGACTGAAACCAGTGGCGCGCGTGTGTGCACAGAGACTACGACTTCCAAACATTTGGACGAACAAGGTACTATGCATATAAGGTTGACCGATTATAATCTGGAAAAATACTTACAACATTCATTTCATATTACGTCAGTTGTATTAAAGTATTTGTAATAATCTAGACTCTTACTGGGCATCAATAATGTGTTCCATTTACAATCGATTAAAGTGCCACAATCGCACGAGAATGCTTGAATTTTTTTTTATATAATTGTATAGCCTACCTCAATGTAATGAAACTAGACACATCTTAACATATGATGATTTCATTCCGTATAAATTAATATAATTTTTCTTTGTTAATTTTAATTTGGGATACGAGTCACTAATTCAACTTCGCAACTAACAATTATAAATTTACCACTGAAATGTTTGGCTCCGTTATCGAGACATCATTCCGGTCGCTAATTTTCAAAAAAAGTATTCTCTTGGTAGGCAAATTGACAGTTCCCAATACAACTGTAGATGCAAATATTGATCAATTGATTATCATTATGAATCAAAACAAATTATGATTAATCAGTATTGGCTAAACCGAAAATCTGTATTGTGCTCGGTGTTTTGGTTTGAGTATGATAACGGCGGTTTGCAAACAGTCAGTTTATTGAACCGGTTTACGACGTGAGATCGGTATATCGCGCAGCTCTAAGTGTTACTTAATATTTTAGCATGCCAAGTATGTGATTGATTACTGGTCAAACACTGAGAAAATATCCTTATTGAGAATTGGCGGACTTGTATTTGGTATCCTATTTATAGCAATGGTAGCAAATTAAAGATATTGCCTGGTTAAAAGTTGCTTACATTTCTTTTGGAATTTTGCATAGGGCACAACTGCCCACCCCCACCCCATCCCTCTCGCTGCTCCTGCCTATATGACAACCGCGGAAGTCTCCCCTGCGCCCCCGGCGCCACTGAGCGCAGCGCTCACTATATGTAGTAAATCAACAGAAATGTTACAGTAACATCATGTATGAGATATGATCTATAAGTTACCAATTTGGTGTAACCGTTACATCTGGTCAGTAGCATATACCCGAAAATTCAGTCTTTTGCCGAAAAATCCTCAAATTTTAAGACAATCGACCCCCTCCCACATCCCCACCCTTTGCCTTACTACAGGGAGGCACATATGGTTATATGGTCATACTGCCATAAGTTTATATTTCCATACAAAGAATTGTCCATTGGGAACAGTCCATTGGGAACAGTAATTGCCACCCAGAACAGCCCCCCCCCCCCCGCCCCTCCACCTCACCCAGACGCCACCACCACCTCATGCGCCTGTGACATGATGGCAGATATATGGACGACTTCGATGAGTCTTTGTGGCCAATCTAGATGTTCGACTCAAAGGCTCTTGTAGACAGGGGCTTATATTATCAATGATATCCATTGTGTGGAGGTTTAGCATACGTCTTCCCATGATAATCTTAGTCTGTATGTCACATGGGAAGATACATAGAGGCCTACATGGCTACTTTAGTTCAAGGTTTTATTTCTCCAGATATACGATATTATTATTTTTATATCTGAATTGCGTTATAATATAAGATACAATTTCAACATACCTCATGATTCTGTAGACGTCTTTTCTATCAAATACTGATACCCTTTTAAATATATTGAGAATATCGTAATACCCTATTTCTCCTAGATTGACACACACGATTTATTACGATAGCTCTCTTACTTTCTGAGGTACATACGCTTGAACGTGCATGCCCTGTGTTTTCTAGGCAATATACGGCAATACGACAGTCATCCCGGCTTCATCCGATGACGTCATAAGGCCTCTGTTTCCGTTCAATTACGTTTTGTTTTTCCAAGTGTATTAAAATGACCGACTTTGAGACGTAATTTTGTCTATTTACCAGTCGAGATTCTCGAAATGATATGTCTACATCAACTTATAGTACTGGCCCTAATATCTTTAGGGGTATATATGCATTTTCGAATATGCATTTTCCGGGACCGTTAAACGTTTTATTAAATTATATTTGGTAAATATAAGTCGAGTTAAAAGGATTACTAATGTTAACTGATATATCTAATCGTTTCTTGGGGATGTTCCTATAGTTTATCACCGGGACTGGATGCCACTTTTCCCATGATCATATAACACTGTCGGGTCTATGGTGCTGGATAGTGCTTCGAGGCTCGGTTCCTCCCCTGTGAAAATGTTATGTCCTAGCTATATGCCTGACACGGATAATGTCATTGCCTGAGCTACCATTATCTTCCGTACCACTTGACAATGCTAGTCTTATAAGATTAATCGTCCCGTCTGAACTAGCCCGGGTGTGTAGGCCTATTCGTGTTTAAAGAGAACTGATTGTCATGGGTGGTATCGTGCACTCGGTATGCGAAAAATGCAGTATACATGGTACGTTTAGTCCTAAATATACCCTTGTCGAATACTAATGCATACCTCAAGCTTAGCTCTGATAAAGATAAAATTATATAAAATGCATCTAAGTTTGCATTGAACATATGGTACCATGTCGTTCTCGAAGCTGAATGATCCATATTGACAGCTTAGTGACATTGCACATCACAATAATTAGACTTGAGAAATCTCCACTATTCAGTTCATGTAACCACCCAAGAGTGTAATGTGTAACAGTATATAAAACTGGCTAGCTACCTACTAGTCGTAGATACGACGCCCTGATAGAAGCACTGGCCTGGTATGAGTCGGTCCGGCTAGAAATAGAGCCCTGATAGAGGTTAATTAAATAATAGGTGCCTACTCTCTAAGTACTACTGATTAGATCAATAACGGATGTGTGCTAAGACCTGTAACGGAAATTACAATATATAAGTTAGTTACACCGTATCACGTAACAGATCATTGCGATTTTAGTAATCATATTGTCGGCCCGTCCTCTGAAAATTAATACATAAGGTGACCCGATAATAGTATTATTAGAATCGTAATGCCCCGACAATCACAATCCAATAGTGAATTGTATACGGGAAGCAATTGTAATTTAGAGCTAACACTGTGGTCAAAATATATGTTATAATTACTAGACTATTAACATTGCCCAGGTAACTGTCAATCAGTAAAAGATTATGCTAAAACTTTCGCATCTTAATGCGTTGTAACTTATAGCATAGTCCCCTGTCTAGTCTATTCATACGTTTTGTAAAAAGGAAATTAGATTAATTTCTGGTAAGCTTTCCACATTATGTTCATGATTCATGCCGCAGTTAGAATGCCGGTTTTAAAATATATTTTAGGATTTTTTTGCTATTTCTCAGCATTGAGTATAAAAATAATAAATAAGAGTCGTAGATTATGAATACAATTGGCAGTCTGCTCGCCAACCCACCACAGGAAAACTATCAGCTAATTAGGTTTACTTTTGCACTTGTATCACCCAAACTTGGCAAAACCATATAAATACTCATCCCTTATTTCATGGCGGAATTTCTTTTGCTGAATAGTTAGTGTTGAAATGATTTTTATGATAGAAAGTAAACCGACAGTCAAACAAAATTGCTTTAAAGCTGAATGACAATACGAACAGCGTGAAACACAGCATTACTGCCCTGATAGTACTTGTAGTTTATCGAGCCCAGTTAGCAAATGTTATTAAGCCGGAGCGTTGTTGCCAGATTGTTACTTTGCACAACGTTTCCAGATTACCGTAAGTATTGTTGCCAGATAGTGCGTTCAATCTCTATCTTTTACGGTGCATAATCTGAGCATTGATAATTGCTGCCAGAGTATTTATTTGAACCGGTCTCTGAGCTAGCTATAGTTTAAAGCGGCTTAGTTGACAATTATTTATTAACTTGTACCAAATTCTATGTAAATCACTTGGTTAGTTTTCCATTGACCTTTTTCTAAATGATATTTATTATTACAACATTACTTAATATATTGGGAACACATTATCCGGAATACGATTGGTCTAAATTGTTCCCTGGCTAAACAAGGAGTGAGTGTTTATTTATTGATTTATTGATTGTATTTGATCTTAGTTGCGCTGAGGTTGTCAACTTGAGGACCTTCTCTAGGCTGCCAACTGACTTAGCGCATTTCAATATTTCCTTCGTCTAGTCCTGTAGTTACATTACACTCCCACCCAGAACTTCTGTTCTTCTTTCGGCGAATTAGCAGACTTGGCACAGTCTTAGATTACCCATTAAGATTTCGATGGCACAACCCTACCTTTCGCATATTAACAACCTCAGCACTTTACACAGCCTTCATTTCCAATATCTCTAACTTTTTTGATTCTCTTCTAAGGTGTACCTTAGTGTCGCCTGACAACATGAACATTTCATTCACACGTATTCAGTGGATCTCTCAAGTGCGTCATGCACTTAAACGGTGCATCGAATACAGTGAGATGGAATCCCCTGTAGCTGGGAAAGGACGAAACGAAGTTGTCCATGAGATGGAGCAGGATCTCTTGAAGCAGATCGCACACGAGGAACACCGCGCATTACATATATGCACACATTGGCAACAGGGGTTCAAATGCACACCTGTCAGCCTGAGAAATCTCTTTCAGCTGTGCTACAGACATCGGAATCAGTCTTCACATCTACTGTGATTCCACCACCACCACCACCAAACGGTTTCTCTTTTAGGACTTCAGCTTTAACCTCGCCTAAGAGAACTTCGGGTGGCAACACTAGAAAACATGAAAAGCAAAGACACATGATGCAAGATTTCTACCGAAATGTGACAACTCTGAGTAGCTCATCCTCTGTTTAACTACAATACGCTTTCTAAAAATGCTAAAAATTTGCCTTGACCTTTGATCTGGTTACCTGACCTTTGGTCTGGTGGCCTCAGTATTTTGGTTGTAGTTCAGCACGGTGTAGGTAACCATGTGTTTAAGTTGTGTTGCAATATGATTATCCAATCCTCAGTCAGTTATTCCTCTTTCGAGTGAGCTACCTGCACAGTTATGATCGTAATTTTTACCTTTGACCTGCTGGCCTTTATTTGGGTGGTCGTTGCACTATGTGTATGTACCCATGTGTAGGTAACCATGTGTTTAAGTTTTGTTGCAATATGATTATCCAATCCTGAGTTATTCCTCTATAGAGTGAGCTACATGCACAGCTATGATGGTGATTTTGATCTTTGACCTGGTGACCTTTATTCGGGTGGTCTTCACACTAAGTGTATGTACCCTTTTGTCCATGTTTGTTGCAACATGATTATTCAAACCTGAGATATACTTTATAAAATGTCAAAAGTTATTCAGACAGATTACCTTGGTAATTGACCTTGTGGCCTTGACCTTTGATATGCTGACCGCATTATTAGGTTGGTGTTTCCAATTCATATAGGTAATCAGATGTCACAGTGTTGTTACAATATGCTTATGCAGTCTTGCGATATACTCTTTGAAAAATGTCAAAATTCTTCCGAGAGACATGGCATTGACCCGGGTGACATTGACCTTTAATATGGTGACCTCATTTCTTAATTCTTGTTCAACACGATCAAGGTAGCCATGTGTCCAAGTTTTGTTGCAATATTTATCTAATCATAAGATATGTATGTATGTATGATTACTGTATTCTGCGGCTGTAGTAGTAGAAACATCCTACAGTTCCAATCAGTCCGTCTTCGCTTTTGCCAACTGTCTCTTGTCCTCAGCCGAAATTATTAGCTTCATCAGGTCCATTCTTGACTTGAGTGTACCGAGTCCTGCTTTCTTGACGTCACCTCATAGCACGCTTAGCAGATTTATGCAATGATGTCCTCTCCTGGCTTTGTATTTGCTGGCTCCGAGTAGGGCGAATTCCAAGGCTCTCTGTACTGGTGTCTCTTCTGGCATCCTTAGCACATGGCCAAACATGGGCCATCTTTGCTGGGCGACTTTTACGGACAGCGGCGACGTATTACACAGCTTGTATAGTGCATGATTTGGAAATTATGCTGTCTGGCCATCGGTGTCCAGTGATGGTGCGTAGGTGTTTGCGGTGGCAGGCATCTAGTTTGTCCAGAGCTGCCTTTTGGAGCTGCTCAGCTGTTATAGTTATACAGCATCAAAGATACGCCGGTTGCATTGTATAAACGTGGCCTTTTTATCAAGGGCATCTTTGATCTACGAATCCATAGCTTCCTGAAGGACTAGAAAGCTATGTTCCCATTGACGCAGCGTGCAGCAATGTCAGCAGCCCAGGATTTTACTTTTCCTCAATGGTTCGTGAGATATACCCGTTGTCAAACATGTCAAAAAAACTCTTCCAACAGACCGACTGACTTAGCAACTTATACTAGCTGCGTATCACATCTATAAATAAAGGTTAAACACAATTTTTTCTCTTAAACTGGTTTAGGAAAGTAATCAGCCTTCAGAGTTCATGAGAATCTGGAAATATTGACATCGATTTGACTAAAGTTGAGTATGATTCATCATTCAAGGAGATATACCATATGTGAACTCGGAATTATAAGTTAATGTGAAAGGGCTGGTCGTGTGAAATTTAGTCTTTTAATACCTATAGCATCAGTTGTTTATTTTGTTTCAATATGTGAGCTAGTAGCAGTCTTGAAACAAGTTGGGTGAATACTTTAACACTAATAATTTCCATTGGACTTATATAAATGAAATAAACTCATTTTCTTGTAATGATTTAGCACATCCCGATAGAAATCAGACTACAAACTAGGTTAATAGTGTACACAGTCCATCATTTCAGGCATACATTCGGAATGATCATCGTTACACAGACGCGATGCAGATGATCACTGCATAATTTTACAAAAGCTAATAATTTAACAAGTTAAAAAGATAACCACTGTGCAATATTGATTTAATAACAAACCGTGTATGAAGGGAGCAAATATATAGCAACTACATTAATAATAGGGTCGGTTTATATATTGATAGATGGGTCCACAATAATATACAAATTGACGGGTCCGAATTCTCAGGCAGTAATGGTTTAAGGATCACTTAATTTTTTAATGTTACAGATTAACTTCATGGTATATATAAAGTTTTGATGTATATATATGTTGAGTCTGACCAAGTATATAGTATCAGATAGCTGATTCGAGTAGGCCCCTAAGTATCATAATTTTATAAACACGTTGATATGCAAAATGTAGTTTGTGGTTATTTTGTAAGCATATACATACAATATTGAGTGTCTGTCTGCAGTGACAATGAGTGGTGGTGACGGCTAGTGACAGTGATGGTGAGTAATGTTGACAACGTTGACAATAGTGTTGCGTGATGGTGTGATGATGACAGTGACAGAGTGTGGTTGTGAGTGGGTGAGTGAGCAAGCGAGTGACCAAGCGAGCGAGGGAGGGAGGGGGCGAGTGAGTGAGTGAATGAGTGAGGTTTGGCGGGCGGGCGAGTGATATCACTCAATGGGCGAGTAGGTTCTCTGATAGCAAGCAAACGCTGGCCCAACATTTACCATTATGTTGGGCCAACGTAATTTTTGCTCATCAGCATAATTTAACAATTTAAAAATTGAAAAGTGAATATTATGTTTCTTTTGTTCAATATACTGTGAAATTTCCAATGCTGGTCCAACGCTGGTTCAACGTTGGTCCGAAATTGGCAAACAAGTGATACAGCCAACGCTGGGCCAACATTGGTCCACGTTGTAATACCAACTGCGATCTGCCAACCCGTTGCCAACGTTGAGCAAGGTGAGCTAAAAATGATATTTTATCGCTACAGATTTTAGGTTGACTAGGTGTATTTATTTCCTCGGATACTAAATAATGGTTTGGCACCGAGCGTCCAGGGGGTGGGTGGGGTGGGGGTCTGGGTATCGTCTTTAAGAAATATTGTGTAAAATCAGTGGTAAAATAACATTCTTTACAGCATTTAGTTTATGAGAAATCCAGTCAGACACAAGAGATTTTGCTTTGAAACGTCGTAATCGATTTTGTTGGAATTGTCGGAAATGATCTAATGGCCATGGTTTGGGTGGTAAGGATTGGTACACAAACATGAACTGTGCAACTTAGCTACTGATCAAATAACGCCATGCGCAATTAGAAATACACATTCACATCTGCGTTGTTGCTCGGTGGGTAAAATTGACATTTGAGCTGAAAGTGAACAGTATACTTGATGCCAATTGTGATAAAGCTGATGGCGATGAAATGCAGTGACATTCAATGCTCGCACGGTGTTTCAACTATCCTGCCAGTTAAACACATACGATTACATAAGCCTAAAATGTTGTGCTCGACTGGCAGATACGGGATTATTGGCCACTAGGGCCTACATTTTGCAAATTGAGCCTGTTCCAGAAGGTAAGTTCTAAATACAAGTCTGGAATCTTGCTTCTTTATTTTCTTTAAATAAACTTGATAACCATATAAAAAAGAAACAATATTACACCACCTGACCTTGTTATTAATTGAAATTGCTAATCTCCAGAATTAAAAAAAGTATGTCCGCTGATCATTGTCTAACACTTTGCAACAAAGTATAGGAGCCCGGGTCAGCGCCAAATGAAAGAAAATTATATTGTGGTTCTTGCTGGTTTTCTCAATGAATAAGGCGTTATCACGCTATTAGCTTGTTTATCATAGTGCCTTGGGCTATGAATAGTACTTATTCGACACGTGCATGACATGGCCAAAACAAGCACAATGAATACGGGCGTAAATGGATCAAACTGTATTATTTTTTCTATTGACATTTCAAAATATTGCATTTCGCTCAGATTTTTCATGATTTTTCAAAATAACATCGTAGAAAATCGTGATTTTCGATTAAATCGGAAAATCGTGAAAGCGAAGATACACAGTATTGCTGCATGAATACGTTATATTACCCAATCACGATTTAAATCTCAACCAAATACATGTATACTCAAGTAGTGCCAGCGTCGCTCGACACTCGGCCTATTCATTTGAATCTTAATATAATTTAATCCAGTCATAATATGATACATAGATATACATATAACAATAGTAATACATTCCGGCAGCAGAATAAACGAAACACCAATAAATAAATAAATAAAGTCATAACAATAATGAATTTGGGATCCTCATTCTTTACCTTGCATATAATATGTAAGGTCACTAGGATATATTTCTATCTATGTATTTTGTATTCGTGGTGTTGCGCTCGCTCCCTCGCACACTAATTTACTCTGTAGGACAATTAACAGGTTCAAGTGGGCCTGTGGATTATGCGTAGCATAACTGTGAATAGCCCCATAGCTAAGTAGTCAATTAACTCTTTTATGTACTGAAAGACACTGAGTGAATTAAGTTTGACACTGGAATCCAAAGAGTGAATAATTTTGTAAATGAAGAACGGAAAGTTGGACATTTTGAAAATAAATATACTGCCTATGTTGGTTGCCTTAAAGCAGCAACATCTAGCCGCAGTGTTATTTTCAAAATGATCACCAGATCCCAGATACCTAGATATTAGAATCAGAATTACAGAAATTCAGGTGTAAAAGCTGTGTCTAAGTGTCAGACTTAATCCCCAAGCCCCTGAGGGGAAAGGACTACTGAATTTGTTGATTGTTGTGATGATGACAAGGAACATTAGTGTCAGAGTGACACGTCGTATTTACAGTTTGACAACAAATTGCTGTAAAAAACTTACTCACCTGTCAAAGATCACATGACCAGTGGTGTCAACTGGAGCAGGATATAAGCTGGAATTTTTCTGGTGATATTCAATTCGAATCATCCAGAGAAATAACAGTTTTATACTTATTCCGGATTTACTGACACTACCTTGTCTTTTGATACAGGTGAGTCTTAGTAAATATTGTGGTAATATATCTATTGCTGTTTGAAGCCTCCTCGTCTACTAGTAATTTATTCTTCGTTAACTTTCTAATTTCCCTATGTATTCCAAATGAGAGGTTTGCTGTTTACTTTGAAAACAATGTGTCAGACGTCTACCAGTTCAGATCAAATTGTTTTCAAAATATTCACGAGATCATCAGTCCGCATATGTAAAAGTGCAAAAATTTAAATACCATACTGAGTACAATGACGATGACTTATTATTTCATTGCCTAAGTTAATATATTTGCCCACCAAATAATAGAAATTGAAATCTAGACTTCTGATGCGGATTTTGCAAACAATTAACCCACGGCAATCCAGTATACATTGGTTACAAAATCATCAGCAGCTCTCCTTATCTAAGTTATAGAAAGTGAAATATTGAGAGAGCTGAGCAAAGAAAAGTTAAACTAAAATATACCAATTTCTTCTCTAGTATAGATAGCCCTCTCCGATATCTTGGCCTTGATTAGTTATGGTGAAACATCCAAAGGACGTTATTTTCGCCGCGCATTCGTCAAGTAGATGGTTTAACATGTTTTTGCCTCTGATTAATTCTGTAAATTTATTTGTAGGGTTTGCAGAGCTCTCCGAACTGCTTAGCACATCATCCTGTGATAGTTTGCTCCAATCCCTTATCTTACTGGGAATAAAGCTGAATTTAAAGACGTCAGTTATTGCGTAAATTTGGTTTTGAAGTGGCTGTTGCGCATGTTTTTGGTTTTCCAAATTGGAGTCTGTAGACGGGATAATGATATCTTTGCTTGTTGCTGTAGACCTTTGTAGAACAAAATAAGGCGGTTTTGTTTCCTTCTGTCTGACAACGGTGGGAGTTTTAGGGTTTACATTATATTTGTCATACTGCCTGGTTCGTAGCAATAGTTTGAGGTGATAAATCTAGCTGCACATTTTCTAGTTTGTCCTGAAGAGTTATCTGATGAGGGTCCCAAACTGTACTTGCATATTCCAGAACTGGTCTAATCAGTCCCATGTACGCTTAAAGTCTGATTTCTTGGGAACAAAATGATAAATTTCTCTGCAATGTTCCTAAGGTTCTGTGTGATTTGCTGCAGATCTCAGTGATGTGTTTGTTCCAGCTTAGGTCATTGGTGATTTTGATGCCCAAGTACTTTACTGATGAAACAAAACTTAACAAAAACTGGTTCCTTTTAGTATGTAGTCGAATTTGATGGGGTTTTTTTCTGGTTAGGCGCATCATGTTGCATTTTACTGGTTGGAAGTAGTAGCCCAGTTACTTAACATGTTTATGTCTTGTTGGAGTGCCTCACAGTCCTTGGGGTCATCAATTTCCCGGTAGCATACGCAATCATCAGCAAATAGCCTGATCTCTGAGGAAATGTCCTGGACTATATCATTTATGTGGAATGAAAACAGTAACGGGCCTAGAATGGTTCCTTGAGGTACTCCAGACACGTCAGCAACGTTTGATTCGGCACCATTGACTACTATGCACTGTTTGTGACCTGTTAAGAATGAGTCAATCCAATTTAGTATGTTTTTGACACGCCATATTTGTGCAATTTAGATTTCAAAATTTCATGTGGGACAGTATTAAAAGCCTTTTCAAAGTCGAGAATAAAATTGTCCACTTGTTTCCATTTATCAATGGATGAAGCCCACTCATTGATGACATTAATTAGTTGAGTTTCACAACTGGGAAATTTTCGGAAGTCTGAGTCTGTGAGTTAGGATGTTATTTTCTTCGAAATGGCTCATTGAATTAGAACAGTTTCAGCATCTTACAGCAAATGCATGTGAGGGAAACCGGTCTATAGTTACTTGGGAAGGACCAGTCACTTTTTTATATAAAGGACAAATGTTTGCTGATTTCCATTCAGTTGGAATAACTCCTGTGTCTAAGAACTGTTGGAAAAAATGTGATAGTATGTCTGATAGTTCTGTTGACAGTTCTTTGAGTATTCACGGATATATTTCGTCTGGTCCCCATGGCCTTTGATGTTTTCAAACCATTTAATAATTTCTTAATTCCATTTGGGCTGATGGTGATGTTTTCCATTTTGCTTGTTTTAGGAATTGAGTATGGTATTTCGCTACAGGTTGTTTCAGTAAACACGCTAGTAAATTGGCTGTTAAGTACTCCGGCTTTGCTGAGGTCAGTATCTCCGAGAATTCCATTTGTTTTGAGTGGCGGGATTCCTTGTTTGTCAGATATTTGGTTGTTAACATACTTCCAAAAGGGTTTCAAGTTAGCTTTGATGTCACTGAGCATATTGTTGACAAAGGTGTTGTGGGAATCCAGAACTTCTTTCTTAGTTTGCTTTCGCAGAGCTTTCCAACTATCTTTTAGGCATAGGCTGCCAGTCTTTTTAAACAGACTGATTTGCTCCTGCGCCTAATCAATGCCCTTATCTTGTTGGTTATCCAGGGTAATGATTGTTGGGAGCAAAATAGCTTACTAGGTACACCTTTTCGGGTGGTTTCATTTAGAAAATTCTTAATTAGTTGCCATTTGGTTTCATTATCGCAGCCATTCTCATGACCATTGAAGTACTTTGTTTTTGCAAACTCCAATGCATCTTTATGCATAGTGCCATAGTCTCCTTTAGAATATTGAAAGAACTGTCTATGTGGGGTTTTTTTGTCAGAGATGTTGCAGACGAGGATGGCCATAACAGCATCGTGGTCACTGAATTTGTCTGGTGAGTGAAGGTTACTTAGTTGACCAGGTAATGTTGTCGCGATTAAATCTAGTGTTCCCTTCATGGGTTGGGAAAGATACTAGCTGTTCCATGCTAAATTCATCAAAGATGTCAATTAAGGTCTGGCTGTCTGAATCTGATAAAGAGGCTCCAAGTTTTGTGCTGAGTTTTGTTTTCCAATCAATTTTCCTGTAGTTAAAGTAGCCGAGAATGTGGATATTTGGGGGGTGGTTCGCTTTGTTTTGACTTGATCATGGGTAACTTATTTCTCAGTAGGATAATGTGATCTGATGGTGCATCTGATATCAGAGTAAGGCACTGATTAATGTTAAGACTTTTGTGTAAATGACATGTCTGTTCATAGACTAGTATCTATTTTGTTCGCCGTTGCCGAGTTGACTGTTTATTTTGAAAGCAAGTTAATTGTCTTAATTAAGTCATTTTGCTTTCAAAATAAGCGGAACTTGTACCATTTGCAAACGTTTTGACTGCCCTATTTGCTAGACAATCACAGCCACCTGTTATAATCTCTTATGACTCATTACTTCTGGCCATATATATATATATATATATATATATATATATATATATATATATATATATATATATATATATATATATATATATATATATATATATATATATATATATATTTGAGTTTCCTTTGGAGATAGCAACAATGGCTGCCAGTCCAGTTGCTTTAAAAAAAGTCAGAACTTCTTGCTTGTCCCATAGAGTGCAATACATTGTGCTGCCTAAATGTGTTTAATTATTCTTCTATTACTCTATGAATATTTTTGATATTAAAAAGGAGATAACTTATGGGTCAAGATTGAATTATCTCCCTTGTTACATTATAAGTTAATCTTAGTTCAATACTTGAAGCAGTTATGATTTAAAGACCTTGCCTCATAGTTTTGAAACATATTGGATAATCATCTCTGTTTTGTACATAATAACTTATAATGGAAATTTATATGCATCTATAATATATTCTCTGGTGCATATATTTTGTGAAATCAAAGGAAGATAATCATGTGTCTAGAAAGCATTATCGCCCTTGTTAGTTGCTGCTAGGATTTGAATATTTGTCCCCATGCTAGTTTTGAAAACAATTTGATTAAGGTCATTTCTGCATTAGGCAGCAACAACTTTACTCAAATGATTTACTTAACTAGCCAGCATGTTGATTACCAATGCTAAGTTTGTACATATTATCATCTATGTAAAGGGGTTTATAATATACATTGTCATTGAGAATATTTGGTTGCTAATAATTAATAAATGATCTTTATTATTATCATTTAGTTTTATTAAATTTAACTTGTGGAAATAGTAAAATAAAATAAATTCGAATCATCCAGAGAAATATCAGTTTAATACTTATTCTGGATTGACTGCCACTACTTTGTCTTTTGATTCAGAAACCCATGACCAGATACCCACAGTGCAGACACCAACGCCACAAAGTAAAGAAACCCCGAACCAAACAGAAAAAAATGCACCCCCATTATACCAACGCATACCAGATTGCACTCATCGCTTTTGTACTGATTTATGCTGTGTTAATGATGTCACTTCCACTGACTCCTACTTGATCACACACCAGTGATTGTATTGTTAAAATTGGTAATATATGATATGCTACAAAGTTTGACTGTTTAAAGGGATGGTGGCAGGTACCACTAACTAACCATGTCAGACAGATATCAGCATTTGTCGCAAGAACTGATTTCTGGGACTAACTCACCATGCCATTTTGGGCTAAGCAATTCTGGTGCCACTTTTGAATGTTTAGCAGAGAGACTTGTTACCCATATCAAGGATTGTGATTCATATATTGCTCGATAATAACGTGGAATTTTTCAACTGGCAGTCGAGGTATTCAAAGGTACACTGCTAGGTTGATCCATATCGGCTCCATTGTGTGGAGTTGGTGGATCCAGTGGTATTTCTGCCTTCTCCAAGTCGCGGAATTTGGATCTGTTGGATCTGAGGATAGGATTTGAATGATCCTATACTGCATGCCATTTCTTTGCCTGGGTCTATTGAAGTCACGTATCTCTCGTGTTTGTACAGGTTCATGATGGAACGTAGGTGTTCCTGGATCCTGATTTTAAAGGCGTGAATGGTTTCTCCTACATATTGGTTGCCACAAGTTCTACAATCGAGTAGGTAGACTATATTGCACGTTTGGCAATTGCCTATAATTTTGGCGTTGTATGAGAGGCCGGTGTGTTGGCTATTAAAAAAACCTTGATTTGTCCATGTTTTGCAGATATTACAGTTCTTGGTCGGACAAGTGGTTAGCGGGTTGCGATGTTCTTGGGAGGGTTGGTCTAGTTATGGAAATTTAGCCCTGACGATCTCATCTTTGATTGTTCTATTCTTTTTTAAACCAAATAGCGGTCTCTAGGAAAGCCAGCCTACAACGTTCTGTGCCATGCAAGATGGGCCAGAATTTGGAGATTGTGTCCTTCAACATTAGACCTGTGCAATTGAATTCGCAGACAAAGATTTGTCTGTAAGACTCTTTTGTTGGCTGGGTTCTTTGGGGTGGGTTTGATGACTGGCGGTCCTTGGACCGGGCTGTCTGTCTGGCCTTTTGTAGGATCATGGCAAGGTAGCCCCTGGCCAAGTAGTGACCCTGGATGGCCAGGCTGTTTCTGTCAAAATCTTGGGAGGGTGAAGGAGATCCTTCTAAGCCTAAGAGATTGGCCATATGGGCTAGCGTCCTTGCAGAAGGCCGGACTCATAATAGAAGTACCCATGTGTGTCTGTGGGCTTGGTATAAAGGTCGAAAGTGATGGAGTTTGTTGGTGAGATTTGGACCATGCTGTCCGAAAAAGAGACAGTGATTTGAAGATTCCATGGTGAATTTGATGCTATGGTGGGATCCATTCATGTAGGTGATGAACTCTTGTAGGGCTGCGTGCCCATGCTCCCAGATCATGAAGATATTGTCTATGTATCTTACGTATAGTGCTGGGGAGTATGGTGAATTTTGTAGCAACTTTTCTTCTAGGATGCTCATAAAGATGCAGGCATAAGTGCATGCTGTCTTGCTTCCCATTGCAGTACCGCCGACTTGGAGGTAATGTTCTCCATTAAATTCGAAGCTGTTGCACTCTATAACGAGTTTCAGGTTGCAGAGGCCTCTGATTGAGAGTGTGTCTGGCATACCATGTTTTTGCAAGGATGAATACCCCTCTGACGCCTTCTCTGTTTGGGATGTTTGTACATAAGGATGTGACATCCATGATAACTAGTAGCGAATTTGGATTGAGTTGGCCATAAGACTCCACTTTATTGATGAAGTCTGTGGTGTTCTTGACGTAGCATTTTATCTTAGTGACGTGAACCTTAATAGGCATGTCTACGAAGCTACTGATTAGTTCCCTAGGGCAGCCAATGCCGCTGATAATTGGTATACTTGGGGTGAGGCCATCTTTTGAGCCTTGTGGATTTTTGGTAGTAAGTAAGACCTGGCAGTGACTGGGAGGTCTGGGGTTAATATTGTGCCGGTGGAGGGGTCAACCTCCTCATCTCTGACCAGTCAGTCCAGTATCCTTCGGACGAGTTCAGTGAACTCTGCAGTTGTGTTAGTTTCTAGTTTAGTATAGTCTAGATTGGATTATTGTCGCCTGCCCTTTATCTGCTCTTTTAATCACTATATGTTGTGATCAGTGCCAGATTAAGCCTTGACACGGTCGGGTGGGTGGGGGGCAAAGAATATTTGTGGAGTTGGGTGTTAGTGAAAGGCAAACCAAAACGGGCGCCTGGGGGGTCCTTCCCCGGAAAAATGATGAAATCTAGATGGTCGCAGATGGCATCTCCTGCATTTCCAGAGGTAAATATGGACCATCAGTTGGCTGTTAAGTTAGTCTTTTTTAGGCATTTAATTTCATTTTTTTGTTCACTCAATTTTTTTAGCCATTCAGTTGTGAAAGCAGGACTGAATAAAAAACCAAATGGACAAAAAAATGAAATTAAATAACTAAAAATTTAATAATTTAACAGCCAACTGAAGGGCCATATTTACCTCTGGAAGTGCAGGTAGTGCCATCTGAGAGCATCTAGAAGAAAAAATATTATTAAACTGTATTACAATCATGAACCATCCCACTCCTAAAACATCAGAAGTCTCAAAACAAAAAAAACACTCTTTAGGAAGAACAATACTGAAACAATATATAATGGACAAATAAGACACCCCCCACCCCCCACCCCCACACCTTACTACAGGGAGTCACATATGGTTATATGGCCATACTCTCATAAGGTTATGCCACGCATAAGACAACCAAAGCACATGGTTCATATCAGCTTCATTAATATTCTCGGGAGACATCGAATAAATAAACAAAAAACATCCAAACATTTTTTCGGATGTTGCTTAATCCTTGATGCATGCATACACTAGCAAGCATAGTTACTGATTTTATTTTGTGAAAATGACGAAAATACCATTTATTTCAGTTTATGTGCAGATTTACGCCGAGAAACGTTGAACACATATATGTAGGTGGAATTTATACTACAACGTATTTGACATACATCAGCAGTTCTTGTGCGGCATAGTTTTTGATGATGTGCTTCGCAGTTCACTTGCAAAACACTGTGCGATATCCCCATATTTACTGTATATATAGTTTACGCTTTTTTCAGTAGTAGTAGTAGTAGTAGTAGTAGTAGTAGTAGTAGTAGTAGTAGTAGTAGTAGTAGTGGTGGTGGTGGTGGTGGTGGTGGTGGTGGTATCGGAAGCAGCAGTTTTCTGAATGACAATTAAGGTCATTGCTCTACATCATTGCATGTATTCTCAGATGCCCAATCAGGCTTTTATTTCCATATTCCCATACATATTTCGCTAGGTCATACTGCATGTTGGAAATAATCAGATTGAGAATACAGTTAATAATAATTCGACAATGACTAAGACAACATTTTTTTTTTTAATCAGAAATATTCGAAAGTATACTTCTATGACTGCAGTGAAATTACCCTGTCAACCATCCTTACACAATGCATTAACCCTTGTCAATCAGTAATATGCTAATTACCCGTAAGCTCACGTGATTGGATGACAGGAGTCACATGATTTAATGAGGGGGAGGGGCTTATGACCACACTACATCTAACATCCAATCAGAATGGCGGCGAGTTGGGCACTTCAAAGGAAAAACTGACACAAAAGGCGACGGAGATCAAAGGAAAAAAGGTGTCAAAATAACAAATGAGAAAGAAAAGGAAACAAAGGAAAGAATAAAATAAAAAGGTGTGAAATTTAGGACCCAAATCGCCCCGGCTCTACTAATCATTTTTCAGCCCGATCAATTTATCGGTTCTGGAGAAGTCGTTTTCACAAAAACTAGCTCATCCAAGATGGCTGCCAAACCATTTGGCAAATCAAGCTCCCTCGACCATACCTAAAGACCCATAAAAAAACGATTTCGGCTTAAAAATCCATCAAATAAAAAATATCCAATATAGCCGCCAAACACGCTACATTTGGGTTGGTCCATGGTGGCCATGTTTTTTTACTTATCAACTTCCCTTGAACAAACTTTAATGACCCTTAGTCCCTAATCATATCTGCCAAATTTTGGCCCGCTCCGTTAACCGGTTCAAGAGAAGTTATTTTCGTGAAAACTAGGTCATCCAAGATGGCGCCCGAACTATTTGGCCAATCAAGTTCCCTTGAACAAACTTGGTTTAGCCCTTCCCTAGATCATATTTCATGAGTTTTGAATCGATGCCCCAAGCGGTTTCGGAGACGATTTTTAAAGATAGCTCTAAAAATTGGCCAAAATCCAAGATGACCACTAGATAAATTAGCCGATAGGCTTTGTTTGAACAAACTTGAATCTCTATGTCCTAAGGATTGTTTCTGCCAAATATAATTGAAATCAGCCCAGTGGTTCTCGAGAAGAAATTTTAAATTTGCTTTAGTATGGGAGTTTTTGGTTGGAAAATGATCCAAGATGGCCGCCAAACTGTTTAGCCGACAATTTTGAAAATCAGAAATTTGAAATCAAAACACGGAAAAACACACATAAAAACAATTTCAGCCTCAAAATCCATCAAATAAAAAATCCAATATGGCCACCAACACACTACATTTTGATTGGCCCAGGGTGGTCATGCTTTTTTATGGATCAACTTCCCGTGAACAAACTTTAATGGCCTTTAGTCCCTATAAATATCTCCCAAATTTCGGCCTGATCTCTTCAGCAGTTCTAGATGCTTTCGCGAAAACTAGGTCATCCAAGATGGCCGCTGAACCATTTGGTCAATCACGTTATCTTCAAATCTAGTCTAAAAACATTCCTATTCACTCAATCTTATTCATTAAATTAAATTTAATGTTTTCTCATATTGTATGAGCCTAGAGCATGCTACTGCATGGAGTTTCGCGCGGTATAAATGTACTTATTATTATTATTATTATTATTATTATTATCTTGAACAAACGTAGCTTAGCTCTTGCTCTAGATAACGTTTCATGACAAATGAATCGATTCCCCAAGCTGTTTCGGAGAAGATTTATAAAGACATTTCTAAATCCAAGTTGGCCACCGGCCAAATTGGCCAATCGACTCCATTTGAACAAACTTGAATCTCTATGCCCTAAGGATGGTTCCTGCCGAATATAATTGAAATCGCCCTACTGGTTCTTGAGAAGTCGTTTAAAGAACAAGTTGAAGGACAAACAGACGGTTGACAGACAGATGACATTCCTAAAGACAAAGTACCAAATTTGAAGCCAATTCGATTGTAAACTTGTAGAGGCAGCACCATGTTGATGGCATAATAGCCTACACATTGGTAAGCTAAAAAGGATTTCATGAAAATTTCTGAAAATCCAAGACAGCCAGCGATAAAATTGGCAAATCAGATTCTCTGTATACAACCCCACAAACGTGACTAACAATGTTCCGTCAAGTTTTTAGGATTGTTCCAGTGGTCAATGATGAGTTACCTCTTACTGGGAGCTTTGGACAATTCAAAACACCAACCACAAAGATTGATCAATAAGTATTTTGTATGGAAGATCTATAGCCTCCGATACTAGGCTCCTTTCAAACAAATTTGCTTGTAATTGCTCTACTGGTTGTTAATTTATAAGATCACCTTTAAAGGATGCCCTGGGAATTTGGAAAAATCCAAGAAGGCCATCGAAACATTTATCCAATCAGACTACCACCAGCCGAACTTTCATGTCATTCCAAATAAATTTAATTCAAATGTCCCAGTGGTTAATAAGTAAACAAGAGCTCCGCAAACGGCGCATAATACCCCGCCATGATGACAAACCAAAGAACGAGAGCTGTTGACATATATCACACTTTAATATATATATATATATATATATATATATATATATATATATATATATATATAATGTCATAGGAAACCTTTCCGACACATCATAGCAAGAGTTATCATTCTGAAACTGGTCTATAAGATGGCTGATCAAATTGACCAATCCTAGATTTTAGAAGTTTGTTCCTCAGACTGTAGATGGTAGAAAGCTATAGTTCTTCCTCAAACGTAATTCAATGAACCAAAAAGGTTTCAACCGGATTCGAACAAATGATACCAGTTACCATATGGAAAGTGATTTTCAAGATATCTGCCATAAATTGGTGGTCATATTGGATTTTGGAACAATGTAGATTTCAATAGGTTTCTTCTGAGTTCAGTGAACCTATAGTTTCAAAATGATCGGATGAACAGTTTCGGAATTATCATCCAGAAACCAATTTTCAAGATGGCCACAAGTGGCTGGCAGCCATCTTGGATTTCGGACCATCCTCTATTGCTGGCAGCCATCTTGGATTTCGGACCATCCTCTATTTCGATAAATTTCTTCCCGGGTGTTAGCCCAACCACCCTATTAAGTTTCAAAGCAATCCGATAAATGGTAACAGAGTTATCATCCGGAAAACAATTTTCAATATGGTCGCCGGTGGCTTGCAGCCATCTTGGATTTCGGATCACAGTCAATTTCAATTGGTTTCTTTCAATTGGTTTCTTCCCCAGAGGTAGTCCAACCACTCTATGAAGTTTCATAGCGATCCGATAAACGATAACGGAGTTATCATCTAGAAACCAGTTTTCAAGATGGCGACCGGTGGCTGGCGGCCATCTTGGATCATTGTCGATTTCGATAGGTTTCTTCCTCAGACCTAGTCCAACCACTCTATGAAGGTTCAAAGTGATCCGATAAATGGTAACAGAGTTATCATCTGGAAACCAATTTTCAAGATGGCCACCGGTGGCTGGCGGCCATGTTGGATTTTGGATCATTGTCAATCTCGATAGGTTTCTTCCCCAGATGTAGTCCAACCACCCTATGAAGTTTCATAGCAATCCGATAAACGATAACAGAGTTATCATCTGGAAACCAATTTTCAAGATGGCCACCGGTGGCCATCTTGGATTTCGGATCATTGTTAATTTTGATAGCTTTCTTCCCCTGACCTAGTCCAACCACTCTATGAAGTTTCAAAGCGATCCGATAAACGGTAACGGAGTTATAATCCAGAAACCAATTTTCAAGATGGCTACCGGTGGCTGGCGGCCATCTTGGATTTCAGATCGTTGTCAATTTCGATAGGTTTCTTCCCCAGTCCTGGTCCAAACACTCCATGACGTTTCAATGCGATCTGACAAACGGTAACTGAGCTATCATCCAGAAACCAATTTTCAAGATGGCCACCGGTGGTTAGCGGCCATCTTGGATTTCGGATCATCATCAATTTCGATAGGTTTCTTCGCCAGGCCTAGTCCCACCACCTTATGAAGTTTCAATGCAATCCGACAAACGGTAACAGAGTTATCATCCGGACGGCGCCATTACATAATAACACGCAAATTTTTTGGCGGGGTATAAAAAGGCTTATGGCTGGTTACCATGGCATAAGATCACATGGGTATCTTGGTCAGGGGAGCTAATAATTCTATATATCAGGCATGGGCGCGAATGTTCAAATAATTTAACTATATCAATCCCTATAAAAACAAAACGTAACCCAACCAGAAATGTCGTTGCAATGCACCCATGAAGCTCAACTTTACGACCTTGCAATGAACTATGAAGCGTGACTTTAAATATAAAATAAATATAGAAGGCCTTATCAACAAGAGGCCCAAGCACCCGTAACGCTCACCTGGACCATTAGCATTTGAATCATTTGCATTTAAATATCGGTAGACATGAATAATTTTCGAAAAATCCAAGATGGCCACCAAAGAGTTTGACCAATCAATATTCTTGTTTGCTATGTTGAAACCTACCACCATACAATCATTACACCCAAGTTTCGTTGAAACCAGGCCAGTAATTAAGAAGAGTTTTAAACGGTTCTGGAAAATTAAGGTATCACAATAGCTTGTTTTACTTCGTAAAGATGACCTAAAGTGTTGATCTCCCTGAAACTAGAGATGACACTAGTATAAATGCATCATATTTGTTGTGATAAAAATACAGATATGGCATTTATATGCCATTTGCTTACAATACACTTGACAATTTAGCCATAGCGGTGATAGAGACCCTACCATAGTACATTGCAGTGGCTGGACATGGTCTGAGTATTTCACGCGCTTTTCCTACTTCACAATGGCAGGCTCAAAATGGTAATTTCAAACAAATCTTTAATGTGTTTTATTTATATGTTAGAAATATACAAATATGAATATAATTTTGTGTGAAATATGGATGTGATGTAGGCATAGCACTACTGACAATAATATTATTTACATAGTGATTAGCAATGTCACACAAATGATTACTAATTTATTACATACATTTGAGATGCAGTACATTATGGTTTCAGCAAGGGCAAGATAAATTTAACTCAAAATATTCATCAAAACATTTCTGACATGATAAGTAATTTGTGACATCTGGTAAGTTGGGGTAGGTGTGTATGTTCATTTAGTATGGTATTACCTCAACCTAGACCTATACCTCGATGGCTACTTACTAAAGATGAATCTAGAGGTTAGATGAAGCCAGTAAAATTGCCACATGGTGTCTACTCGAGTGCAATTTTACACAAGTCATCCAATCAGATCCGAGTTATCAGAGAGAGCCACTATGACAGGGAGAACAATTACGTCTCAGACTAATAAGGGGAGACAATCAAACAGATATAAAATCAGATTGAATGCCTAAATAATGGACCGTTCTAGTTTTAGCATCTCTATCTAAGTGCCACCCACACCTCACTCATGTTAGGATCGATCGATCGATTACTATCAATTTCCAGAAAAATATACAGGTAAGCTGTTGAATATTTTGAAACTAATTTGACTGGTTGATGTTGCTGCCCATGTTCACAACATACTAATCTACGTCATTGATTATGATGTCCTCCTACACGTCATGTACTTGATTATGACATCATATGACGGATGGATAAACTGCAAAGTTCCATTTTCTGTGCCAAGCTATATATGAATAATGGTAGCTCAACCATTTGACACTCAAATTTGTTCAAGAAAATCTAAATTTTCTCATAGAAAATGTCCAATCACCAAAGTGGTAAAGGTCTGTCATGAAAGGATCTGAATAGTTGCATATCCTTGATTAATTTACAATAGAATAAACATTCATCTTGAATATTTTGAAACTAATTTGATTGGGAGCTGTTGCTCTGATATGCAGCAACAACCTCCAGCAAGATTAGTTTCAAAATATTCAACAAGTTGCCCATATAGTTAGCTTGAAATTTAGATTCTGGCAATTCAGGTTTTAATGTTTCAAATCGGCTCCTCCTACTATTATACATTCAGTAAAGATCAAAATAAGCCTTTTCAGACTGCCATCATCTCAGCATTATATTTGAAATGTACACTATCTTCTAACTCAGCTAAGCCAGAGCCTGGAATAGCCAGTCCGTGAGCCAGAGCCTGGTATAGCCAGTCTGTGAGCCAGAGCCTGGAATAGCCAGTCTGTGAGCCAGAGCCTGGAATAGCCAGTCTGTGAGCCAGAGCCTGGAATAGCCAGTCTGTGAGCCAAGCCTGGAATAGCCAGTCTGTGAGCCAGAGCCTGGAATAGCCAGTCTGTGAGCCAGAGCCTGGAATAGCCAGTCTGTGTGCCCGAGCCTGGAATAGCCAGTCTGTGAGCCAGAGCCTGGAATAGCCAGTCTGTGAGCCAGAGCCCGGTATAGCCAGTCTGTGTGCCAGAGCCTGGAATAGCCAGTCTGTGAGCCAGAGCCTGGTATAGCCAGTCTGTGAGCCAGAGCCTGGAATAGCCAGTCTGTGAGCCAGAGCCTGGAATAGCCAGTCTGTGTGCCAGAGCCTGGAATAGCCAGTCTGTGAGCCAGAGCCTGGAATAGTCAGTCTGTGAGCCAGAGCCTGGAATAGCCAGTCTGTGAGCCCGAGCCTGGAATAGCCAGTCTGTGAGCCAGAGCCGGGAATAGCCAGTCTGTGAGCCCGAGCCTGGAATAGCCAGTCTGTGAGCCAGAGCCTGGAATAGCCAGTCTGTGAGCCAGTCTGTGAGCCAGAGCCTGGTATAGCCAGTCTGTGAGCCAGTCTGTGAGCCAGATTGAATGTTGTCTAACCCTTTAATCCTTGAATTTGTTCAAGAAAACTTTAATGTTTTCCATAGAAAATGTTCATCTGCAGACGAAGAGACTATTTTTGAAAATTTACCACTGGAATAACTGGCTCGGTTATCGAGCCAGTCATTCCAGTGGTAAATTTTCAAAAATAGTCTCTTGTTGGTCTGCAAATGGACATATTTCAAGACCACTGCAGAAGCCGTTTATGACTGATATGAGTGTTAAAAGGCTAAATGTCTATAACTCCTTGCCAAATCAGACACTCTAAATACCAAGAGATAGCATTATATTGTGATGTAATTTCATAAGACTGACAAAAATTTTGAAAAGAGTATTATACAAATGACACGGGGACTGTGACTCTGACCTTTGAGCTTGCGACCTCAATGTCAACACACAGGTTCCTCACAGCATAGGCAACCATGTATCCAAGTTTAGTTCTAACAGGTTTAACCAAGCCTGAAACAAAAGACAGTGATTTGCTAAAGGCAAAACTTAACTTTGACATCGCATCCGCCATCAAAGTGATAGTCATGTCTCAGTTCTGCTTCGCAGGCAAGACAAAATCGGTTTGATTCAATTTTCTTTTTCCTTACTGTTATTACTGGAATTCAGAAGCTTATTTACATTAAACATAAGCCTTCTCATATATTTATCTGAAAATTCACACAAAAAGCCATTATTAGATGATATCATTGATAAAACTTGGTCTTAAGTTTGCCCTTAATGACCCAAAATCTTGTTGCTTTTTACATAGGCAAGCACAGTAAGTAATATAATACACGGATAAGAACAACATATGTTGTACACTTTATCACATAGTTCAGAATGCCCTCATCTCATTAGCATTGGTCTGTTTTAATCATTAGGCCTAATGGACTGATTCATTCTGTCACTCAAGTATATGATGGCATACTCCATTATGTCACAGGTAGGCGGATTTCACAATAAAAAGTGAAGTATTTATCACCCAGTTAGATTAGTTTCGAAATATTCAACAGCTTGCCTGTAATTATCTTGAATTCTGGATTCTGGGTATTCAGGATTAAAAGCATATAAATTGATTCCAACATGTGGAAAAGTTGACGGAGCTTAGCCAGAAATGGGCGGGGCATAGCTAAAACTGGATCCCTCTATTGATCAGGAGTACCGATATTCCAATCACACGTGTACGGCTAGATAGGTTACGGCAAACACGATGGATATATAGATAGAAACTCCAGGTGTTGGAAAACAAGCGTCTATATGCACTGTACATATAACATTTTGATTTAACATGCACAGGAATAAATTTAAATGCGCATAACCCTGATATTACAACATATCAACGAAAGATTTAACAAATAACAAAACAATGGAAGGATCATATATGCCACTCAAATATCTGATGTCATAATCAAAACAATCAAATGATGTATATCTATCGTGAACATGGCAAAGGTCTGACAGTAAGCATCACAGGCCGGATTCACGACGGGTACTTAAGTACAAAAAAATGCGTAAACATGGCGTAAACATGGCACCTAAGTCTGTATTCAGCTAAATTAGATGAATATTTAGCTGCCTCTTCGTGATTATAACGTAATCGTGTCTTCTAAATAGGCGTGGGCAGTTAAGCATGTGGGTAAGTTAGGCACTCTTAGTGAATACGGCACAAGAGTTGTGTCTTTGGCGAGTTTACAAGTTAACAAGAGGCATCTGCATCACTTAACTGGAACACTGGCCAGTGAGATTTCATTATTTTTTAAAGATGTTAAAAAAATCTGACAAAATCTGAGATGGCCACCGGTTAATTGACTGATCGGCTTCGTTTGAACAAACTTGGATCTCTATGCCATAAGGATGTTTCCTGCCAAATATAATTGAAATCGGCACAATGGGTCTCGAGAAGACATTTTGAATTTCCCATTGCTTTAGTATGGGAGTCTTTGTGCGGGAAAATGACCCAACATGGCCACCAAAACATTTAATGCGTCTATCCAACAGTTTCGAAAGCAGCAAATTTGAAATCAACATACCCAAAAAACCTATAGAACACTAATTTTGGCTTCAAAATACATCAATTAAAACAAGCATTCTGTATACATGTCCCCTACCTGGTGATATAAATCTTTAGAGATTGACAGTCAAAAATTGCATTAAAAATTGTCAAAAGCAGCTGAAACTCGAACTTGATCTGTAACTTCTCATAACATAGCAATAAACCAATTCTCAGTTATATATGGTGAAGGAGAAGGAAAGTCTTGAAAGCTGATATGTTTGTATTTTATAAGTCGAAAGGGGACATAACTCCCTCAAAAAATGACGCAAACGACTGAAACTCGAACTTGGTCTGTAATTTCTCATAATAAAGTAATGTACCAATTCTCAGTTGAATATCTTGAGACTGCGAGAAAAAGGGCGGAAAACTGATATGTTTGTATTTCATAAGTCGAACAGGGGCATAAATCCATAAAAAATGTACGCATACACCTGAAACTCGAACTTGGTCTGTAACTTCTCATAACAAAGCAATTGTAGCAATTCTCAGTAAAATATCTTGAAAGACTGCAAAAAAAAAAGTGCGGAAAACTAATATTTTTTGCATTGCATAAGTCAAAAGGGGGCATAACTCCATGAAAAATGACGAAAATGTCTGAAACTCGAACGTGCTCTATAACCCCTTATACTAAAGCAATGTACCGATTTTTGCTTAAATATTTTGAAGGAGTGCGAAAACAAATGCAGAAAGCTGATACTTTTCACATTTCTTAAGTCGAAAGGGGGAATAACTCCATCATAATGCCTGAAACTCGAACTTGGTCTGTAATTTCTAATAACAAAGCAATATACCAATTCTCAGTTGAATACCTTGAAGGACTGCGAAAAAGTGTGGAAAACCAACTGCGACAGATGGACAGACAGATGGACAGACGGAGTGCAAACCTATAGTCCCCCCAGGTTTTACTGGTAGGGCACTAAAAATCCAACATGGCGCAGACGTTAAATTCTGATTGGTTCACGGTGACCTAGCAGATGAAATCACTGCCATGGATGACTGTCACAAAATGTTTCAGGCAGCCCGAGCCCTGAGAGTTACTGACTATACACCATCAATCAGTGTATACAACTCTAAAGGACACTTTATCGGGACTGACCAGGGCAAAGAAGAAGTGATTCAAAAATGGTTCAAGGAACAGTTCACTGACCAAGATGATGAGCCATTCAACCCATTCTCAGGATACCCCAAGCCATTACTAACACCAATTAAAACACCACAAGTTGAGAAGGCACTTAAAGCCCTGAAAAATGGACGTGCATCTGGACCTGATGGTATGAGCAATGAATTATTCAAATATGCAAGTGACATTATCTCAAAACCGATCATGCACATAATCAATTCAGCGATTATGCACCACCTTCCCATTGATGTTGTAGGCCAAGGCACCCTTATCGCACTACCCAAGCCCATGAAGCCACCTAACCACCACCCTTTCCCCAGCCAATCTGTGGCCCATTGTGCTCCTCAACAGCATATAGAAAATCCTATCCAATGTTACTCTATGCCGCAGCCGAGACAAGATCGATGACTTCAGCGGATCATGTCAAAGTGGCTTCAAACATGGACGCAGCTGCGCAGACATTGTATGGGCTCAACGCATGCTTGTGTCGGACACAATTAAATGCTCAAAGATCATAGATGTACTACACCAGTCCCGTTGCAATGAAGATGAGCTACAACTAGTGAGACTACGGCTTACAGAGACCAAGATGAGAGTATGAGTCAAGTCAGTGAAGTCGGTAAAGTTTGAGACATCTATTGGCTCCCCACAGGGAGATGGGCTATCTCCTGTGCTTTTCTCATGCTACCTTCCTGCCACATTGAAATCCGTGCGTGAAAGTTCCACAAGACGAAAACCCCAGTGTCAATACTGTGTATGCCATTAGAGATGGAATATGCCGACGCTGTGGACTTCATAGACGAGGAAAGGAATCCTTGATGCTGTATAACTGTAACAACTGGGCAGCTCCAAAAGCAGCTCTAGACAAACTAGATGCCTGCCACCGCAAACACCAACGCACCATGACTGGATACCGATGGCCAGACAGCATAATTTCCAAATCATGCACTATACAAGTTGTGTAATACGTCGCCGCTGTCCGTAAAAGTCGCCCAGCAAAGATGGCCTATGTTTGGCCATGTGCTAAGGATGCCAGAAGACACACCAGCACAGAGAGCCATGGAATTCACCCTACTCGAAGCCAGCAAATACAAAGTCAGGAGAGGACGTCATTGCATAAATCTGCTAAGTGTGCTACGAGGTGACCGCAAGAAAGCAGAACTTGGTACACTCAAGTCAAGAATGGACCTGAGGAAGCTAAGGATTTCGGTTGAGAACAAGACACAGTGGGCAAAAGAGAAGGACTGATTGCAGGTGTAGGATGTTTCTACTACTACAGCCGCAGAATACAGTAATCATACATACATACGGCGACCATGTTTTTTGACAATTCTACTTCCCTTGAACAGACTTTAATGGCCCTTAGGCCATAATCCTATCTACCAAATTTCAGCCCAATCCGCTCAGCAGTTTTGAAGAAGTCGTTTTCACGAAAACTAAGTCATTCAAGATAGCTGTAAAATTATTTGGCCAATTAATTCCATTGAGCAAACTTGGTTCAGCTCTTGCCCTAGATGATATTTCACGAGATTTGAATCCACCCCCCCCCCCCCCCCACCAACCCAAGTTGTTTCAGAGAAGATTTTTAAAGACGTTTCTAAAAGCTGGCCAAAATTCAAGATGGCCACTGGCCAAATTGGCCGATCGGTATCCTTTGAACAAACTTGGATCTCTATGCCCTAAGGATGCTTACTGCCAAATATAATTGAGTGGTTCTTGAGAAGTCATTTAAAGAAAGATTTGACTGATGACAGGCGGTCACCAAGGCATAAGCAGACTTGGCTATTCTGGGCAAGTGAGCTATATAAACATTTTGTTGAATATTTTGAAATAGCTCCCAGTCAAATTAGTTTCAAAATATTCAACAACTGTACTGTACAGGTGATGGAAGATAGCGCAAGCCAATTTTACAGGAGGAGGATACATGCCAGAGGACACCGGCCCTATGTTCCATAGAAAACAGTTTCAATAGGCCACTCTGTTAAAGGGCTCTGTGACAAAACTATTCTATACAGAAAAATGTTAGCTAAGAAAACGCTATGCCAGCATCCTTTGCACGATTTGCTTATGACGTAATAAATGCCTTGTGACATATGCCGTTGTTTCACGTGCAATTATGTCACAGATTAAAAACACTTTGTTTTTCACGAGTCACCTCCAAACATGTTTCGCGAAATAGCAGAGCGCTCTGACAAAATGTATCGTTCCATAGAAGAAACATGTTTCTGCTCTGCTAATCAAGCAGAGCGATCTGTTAAGTTTTCCTTATGAAACGAGCTCCAGGGGCAGTATTCACCAAGTGTACTTAAGTGCGACAGTTAGACGGGTTTGTAAGTTAGGTGATCTACTTGAATATGGCCTCTGTTGAAATAGCATAATTAATTCTGCTATACATTTTGGATTAACCCTTTAACACTGATATCAGCCAAAACATGGCTTCTGCAGTGGTCTTAAGAAATGTCTATTTGCAGACCAAGAGAAGACTATTTTTTAACATTTATCACTGGAATGATGGGTTCGATAACAGAGCCAGTCATTCCTGTGGTAGATTTTCAAAAATAGTCTTTTTGGTCAGCAAATGGATATTTTCTATGAGAAAATTTAAATTTTCTTGACCAAATTCAAGGGTTAAAGTCACCTGGTTAAGCATAAATTGATATGTTATTTAATGATAGCCACCAAATTCAGTTGCATGCTGACAGTACATATGACTTTGAGCATGTCCACACAGAAAGCTTAAACAAATATACGCAACAAACATGCTTATATAGATTCTGTATATAACAGCAATTGACATAATAGATAAAAATGAGAATGTTTGGAGATTGTAGACTCTCACTGCTTTTTAGCCTTTATGTCTGAATGTATGTCTGAATATAGGGTTCATAATCTCCAGGAAAATAAATATTCAAACACTTAAATTTTAACCCTTGCCACTATGATGTCAAAATTTGTATTTTCAAATTAAATTAAAAGATATACGTGTGTTCATTTTTTAACAAATTTGGTGGAAGATGTTGCCGCCAAAGACAGCAACATCATCCATCAAAATGAGAAATGTACACCATTTTTTAGCTATTGACGGAGTAAAAGATAGAATAGAAAGTGGTAAGGGTTAAAGGAACGGGGCAGGAAACTAACAAATGCTCTTGAATGATAGATTTAGATAATAATCAACCTATAGTCACCAGTAACAAACAGAAATAAATCACAATGATTTGAAAAAAGCAAATAATTACCATATGTCACTGGGGGGAGGGGGGGGGGGGGTGGTGGCAATTAGTGACGCGCAGGTGGTGCTGTGCACTCTGGTGTATGCCGAGAGAATAAATAATACCCGCTACAGCCGGCCATATAATCTGTTATATTCGCGTTAAACTCATTTGCCACTACTTCCTGCATGTAAAATGCTGTCCAATCTTAAAGCAATTTGACTTAAAGCCATTGTTTCCAGAGACAGAATCTAAATTCAGTTACACGAATTTCAAATATTCAGTAGGCATCATGTTGCAACCTTGGAAACCAGCAGTGTATTTTGAAATAATTTTTACCAAAACCGGTTGCTTCCACCAGAAAGTGACTGTCAAATATAAAGTTTTCAAAAGGATCAATAGTGAACTAACAGTAGCAAGTTAATTGCTCTACATCGGAGCCTATAGAGAATACTATTCATACCACTTACAAAACCATATTCAGGTTTGCTTTTGTTATATTCGAATACGTGGTATACATTGTACCTGCACACACAGTTGACACATGATGGTGTGCGACGCACCCGCTGTCAATAATTGTTTCCAAGTTAAGCACTCCTAGATTTAGTAAATGTCTTTTCTTAAATAATCCTCCTGATTCATTTCCATTTTCATCGGTGGTAGTTTATTTAATATTGCAGGAAATTACGAATAAATATCATTTGTTATTTCCCTTTCTTTAAGAACTTTGTTTTGACATTTTCAAGGGTTTTAGTCCACACATGTTCAACCCTAATTTACAGGAGCATCCCTCCTCTCTCTTGAGCTAGAATTTGAGGCAAATCAGCCCAACAGTTCCTAAGAAACAGTATAGACTGACAGACAGACAGACATGCAGATGGATAAAAAAAACCACTACACGTGAGAATACTGAAACATCAGTTCTGGGAATCCAACTCAGAAGGTCAAAGGTTATTGACTGAAAATCAAGATATTTTGATGAATCTCCAAGGGGGAAGTAACTCCGATGACTATAGAAATATTTTGCCATCAAAACAATTCGAAGGGATGAATTAGCAAATTTGATGCAAATCAATGTGCTCTGGAGACCTGGTGCCGATCGCAAAGCGTCTGTCGCTTATGTCTGGCGTCAAGTAGACAGGTGTTTGATATTAACCCTTCTATGACCAATGTACATTGAGAACGAGTGAAGACTATTTTTGAAAATTTACCACTGGAATGTCTGGCTCGATAACAGAGCCAGCCATTCCAGTAGTCAATTTTCAAAAATAGTCCTCACTTGGCCTGCAAATAGGCATTCAATAAGCAAATAATTTGATTTTTTGACAAAATCCAGTCATTAAAGGGTTAATGCCATATTCCTATACTTAAGGCTATCGTAAGCCGTTAAGACCACCACATTAGATGTGTGATGTCAAAATACTGCTTATATACTGGAATAGGTAGGTTATAAAGCTTAGTCATGCCATATTCATCCAATCAATTGTTTACAACACATACCGAGAACAAGTAGGCCTACTCACCTCAGTATGTCCACTCTCCGTAATAATTCAGTTCCTGGAACAAACGAACTGAATTCGACGAAACATTATAGTACATTCAATAGATAATGTAGTTTATTTTTGCAAAAGAAAAAACCAAACCGTAACAAAATATTCTAAGGATTTCACCCTGATCATGAAATGCATTAGGCCGCATTGAAAGGCTAGCCACCGACGCGAGTCAACAATTTGCATATGATTTACACTGTTCACTCACTGCTGAATACAATAGTCTATTGTGTTGTGTCAAGACTATGAGTGGGACATGTTGATAGGCTTACATTTCATTGACAGTGTGCCATATTAGAACCACATTTTCAAAATTGTGATATTTCTGTGGGGAAAAGAGACATTATCTATTGAATATAGATCTACTATAATGCTTTCCTTCAAAATTAACTTTACTAGTTACAGGAACTGAATTATTACGGAAATTAGGCATATTGATCAGCGTAGGCCTACTGACATTCTCAGTATTCGCAACAAACACTTAATTCGATGAACACGGACCAATTAAGATTTAGAACTGGTCTAGTTTGGTACCTAAGGAAAATTTGGATGTCACAATTCGCTAAAAGATTGCGGAACAACAGTTGTTAGCACAGAAATTTTTATTAATCTAATATGGTGGTCTTAACGGCTCACACTAGCCTTAAGTAACCCTCAGGAATATGGCCTCAGATGTTTTATGAACTTATTTCTTTAGGGGATGTCAGTCTGGCAAATATGTAGATGCTTTATTGAAATGCAATCCATCAATGGCATAAGATATTAGTATACCGCATTTATTGAAATTGTTTACAGGCTTTCTAAATTACTTCGGAAACAAGTCTGTAAGTAGGCACGAGTGTACGCATGCATGACTGGATATAGCAATGACCGGGCAAACACAGACATGGATAAAACTTCATTCTTACGTCCCTGCCGACAAATAAAAGCACATTTGAGATAGAGAGTAAGCTAGGTAAATAAGAATGGACCTTTCCAAGTTTAGCCACTGATCATATGACGTCCTAATTAACTAAGTAATGTGTATTGACGTCGTAAATGATACTATATGGTCAGTTTTTAACTCTTAATAGTCTGACACATTGTATAAATTGTATGTCTCTACTAATTAATAAACATGCTGTTAAATATTTTGAAACTAATTTGACTGGGCGCCGCTGTTGCTGCCTATGCCAAGTCAAATTAGTTCCAAAATATTCAATAGCTTACCTGTATAGTTTTCTGGAAATTGATAGTCACAGAGTTCAGAGATCAATCGATCCCAACACGAGTGAGGTGTGGGCGGGGCATGGATAAAAATGGAACGGTCCATTGGTTAGATACAGTTGTGTAGATATTGCACTAAAAATGTTTTTACAGAGATAACAACACAAAGCCTGTGGGCTAACCACAGCAGTCACAGGATGACACAACTAGAAGTTAAAATTATATCTGACATTCAGCCAATTTCATCAACTTTGTGCTTCTTTGTTATTCTGTAGACTTCTTTAAAGTCTGTCTTATTTAGAGAGTTAGACGGTACTAGAGCTGAAGAACGCACACTTTTACTAGTTTGACCAGGTGTGTCAAAACCATTCTGCAACCGTCTTCTTAATGGCGTGATGCTCTCCGCTAGTTTACATTCCGATTCATCCTCTAATATACGGGTTACCACTCTGTCCGTCTTTGACCGCTCAACTACATATTTCATGTCAAGAACCTGCAATAGTCCATCCGCTTTATCTCTCGATACAGACAGATTCTAAAATTAGAAAGATATTAATATAATTCAAGGTTTTATACAAAAAGAGGGTCAGTAGACCTCGTCTCTTACGAAGTCACCTGATGAAGGCCATACTGCCTAGTGACATCTGATTGTGTTTTTATTCCACTAATGGGCAGTGGTCAAGCTAACCAAAAATGGCTTCGCTAAGATTTTTGATAGATGTCCATTTGCAAGCCAAAAGAAGAGTACCGGTACCAATAATTGTTTCAATTTTACCACTGAAATGACTGGCTCAATAACCAAGCCAGTCATTCCAGTGTTAAATTTTCAAAAATACTCTTATCTTATTCTGTAAATGGACATTTATAAAGCAATGAGTTAAATTTTCTTGACAAATACTGACATCTAAAGGACTAAGACAGGTGTCCTTCCACCCCCTGAATGACTTATTGATTGGATATTTTCATGAAGCATTTGGCGATAAGATTAACCCACTCATGGCGAAGCCGGCATCTTATGGAATGTTCATTTGCAGGCCAACAGAAGACTATTTTTGAAAATTTACCACTGGAATGACTGGCTGGATAACCGAGCCAGTCGTTCCAGTGATACATTTTCAAAAATAGTCTTCTCTTGACCTACAACTGGACATTCAATAAGCAAATAGTTTAATCTTCTTAACCAAATTTACCACTTGTATGAACGAATGATCCGCATGTCAGTTGTGCATGGCAGCTAAAATCTGATGCTCAAGTCGGCCAAAAAAGGCCTCTGCAGTGGTTTTGAGAAATGTTTGTTTGCAGACCAACAAGACTACTTTTGAACAATTCACCCACCATCACACATTTTTTTATGGCGGCGGTTTAAAAACCATTACAAAAATTTAAAATCGAAAAACTGCCCCGTAAGATCGCAATTGCACGAAATCTGGTGGTTGTCCTAAACTAGTTTGTTCTTGACCTGAGTTTAATATTATCATCAAGTGGGTGACCATTTGGTAATAGCGGCCATAAAATACAGTCATCTATAACTATAGTATTACCATTTTTATTCGAGGAAAAGACGCTAGCTTGTACTGGACGCAGGCTAAATTTAGGCCCAAACCATCACCAAAAATCCATATATTCATAGAAAGGATGCATAGAGAAATTGAAATCCGTTCTCTAAAATGGTTAAAACCCATATAGAACCTACCACAGAAATTGAACACAATTTCCATACACATGCTTACCAGCGTACCACTATGTTTAATTTATGTCTCAAAATTATCATTGTGGAAGTGAAATTATTAATGAGACCGCCTAACTATCGCGTATCTTCAATAAAGATTGTTTATTACATCAAAATCAATGCTACTTTTGATATAAATTGTTGCCGAGAGAATATAGAAATCATGTGACATTAGGAATGCGATAAGATCACCAGTTTGTGTTTTCTTCTAATACCTGCCATTCTCCATTTTCATTGGCTTGAACGTGAAAATTTATCCAATCGGAAGAGAAATTATTTTTCTCTTCAGAAAAAATTAATAATGGAACAGTGTTTTGTCTCATATTGCGCATTAATTTTGTAATGCCGATCAACATTAAATGATCCAAAATGGAATCAAGAATTAAAATGAGATGAGTGCTTCTTATGTTGGTGAGCCACTGGCTCTTTTGCGATTGGAGGCGCCGTGTTCTCACGAGATCTTATATACTAACGGGAGTTGTTTATCAAACGGGTACGGATCAGATCTAAAGTACAATACTTAGCTCCTATCGCGCAATGATAATATATAGTACCAGTATTCAGAGTTCCGAGTCCAAAATATTTTATCCGAGTTCTCGCTCTAATTAAAAACAATCTTTTGCGATTGGAGGCGAATCACGTGATTTATATCTTTTATGGACGCTATTTTATGTCAAATTCAGGATTAATTTTGATGTAATAAATGATCTTGATTAATGGATATGCAATATTTAGGTACTCGAATTTAATAATTTCACTTCTGCGATGATGTTTTGAGGTCCAGTTACAAGTAAAAGAAATCTCTTAACCTCTCAAATACGAGCAGGCTTAATGTGGTTGGTTGTTAACGACTTCTTCCGCCGGGATATTCACTACTATTGATTTTATGAATGAAATTCCTGTAAATCGTAGTATTTTTTATCACGTGACTTTTATGGTTGGTATAGTTAGAATCACATTGTTTAGTTTTACGGACCAGGCCATCTTCACATATCTTCCACACTATGTAGTGTTGATGTAAGGAGATTTAAGTTAGACTCGCGCGAATCATTGCGTTTATGTTGTCAAATTATCATAATCTCTTTATTATGACATATGCTCACAAAAAATAGTCAATCAGATAGCTTTTTGTGACAATACTTGAGGCACGATTTCCGGGAAATGACTCCCCTTTAGTTACGTGCTGAATGGCATTCATGGCGTGAACGACAAGTATTACTAAATACTGAGTACTCGAATACAAACACGTGACTTCCTAGACTAAATCATACTGTAGGTGGTTATACAAACTCTGACCGTATAAGTGCCATTCTACTAGGGGCCTAAACTCACTCTCATATCCGGGTTCCTACTTTCATGCATTAGATTTTACTACGCTTTCGAAAATAGTGATCTAATAATAGTGTTCAAAATCAACATTTCAGTAGTTATGGTGCTAATTTAACTACAGCACATGAAACAGACTTTATTTATTTTATTCATTTTAACTACTATTTTGAGATAGATAGTGTCAAAGTGAACAGTCGTACGTAGTTACTGTTATAATTTCGTGGCAATTTACGTCAGTTGTCAAATCGCAAAACAATGTACTGTAGCTAATGAAAACAGCATATTTTCATATTTCAAATTATTTTCGATCATTCTAGCCCGTAAACTGGTATTTCAGTTAAACCGGTTTAATTTGTGATACCGTCACCGGTTTTCTTTTAGGCCTTAAAAGGACTAAGCAGCAGGCATATATGTGTATTGTCCAGAACTGGTATAAATATCTAAAACACTATGCACTCACTGCACGAGTGGCATGAGAAATAGAAGTACTAGTGGCATAGTTACCCATGACATATATTGGAATCTTTTTTTTCTGGGGAGATAATGCGGATAAATGCAGGCACAGGTTTTTTGAAACATGATGACAACCGAGGTCTTCTCACACCTGTATGACATATTATGTGAGGTTTCTCTATGTTCTAAATTTGAACTGAACATGTCGAAGCATTTTCAGGTTATTCAGCGAAAACGCAATTGCTCAATGAATTTTGAAATGGTGATAACTCTGGCATACATGGACCGATTTCATTCAAATAATGAAACCTCCACACTACATATATAATATATCACACTACATATACAATACATCCACTGAAAAGAAATTGCATGGGGACATTTAAAACTCGTGGAAATCATATCTAGACATGCCAGACAAGACATGGATGAATTTTCAAGTTTCTCAAAGGTGATAACTACAGCAAATATTCACAGATTTTGCTCTGAAATACAGTGACAACTGAGCTCTTCACACATGACTTTCATGTAAGAAATTGTATCTAAATATGTCTAGACACTTTCAAGTACATGCATCTAAGTGAATGGGCCTTTCCAGTTCTTGCTAAGCCCCGCCCACCTCTAGCTAAGATCCACCCACACCTCGCTCGTGTTGGGATACTGAACTCCCCTATAGCAGCAACAGTGCCCAGTCAAATTAGTTTCAAAATATTCAACAGAATATTTATTAAATAGTAAAAACATACAATTTGTACAACAATGCATAGTCTGTCTTCATATATGCGTTCGTGACGTACTTATCTACGTCATTCATAATGTCATTCATTATGATGTAATTCTACACGTCATGTAGTTAATTATGACATCATATGATAGATGGATAAGGTGTATTCATGGCAGTGTGTTCCGCACTCATCTACTAAACATCAACTATAAATGAAGTGCAAACATGTGTAGATTCAGAACTTGTTAAGATCTGGCTTAGAGAAGAAATGGACAAAGCAGAAAAAACTAGCGAAATCTCATGCTTAGGGGTAAAATGTAAAATATTCATACAGTACAGCTCACAAATAACTTATCATGTACTGTTGAATATTTTGACCATAATTGGATTGGAAGACATTGCTGCCTAATATTTTGTTCAAAATTGTACTAAATAACATGTTTCCATTTTGGAAACATGTAAAAGTTATTTATTAGCTGTACTGTACCTTTGTCAGATCAGCCATTTTATAAAATGTTTGTTCAGCTATATGTGTGACATCATTGAGCATCTGTATGGATCCCTCTGTCAGATTATCAACACGACCTTGAGCAGCATTAAGTTCAACCTTAGAATTCACCTGAAAAACAAGAATACAAATGGCTCGCTTACATAGGCATGGGCAGAGCACCATTGTCAAAAGGTAATTAGCAACATATACATGAAATAAACAAGATGATGGCACCACCACACCCTCACAAATCCCCAAGCTTTTTCCAACTTTGACGTTCTGCACCCCACCACCCACCTTGGGGGCAGTCTAGTGTAAACATTCTCACAAACCGCAATCATGAGAGTCTAATGTAAATGTCAGCTTGCAGGCTGCAATCACAATGGTGACCCACATAACAAATTTGATTGAATACCACCAAACAGTTTTGGAGGAGGTAAATAAAGAAGAATGGGGATTAGTGATGTTGGAACTAAGAAAGTAAATACAATACAAACACCATCACTACCACTGACGACACCACCGCCAACAGTTCTTGATCTTACTAGGGATGTAATGATTGTACTGCAAGACAACCAGAACCTTCAAAATGATTTGCCGGAAAAGTTAAGAAAATACAAGATGACCACCAGAAAATTAACGAATCAAAATTTAGCATGTACATGTTCTGAGGCCTCCAATGTATCATATCACCATATGGATCCTGTATACAATTCCTGAAGCCTATCACTGTAGGGTCCTTCCAGCCAAGTTTGGCTTAATAATAGTTAATGACTAGTAGTATTTTAACCGATTTCCCGAAAATATTCGAAAAATCCAAGATGGCTGATCTTTTGTGAAAGAGGATTTTGGTCATGATCCAGATAAAAACCTGGATTCAGATCGGACCAGATTATGGATCTACGATCTAGTACTGCTATCTAAAAAATCATTGATCCAATCTGGCTCAGATTTTAGCACAAGGATGTGACTGTACACTAGGATTCCACTACTTTGGGCGCGAGGTAAAACAATCTGGAAAACCAAAAACTATTTATAATGTTGCAAACATGGGAGGCCAAGGGGCTGCAATCTCGGATTGCTCTTGTTATTTTTATAACATTTACCAAGGAGTCATATTCAGCATTGTATGCTTTGCCAAGATTGGCCTTTATCTGCACTGGGTATCTCTGACGCTTCTGCACTGTCTGGAGAATTGCACCATCGAAGACTGGTTCCAGGTCTAGAGAAACACAAAACAAATAATAACGGCCAGCGACTTCAAGACAATATATTTAATACAAGAGGCCCAAAGGGCCTGTATTGCTTACCTGGAAAATGTGGATCATTTCAACTAGAAAGGTCGTCCATCGCCATTATGTAGAACACTAAGGTTTGGCCAGAACCACAACAAGAACAAATTTGGTTAAAATCTGTCCAGCGGTTCTTGATACGATATTTTGAAGTTTCCATTATTTTACTATGGGAGTTCTTGCAATAATCCAATTATACTACATTTTGATAGGTCCTCAGTGGTCATGGTTTTTTTTTTGTACTAACTTCCTTTGAACAAAGCTTAATGCTCCAAAATTTCAGCTGATCCATTCAGCGGTTCTGGAGTTGTTTTCGCAAAAATTAGGTCATCCAAGATGGCTGCTGAAGCATTGCCCAATCAAATTCCCGTGAACAAGCCTGGTTCAGCTACTGCCCAAGATGACGTTTCATGAGTTTTGAACTGATCCCCTCCCCCCACTCCCCAACATACCGGTTATCAAGTCAGTCATTCCAGTGGTAAATTTTCAAAAATAGTCTTCTCTTGGTCTGCAAATGGCCATTTCTCAAGACCACTGCAGAAGCCACTTTTGGCTGATATGAATGTTAAAGGGATAAGGATGCTTCCTGCCAAATATAATTTAAATCGGCCAAGTGGTTCTCAAGAAGACATTTTAAATTTCCTATTGCTTTAGTATGGGAGTTTTTGGCAGGATAACAATCCAAGATGGCCACCAAACCATTTATCCAACAGTTTCGAAAGTGGAAATTTGAAATCAGGATACCTAAAATCTATCTAAAACCAATTTCAGCATGAAAACCAATCAAATAAAAAATTCCAATATAGCACCAAACACACTACCTTTTGATTCGGCCTGATCCATTCAGACATGTCCGAGATTCTGGAGAAAGTGGGTTTTTTGCAAAAACTAGATCTTCCAAGATGGCTGCCAAAGTATTTCGCCAATCAAGTTCTCTCGAACAAAGTTGGTTCAGCTCTCGCCATACATATTTCATGAGGTTTTAATCAATCCCCCAAGTGGTTCCGGAGATTTTTAGACATTTCTAAAAATCGACTAAAATCCAAATGGGCCGATGGGCTTTGTTTGAACAAACTTGACATAAGGATGCTTCCTGCCAAATATAATTGAAATCAACACAGTGGACATCAAAGTCACCATTGGCCAGTGTATCGAGAGGCATTACACAAGGCAGTGTACTTGGGCTGATATTATTTCTAATTTTTATAAACAACCTACCAGAAACAGCGGATGGGTGTATCAGGATGTTTGCTGGTGACACTAAACTCTTTAGTAAGATGAAGAATACAGAGGACAAAGCAAAATTTCAGCAGAACCGTAATAGTCTATGTGAATGGTCACATACATCGTTATTGTGGTTTAATGTAGCCTAGTGCAAGATAATGGACATAGGAAATGGAAATCCAAATTACTTATTCAACATGTCAGAGAATGGGATCTAACAGCAGATACAGAATAAAGGATTTCGGTGTAACATTCAACAACCAATTATTATTAAGAAATAATGTTTCCAACTGCGTAAATAATGTGAACAGAGTTGCTGGTATAATTAGAAAAACATCTGAATATTTGGACAAATAAATGTTCGTGAAACTATATAAAGCATTGATAAGGCCCCTCTCAGAGTATGTCAATGCAGTATGGAATCCACGGTTCAAGAAAGACATCAATTTGTCGGAAAATGCACAAAGATGTGCAATTAGACTCATTCCAGAAATTCGACACCTAAGCTACAGCGATCGTCCAAGATATCTTCAGTTACCGACATTAGTAAATTGTAAAAAAAGAGGAGAGATGACTGAAACTTTCAAAATCCTAAAGAATATACAGGGACCGATCTACCCACTAGCAAATTAGCTAAATACTAGCAAAACTGAAATCTGGCTAATGAAAAGCAAAATTGGCAAAATCAATGACTATTGATTAGAATTAATTTCACTTTCTTGATTGGCTGAATCCTGACTAATTCCAGTCTTACAATTGCACATCAAATATTCCTGTTTACGTTTTGAATATTTTGAAACTAATGACTGTAAAATTGATAGTAGGCTATTAACTGACAATGACTGACTGCAAACATGTTCATAAGTGACACAGAAGTAAAGATGTGGCTAAAGTATTTACTATTTGGTTAACAAAAACTTTATTTGGCTAGTCTATTGGCTATAACATTGCAAAAGCTAGATCTGTCCTGAATATAGAAGACATATTGATAATTCAAAATTTGTCAATGTCCATGATCCCGCATTAACAAGAGGCCACAACTTGAAGCTATATAAACAGCGAGCGAATAAAGACATCAGAAAGTATGTATTCTCCAATTGGGTTGTGGATTTATGGAACTCGCTGCCACAATATGTTATAGAATCAAGGACTGTCACAAAGTTTAAAGTAAGCGTTGACAGACACTTGGAGTAACATGGATTTTAAGTTTGATATTAATCTGTGACTACATCAGCAACATGTCAGTGAGATCAAGCACTAAGACAGGGTTTATATAAAACTTGTCTTACAACCCTATAGCGAGATATTCAAGGTCATGTCACCTTCGTATAATGTTGGCATATATATGTGATCAATGTTGTCCAATTCTTTTCTAAATGTTAATATTATATTACTATCATTACCTTTTTAACTTTCTCTACCATAATGTGCCACAATATGATATTGAAATAGTGGTGGTGTTTTATTATGTTGTCCAATTGTTCTGAATGTTATCTGTGTAAGGAGTCCACCGCTCTATAGGCTCTGCCTGAATACAGTCGATAACAGCCGCCAGTAGACACAAAACAGCCACCAGTATATCGATAAGAGCTGCCGCTGTGTATAGTATCCTGATAGACAACCCTGACATGAATTAATGATCTATCCTGTGTCTAGTTATTTTATCACCTAAGATTATAAGGAAGGTTTTTACTGTCAGAATTATATTATTTGATAATCTATTACTGGCAATTTACTATTTGTTTCTTTTTATTTTCAAGCGGTGGTTAACCCTTTAACACTCATATCAGCCAAAAACGGCTTCTGCAGACCAAAAGAAGACTATTTTTGAAAATTTACCACTGGAATGACTGGCTCGATAACCAAGCCAGTCATTCCAGTGGTAACCTTTCAAAAGTAGTCTACTCTTGCTATGCAAATGGAGGTTTTCTATGAGAAAATTGAAATTTTCTTGAATAAATTCGAGGGATACAGGGTTAATTCAATATGGTACATATAGGTTTGTAAATTGTAATGCTTCAGGAATGGATTAATCCAGTTTTAGCTCTGCCCCGTCCATCTCTAGCTAAGCTCCACAGTCCACTCACACTGTGCCCATGTTGGGATCGAATCTCAATTTCCAAAAAATTATACAGCTAAGCTGTTAACTATTTTAAAGCAACGGCGCTCAGTCAACTCAAATTAGTTTCTAAATATTCAATAGAATGTTTATTAAATAATAAAGACATACAATTCGTACAACTTGATGGACTATTAAAGGTTTATGAGACTTAATTATGTCGTTCATGACGTAATTGATTGTGACATCAGTCTACATATGACGTAGTTAACTATGATGTCATAGATCAATCGACTGGATTCATCGATTGTGAATATTTATTGTTGATATGTTTATGTTACGATTTTGAATGATTTATGACTAGGTCTATTCTAGATAATATGTTCCTAAAATTACGATTTTGCATGATTTGTTATTAGGTTTAGGCTAGTTGGTTTCACCTAATTTGCATACATACATAGGTTATATCACATATATCATCTATGTATGCATATTGGTTACTAACGACTCTCACCATGAGGTCAGCCTAATGGAGGTATCCAGTTTTAGTTATACCCCACCCATCTCTAGCTAAGCTCCACCCATATTTCGACCGTGTTGGGATCGATCTCTCTGACTATCAATTTCCATAAAGCTGTTAAATATTTTGAAACCTATGGCAACAACAGCACCAAGACAAATTAGTTTCAAAATATTAAAGAGAATGTTTATTAAATAGTAAAGACATACAATTCATATAACAATGCTTAGTCCATCATCAATTAAGCGTTCGTGAACTTACATGTATCCATGTCATCCATGACGTAATTGATTATGACGTCATCCTACACGTCACAGTTGATTATGATGTCATATGATTGATGAAAAAACTGGAAAGGTCCATTCAGAGCCATGTTAGTATAAACAGGTGCATGGTCATGCACAGTATCATACATTTGTGTACTATTAATTTATGTTAGTTTGGAAGTCATGGAATTTACTAATTTTGGTTATGAAAAGTCATGGAATTTCAAACTCTGAAAGGTGTACGTACGAACCCTGGATTATGGATGAGGAGGTAAATCCATTTGTATGTCGGCCAGAATATATTATTACACTCCCTGAATCCAGTACTGCAGATGTGTCTTTGTAAACAGATGTTACTTTCAAACTAAAAAAACATTATTACAAGACGGGGGTGGAAACTGGAAAGAAAAAACACATAATATATTAGAAGCCCCACGGGTCTGATGTAACAATAATAAGGGAGATAAATCTGGATAGTTTATTTTAACTGCCACTAAACCTATCCAGAGTAATCTCCCTTATTATTGATACATCGAAACGGCGATGATTTTAGTTGGTAATTAAAATGTATTCGTCTCTGTAGATGCATAGTATGTACATTATATATATATGGCTATGACATGAGATGTGTGGTTTATTATTGCAGTGAATTTATGTAATAATAGGTGCTATGAGATGCAGGTTACGAATGTTATAGTAATGAATTGGCATGTACAAGTCGAAACCATATAGGCCTACTGATCCAGTACATTGGAGTATGGAGTACCATACATATATTAGTAATAATATTACAGCTCCGTTTTCTCACTTATATACAATTTTAGACTCATGCACGCATACTCATAGGCAGTCCCTGAAATTCAGACAATTTTGCCACATGCTGTGGCAGAAACGATTCACCGCGGCACTACTACCGCATTTTTTTAAATTTCAGCAATTATAAGCTTTGTTCTACTGTTAGTGAATTGTAGAACCTGGCTTTAACCCTTAGCACTTTGATGTCAATATTCTATCTTTTACTGTGTCAATATCAAAGAAACTGGTGAACATTTTTCAACAATTTTGCTGGCAGATGTTGCTGTCTACGACCCACCCCCCACCAAATTTGTTGAAAAATGAACAGCAATTCATCTTTTAATTTAATTTGAAATTTTAACACCAGCGTGGTAAGGGTTAATATGGCATCATGATTGATACCCTGTATCTATGATAAAATGAAGGAAATTTCAATTTCCCTTTCTCGGAGATCTAACAATACTTACCATTCGATTACTTCTGATAACAAGCTATCCTGATAGCTGGCTCTAGGAATCTAGACTTAGTAAGCTTTAACGGCTCCTGAAACCGGGTACGCGGTCCCTACAAAATGGTACACTTCTGCCAGTGAGGCTCATATTGTTTGCATAGCTACCAAACAAGAGAATACCTATGGCTTGCCTCCGTGGGGCTGGGAGGCAGGGTCCGTAATAGAATGGTTTTTAAAGTATTGTTAGATCTCGGAAAGGGAAATTGAAATTTCCTTCATTCTCCTTCGATCAATACATACCATTCTATTACTTCTGATAACACCAGATTTAAACAGTAACCTGGTGGGAAGGGGAAGCCATTAATTGCGTCTTTTGCCCCTGGAGAAAGATCTTAGACTTAAACCTGACACACAGACACCTAAAAGGACCATCAAGTTTAGGGACTGAATTACATTCGCATCACCGCCCCCGCCCCCAATTTTTTCTCCTAAGAAAAAGGAAGAGAACTCACGAACATGCATCTCGCCTGAAACATGAATATGGTTAACTGCTCTTTGCATATATTAGCCTGGGAATGAGCATGAATATATAATATGAATGATCATGATATATAAACATAATACAAAAAACTCTCAAACTTGAATTACCTTATGATTATTGGATTTCAGACATGGAGCCTTCAACCAAGTACTTGTTTGACTATCCGTGACACAATCTGGTTGACATCCTCTCACTTGATCATGTCTGCCTCTTAATTCTTGCTTTACAAATGCCAAAAGAGGGAGAAGAACAGTGTGGCCGTTTAACTATCGCTTCAAAACAGCTAAAGCGAGTGGATTGGCGGAGTCTGACACATCCCTCATATAGTAATCCGTGAAAGAGGACTCACAGTGCCATTGTGCAACAGCCATGATATCCTCTAACGGAACACCATTGTAAAGGGCAGTCGAGGCGGCTATTCCTCTAACATCATGTGCCCTTGCGCATTGCACCTGGTGCCCAGTCACAATCTCGTGGGTAGCTTGGATGCATTCCACTACCCAACGAGAGATAGAATCCATGGATGCGGCGCCATATGGCTTCTTATGGCAGATCCACAGACGTCTACCTTTCGACCATTACGAGTCTGTCCTTTTTTGTACTTAGTCAAAGCACGGACTGGGCACCAGACACTGGCATCACGATCAAACCTAGTTACTTTCGGTATAATGATCGGCTTGCCGGGATAGTTCAAAGATTGATTCTTTGACATAAACTCTGCTCTTGGCAGTAGACACAGAACCTCTCCGGAGACAATAAATTGGTCCCTCTCTGCTGAAAGCGCATGGATCTCACTGCGCCTTCGCGCTGAGGAAGCTGCCAATAGAAAGACCGCCTTTAGAGTCAAATGCCTTTGACTAGCCAAACCCAAGGGTTCGAAAGGGTGCTTGGCAAGTACATTAAACACTAAAGATAGACTCCAGGCTGGAATGACTACCGGTTGTCTCGGTCGGAGATTGCTCATTCCCTTCACCATCACATTTAACTGGGCCACCTCTGGACTATCCCTGTTGGTTAGACAAGGGATAACTGATGCCAAAGCTGACTTGTATCCAGCAATTGTGACAGGAGCTAGTCCTGAATAGAATAGCTCACAGAGAAAGTCTGCTATTTGCTGAATAGTGGGTTGAAAGGTATCAATACCCTTTCTTTCACACCAGTCTGCAAATTTGTTAACCTTGTGATTATATGACTTGAAGGTTGACCTCCTTCTCGTAGCTGCGATGAATTTCGCAGCCTGTCGAGAAAAACCTTCCGACGTGGAACGTTGTTTGATAACATCCATGCAGTCAATTTGAACATTTCGGGATGCTCGTGTAGGAAGCGTCCCTTGGCCTGGGGGATTATGTTCGGAATCTCGGGTAACTGCTCTGGATTGTCCACCAGCAGATCCAGGAGACCCGTGAACCACGCCCTGCTGGGCCAAAATGGTGCTATTAGCAGGACCAGGCATGGTTCCTCTCTGATCTTCACCAAAATCTTTCCTCTCCAGCTTATCGCCAGAGCATCTGTATCGATGGCATTTGGATCTGGAATCGGCGAGACATAAGTCATGATTTGAGCATTTTCCTTTGTGGCGAACAAGTCCACGTTGGCTTTGCCCCAATACTCGAAGATCCTGCGAAGAACTGGAGGGTTGAGAGACCATTCTGTCAGCAGAATCCTCTGTCTGCAAGACAAAGCATCCGCCAGAATGTTCAATCGCCCAGGAATGTGAGCTGCTTTCAAAACAACTGAGTAATTCCTGCACCATTGAATCAAGTGCCACACCTTCATACACAGTGTAGGTGACTTGGTCCCACCTTGGCGATTTATGTATGATACTACTGTCGAGTGTCCGACCGTATCAATATCACCTTGCCCCTGACTTTGGGAAGAAACTTTTCCAACACCAGCTCCACTGCCATCATTTCCAACAGATTTATATGCAGCTGGCTCTCTTGGAGAGTCCATGTGCCCGAGACCTGGTGTTCTCCCAGGCAGGCCTCCCACCTCTCCAGTGATGTATCCGTGTACACGAACAGCTGGGGGCTGGATAGGTGCAGTGAAACTCCTACTAGGAGATTCTGACGCTTTTTTCCACCATACAAGATGCGACATTATTGGTTCCAAAACTGCACCAGCTTTGACAGGAGTTCTGTTCGCTGTTTCCACAGAGACATCAGATACAACTGAATAGGTCTTCGCATCAGAGCAGCGTACGGGATTACCTGCTCCACGGAGACCATCATGCCCAGCATCTGAAGAAACCCCCTCGCCTGAATGTGGTTTCCCAATCGAAAACTCTTGAGGATGGCTAACAGAGACACCACTCTGGGCTCTGACGGATAAACCCTGCCCTCCTCGAGATCGAATCCCCAAATAAACGAAATGTTGAGTGGGTGTCAATTCGGATTTCTACTTGTTGACTATCCAGCCTAGATCTGAAAGTAACTTCAGAGTCAGAGCAGTATCCACTTCTAACCTGGCTGGCGTGTCCAGCTTGATAAGCCAATTGTCTATGTAGGTGTGAAGCGCCACATTCTCTCTTCTGAGAAATGCTGGCACCGCAACGACCACTCTAGTGAAAACCTGTGGAGCTGTCTACAGGCTGAATGGGAGTACTACAAACTCCCATACCTGAATCTGAAACGCAAAACCTGTGACAACTCCTGTTCATTGGAATGTGGAATTATGCATCGTTCAGGTCGATTGACACACACCACATTCCCTTCCTCAATCCTGCCATTACCAACCTCGGAGTTTCCATCTGAAACCGAGGCGTATGGATAAACCAATTCAATGGCCTGAGATTGAGTATGGGTCTCCAACCCCCCCCCCTCCCCCCTGTGCTCTTGGGGACAAGGAACATGTTTGAATAGAAGCCTGGAGTGTTCTGGTTTGCTTGTTTTATTGCTCCCTTCAGAAGCAAACCTGACACTTTGTTTTGAATGGCTTCTAACTTGTCTGGTTCCCTTGGTACGGGTGTCCAGACAGGTGCCAAAGACAGATTTTGTGGTGGAAAATCCCACCACTCCGGCATGTACCCCTGGGATAACCATCCCAGGATCAGACTGTCTGATGTCACACCTCGCCAAAACCTTGACGAAATGGATGAGCCTTCCACCCACTATAGGCGCATTGAGGCCTAACGCGGGTGTCTGGCTCGTGATCCGCTCCCCCTCCCTCTCTTGACGAGAGAGAGAGAACCATTTTGGTCTTGGCTTCACTGGTCTAACTGGCACCACCATTCCTGGCAGATACGAAGGGAGCTACCATGCCCTCAGGTACGATTAGCTTCCTTCTTTCCACCCTTTGAGCAGTTACCCTTACCCATCCCCTTCCCACCTATCGGGCAATCAGGAGCAACATTGGGGTGGGCAGGAGCCTCTACAACCTACTTCACCGTAGGCGGCTGTGAAGACCCAGCAGAAGCAGAAGAAGCAGGCTTGGCTTTCGCCTTGCTTTTATGCTTCTTCTGCGTCTTGGAAGAAGGTTGTCTGGTCAGCGGCTTAGCTACAGCATGCGCTTGTCGCACTAGTTCTAGCTGTAGATTTACAGGCAACTGATTCTGCGCAATATTGGTGGTGTCCTCTAAGATGGCCTGCGCTTGGCCACCAAAGATGCTAGGGCCAGTCAGGGGCATTCCAAGTAAATGCTCCCTAACGGCGGTAGCCAGACGCATATGGTCAAGGACCATCTGCCCCCTGGACTTCGCCACTCGTGCCTGCACCCTTGCCAATGCGTCCATAGACAGCACCAAGCCGTCATTAATGCATGATAGTGCCACAGGTGGCCTGCCCCCACTTCAGCCCACACCGACTGAAGAAGGCGATAAGAATGATTCACAGCACTCATTGCTGCTCTCACCCCCTCATCGCATAGGGCCAGGACTTCCTCATGGTGTACCTGGGACCTGTCCACAAGCGCCGGTGCGGGGCCACCCGCTCCCGCATTCTGGACTCCAAGTACCTAGCGGTCATCTTCATTGACCGCTGGAACCACACCATATTTGTCGTATTCCCCACGGGGAGGGGAATACGACATCTCGCCCACACCTCCCTGGAGGCCGCAAGGAACTGGCCCTTGGCCAAGAGTTGCTTGCTATAAATAGCATCTAGTAACTCCTTAAACCTTGGACTCAGTCTGATGGACTGGATCCGAGCCACAGGCAAGACCCCCATCCTAATAGGCGAGATAGGCGTGTACCGAGCCTGGCCAGGAACACCCGCCACTGTGTCGGTTGGTGGCAAACCAACCAGCACTGGACGGGTGCCCGGTACCGGAGTGGCCTCAACCACGGGCGGAGCGACTGTCCTGGCTTGCACCAGGCCAGACAGATGGAGGGCATCTCTGTCCAGGATGGAATCGACCTCCAAAGCTCTCCACCCGCGGCATCTCAGGCCGTAACAATCTCTCCTCCTCGGTCTCCTCATCTTCAGACCCTGAAGAGTCATCACAAGATGAGGAGTCACTGGAGCCATTCTGGCAAACAGCTCCCATGCCTGACGGACCGGCCACCGCTACTGGACCACCTGGAGGTGGCCGCAGAGAGACAGAATCCATCAGGCCGGAGCCCAACGAGACTGCCAGGGAGCCATATGAGATGGCTTCCTCGATACCAAGCATGGGAAGAGACTGCCGTACAACTTTTGGTATCAGGGATGACACCAGCGTGGGAAGGATGTTATGCAAGAAACCTTGCATAGCAGGTCCAAACCACGCCGGAGGTGCCATCTCCGAAGCCTCCGGTTGCAGATGTGGAGCGCCCCCAGGGGCCTAAAACGGACGCTCCACGATTTACTTTCGAACCGCCTGACCCCACATCAGATACAGCCAAGTCCTTCTGAGAAAGGAACTTGACCAACATATCGGTCTGCCACACGGAACATACGTCACACCTATTATCGATATTACACGGTGAATAATGGTAACAGGCAGTCTTTGTAAATGACCTTGACGAACTTGTGGCACTCTAGGCAAGAATGCGGGGTAGGCTTGGCCTATAAAATAAGCACAGATCCTAAAATAAACAAGCGGAACGAAGTAAGAATGGAAGGCAGACAAATTATTTAAAAAATTTTAGACCATAAATACGTTGTAACCCTCCAGCACCCCACCCCGCAACATTACAGCAAAGATCGTATTGATTATGACGACAAGAACGAAGCGGACATGAAGACACCCATATACTGATCCTGACGGATGTATAAACGGAACCACGCACCATATCGAATAGCATTCGTGGTATATTTAACAATAAATTTTAAATTATACTCTCAAACGAAGGCCAAAACGGTATGTGAAGAAAACAACAAAATGTAAACAAATTGCTGACCACACATCTTAATCAAGAATTTCGAAACCACTGATCACTGCAAACAGATCGTGATAACCCGTAAAACTTTTCTGGTACAAATTAAGTACGCAGCACCCAGAACAAGATGCGTGAATTAATGAAACATTTTCTTCACATAAAAATCTGAGAATAAACCCGGGTGTGACATCACCCGCTCGGATAATACAGAGAATGACGTCAGCCAATTTTCGTGTTAAAAACACTGTATAGCCAACACCTATTTCATATCTGCCGATCGCCTGTTGGGATTAAAAGAAGGCGACCAATCTGGCATATTTCGTTGTTAACACATGTCCCAGATTCGGGGAAGAACTTGGAACATGCGACACACACAAAATTTTATAGACCTAAGTCTTTTTACAACTATGGAATAACATGGAAATATATGACCTGAGATTCAACGGCTCCTTCCATGATAAGTCAATAATCCTCGAAGCGAAAAACAGCTACCAAAGGCACAGAAAATGACTGCGTGAAATTTTATCAATGGAATGAGTGGCTCAGCCGGGAAACCAATGAGCAGAAATGGATAGATGAACCAGCGATGCTGACACAGATAACTATTGACAGCTCAGGAGTTGCTGAGAGGTGCAAAGATAACACTAACACCCTATCTGACAAAATACAAGGGGTTGAGAGCTGAAAACGTGACTATCTGTACTAAGTACATACGAAACTTTGCTGGCTGATGGATGTGCGACCATAAGATCATTGGGTCTCGTAGCTATTTGAAATTCCAGTGTTGAACTATCTCTGAGGAATTACATCAACACTTACGCCTTTTGTGATAGCACGAAGAGACACTAGCGCAGAGGAGATTCGGATAGCGACAAACGCAGAAAATGAAAGCAACAGCAATAAGACCTCGGCGGGCATTTCGATGGTTGGCTGTTGCAAGTGATTGTCGTTATTTAGCGAAATACATGATATAGACAGCCATCATCTCACGTTGTACATAGTTCCATGCCAGCCCTATACACTGGCATTGGCGTGCGGATGAAGATTAAATGTTAAAATTTAATACAGCAAAGGATGCTTGATATTCAGATAGCATTCCTCATTTAGAAATGTAAATAAGTATGGGCGCCATCTCAGTTTCTCGGCCCATCAATAGCTAGTCAGTCTTCAGAACATTTAGAGTTCATGCTTCTCTGGTCAAAACAACGTTAGGCCAGTTAGAAAATCATTATCTAATCACAGTATAAACTTTCATACAGAAATCACTCCATGGCTTTGGGCCATCATAATCATCGACTGCATGACATATCATCCTTCATGCAGTACCTTTCTCCAATTCCTGGTCTGCATTATCAGTAGCCAGGTCTCCAGCTCCTGGTCATTATAAGCAGTAGCCATGTCTCCAGCTCATGGAGCCTGTTCCGGCGTAGGGAAAGTGCTCTAGACCACTCCGCTAGATTAGCGAGGCGCTTTTCTGCCTCTGCTAAAGAACGATACATTTTGTTAGAGCGCTCTGCTAGGTCGCTAAACTATTTCCAATAGCCAGGTCACCAGCTCCTAGACCCCACATTGAAAGACCAGACCAGCCTCTCTCCAACCCAGATTATCAGCCTCTTGAAGATTGTGTTAGACACCACCTATTTTGTTCAGAATGGCTACTTCTACCACCAAATTCATGGAGTAGCTATGGGCTCCTCAGTGTTGCCAGTGATCGCAAACCTTTATATGGAATCCTTCGAGCCACAAGCACTTAGCACAGCCACAGACCCCCCCCAAATTTCTGGTACTAAATTTTCACTCTAATCACCATTTGGAACACAAAAGGTCAGTCGTTAGAACTCTAGTTCACCGCTCAGACTCCGCCATTACAGAAACATCAGACAAAAAAGAAGAACATCATCACATCCAACAATCTCTCCTAGCTAAGGGTTACACTTTGTGGATGAGAAAACCACCTCCCCCCACCTCGTAATAAACCACCAGATGTCAAAAAACTCCCACTAGTCGGACTTCTGTACATCCAAGGCTTATCAGAACACCTTGGCAGACTCTTCAGAGAACACCACATCAAAACCTACCACAAGCGTCTCAACAACTTAAGATCACAACTAGTAAGACCCAAAGATAAACTGACCACAGATGAACGTTCTGGAGTCATCTACAAGATCGAATGTGACCAATGTGAGGGGACATACATAGGCGAAACCAAAAGGCCTCTTAGCACCAGAGTCAAAGAACATCTTAAAATCAATTCCAACTCAGCTGTGGCAGAACATACAGAATCCAGCAGTGCCTCGGTCATCAACATTGAGACCAACTTATTCAAACAGAAGGTTAAAGAGGCCATGGAAATCTACAAGCATCAACCAACCATGAACAGAGATGAGGGATACTGTATACCAGCAGTCTACCAGTCCATGCTGTCACGTGACTCCACAAGAAATGACCAGAGCGACGTTGCCAGCGACCGTCAGTTAGTGCTGAAGAAGGGACCGAGATGGTCACGAAAGCTACACTCAAACAATTTCTACATCCCGGAGAGGTAACTAATTTTTCCTTATTATGAATCATCCAGGGATCGGGACCAAGTTTTTCGGAAATAGGATGAAGTTGTCTTGATCCATGTGGGAAAAGGTTCGCTTAATAACGGCTAGTGTACTGTTTGCTTTTGATACGATTTTGTTAATGTGTGAATCAAAAGAAAGTTTGTTGTCTATCTAGATTCCTAGGTCCCTTTCAACAACTGACTGAGAAATAGTTAGTCGCCTGTCAGTGTTAACCATGTAGTACTGCATTTTTGGATTATTAGTGCCAAAACGAATAACCTTTGTTTTGTCATGATTGACAAATCACTTTGGATTGGCTTCAAAATTATTTGACTGACAGGATTCAATGTGTTCAACTTAATGGTGCTATTTCAGGAAACAGGAAATTAGTCTGCCGTGTACCTCAGGGTTCAATCCTTGGACGACTGCTGTTCTTACTATACATGAATGATTTACCCAATGCCACTAACCAACTTTCATTAATACTAGATGATACCAATGTCTTTGGTAGACATAAGGATATAAATACTCTATACAAAAATGTAAATAATGAAATGGAAAAAATTATAAATTCGTTCAAAATTAATAAATTATCTCTAAATGTTAACAAAACTAACTTTATACTATAAAGTGCCTCGGTCATCAACATTGAGACCAACTTATTCAAACGGAAGGTTAAAGAGGCCATAGAAATCTACAAGCATCAACCAACCATGAACAGAGACGAGGGATACCGTATACCAGCAGTCTACCAGTCCATGCTGTCACGTGACTCCACAAGAACTGACCAGAGTGATTTTGCCAGCGACCGTCAGTTAGTGCTGAAGAAGTGACCGAGATGGTCACGAAAGCTACACTCAAACAATTTCTACATCCCGGAGATGTAACTAATTTTTCCTTATTATAACTTTATACTATTTACAAGGTCTAGCCAACCTGAAGAAGCTGCTCTCCCAAAACTTTATATAGACAATCAAGAAATAGAGGAGGCCGAGTATGTTAAATTCCTAGGAGTCTATTTGGACAAACATTTAATCTGGGAGAAGTACATAAAGATAATCACATCCAAGGTAGCAAGGAATATTGGTATCATGCGCAGACTCAAGTCATATCTTCCATCTCATATCTTAAAAACTATGTATAACACATTGATACTTCCACACATAACCTACTGCAATGCTATCTGGAGCAATACATATCAAAATAAACTAAAATCACTACAAAAGCAATCTATCAAACTATTTTCGCAAACAGTAGGGGGACAAGACACCTTCAAAAGTAACAAACTCCTAAAACTCGAAGACATTGGAAGGGTTCAATTATATGCAATTCTAAAGGACTACCAAAATGGCAACCTACCCTCATCTCTATCCAATCTCTTTTCAATAAATGCAGACATACATACGCACAACACAAGAACAAGTTCCAACCTACATGTCACATACCACCGAACAGAGGCAGCTACACGAACACCATCCTACCAAGCAATACAACTATGGAATAATACAGATACAGACATACGTACACAAATTCTCACATTAAAATCTTCCAAAAAATTCATCAAAAATATAATTATTGACAACTACTAGAAACCACACCACTAACCACCACTACCATGGCCATTATACAGCACAGCTCTGGAACGACTTGGCATGTTTCCGGAGTGCGCTGAGGTGTCCTGTTGGGCAGTCTGGGCACGGTGATGGAAGACATTGCTTCCCAAAGAGGCGGTGCCTTCCAATTCGATTGTGCTCGGAGTGCTCAGCGGAGCACTTCTCACTAATTAACATGTTAACTTACTGTCTTGACCTGGAGGCATGCCAACGTCTTTTAGCATTATTAATCCTATTATGAGCTGTGCTGCAGTCTAACTATTCAAGGCACTTGTTCACCGGAACAGAACATCAAATGTAAAACTGTATAGGAGTAGTAATAATAATAATAATAATAATAATATGGTAATATATAATAGAGGAGCTCCGCCGCCACCCCTCCCTCTCCTACCCTCCATCCCTTTATGTTCATGAATGTAATTGTCCTGTTTTACTGTTGTATCCTACATGTATGTACCTACTGTTCATATAGTATCACGTAATATATGTTTGTTTATGTTACATCCCATTATATATGTCATAATATATTGTGCAATTAATGTTTATATGTTAGGGGTCCACCACTTCATAGGCTTGCCTTTGATGGACTGCCTGTTGTAATCTCTAATACTGACGACTAAATACGAAAATAAATAATCTTGAATCTTGACCACTCACAGACATTATTTAAATCGGTTTGCAGTTGCGGTTACTGGGTTTCCTAGTAGTTTTGTATCATTTGCGAACATTTTGCAAGTACATTTGACTAAGTGTGTTACGTCATTTATGAAAATTAGAAACAATGCAGGACCAAGTATGCTACCCTGAGGTACCCCACTAGTTACGTCTGCCCAGTCTGAATTAATAGCGACACACTGTTTTCTGTTTGAAAGAAAGTTTTTCATCCATTTAATTATTTTGCCTTCTATACCGTATGCACTAAGTTTCCTTACGAGTCTTGTATGTCGAACTGTGTCAAATGTTTTCCTAAAGTCTAAGTATATTGTGTCGACAGGTTCGTTGTTGTCTAGGCTAGCTGTAACCATTTCTAAAAATTCTAAAGAAATTGTGTTTTACATGACCTACTAGATCGGAAGCCATGCTGACATTTTGTTAGTAAATTGTTTGATTCCATGTGTCATAATTGCATCTCGTATGAATGATTCCAGCACTTTACATATTATAGGCGTGAGGCTGATGGGTCTGTAACCTACGATCGATCTACGGGCGGCTGTTATTGTCATACACACTCTTCCTTTGATGGACTACCTGTTGTAATGATGTATATGTACAAAAATTAATGAAATAAATAACATAGAATCTCGAATCTTGTAACCGAAAACTGGTGTTAATATGTTCTATATGCCATATGATGCATTCCTAAGAAAAATATTGAACGAATATTAAAAGCAAGATATATTGGTAGTAATGAAATATTCAACACACAATATCAGCATAGATTATACGAATAAGTGGTTTATGGAGTTAAAATTACATTTCAAATTACCATTAAATTCGTCCATTTTAAGGTCACATGACTGACAAACACGGATATTAAAAGTGTAGAATACACATTTCCCATATTGTTCTTGTTCTTGTTGAATCTTGACCTCCTTCGTAGGAGAATCACACCCGAGTGTGCGCGAGTGCTCGTGGATACTAACTCCTAAGCACGTAAATGTCCTATGTCCGGCCTATCCGCCTCTGGTACATATGTGAACATACTGGACTTCACTGCGCGGCATAGTTCAGTTCAGTTCAGTTCATTACGTAACTCCCTCCTGTAAGTAGGAGCACCTCGCAAATGAGCATTAAGTACATTAATATATATATATATGAGGCCATAGATGTGATGATGGATTGATAAGGAATGAAGTTAGAATGCTGTTATCGTCCCAGACATGCTCAGTATGTGCAACACACATCGGGCATAGGCTACGCTGTAGTAGGTATCGGTACTTGTTCCGAATCACTGCTAAAGGTTAACAAACTGTCAGGAAATGTATGTATGTATGTATGCATTTATGCCAATTCCAGAATTAACTGCCCATAGGCGATTTACAAAAGTTAAAGCTAATTTAAAATAGTGAAATATGCTTTTTGGAACAAATGGGTTTTTAGAAGAGTTTTGAAAGCCTCAACATTGTTGCCGTTTTGAATGTTGGATGGAAGGTCGTTCCAAAGTTTTGGTCCAGCTATGGAGAAAGCATGCTCTCCAATGACAAGATTGGAATTGGGTACTACGCAGAGTAGCTGTTCACTCGATCTTAGTGCTCTCGGTGCTATTCGTCTAGTTATGAGTGATGATAAATACGGTGGGGCTAAGTCATGTAGGCATTTGAACACGAAAAGTGGGACCTTAAATTGGATTCGTTGTTCCACTGGCAGCCAGTGTAGCTCTTTGAGGACTGGTCGAATGTGTTCATGCACTTTTGTTCTGGTTATTAACTGGGCTGCCGTATTTTGTGCTCGTTGGAGACGTTGGTGATGGTGATGGTCTTCTGATCCATTGTTACATAGTGGGCAATCAGGTTTTATCATACCGTGACAATATTTAGTCCTGTTGCACTGCAGGGTATAGCAGCTGGTCAGCAAGCGCAGCCGTACCAGTAATGTGCGTATATCACGTGGAGCAGTAGTGACCGACTCAATTGCCATGTGGACAGATGAAAAGTTTATAGAACAGTTACTCAGATACTGTAAGGATGAGTATAGCGATATCTGACTATTGAGCCCATCCGACCATAACCTGTTGACCAGCTTCCTAGTAAGAGTCTTCCATGCTCAATTTGCCGGTGGATGATCTAGAAGAACGTGGATAGAAGGGAGATCGTACTTCACAAGTATATTATGAGTGTCAGCAAACCAGCTATTCTGATCATATCCTTTCATAGCAGTCTGCCTCAGAGCCACCGAGAAGAGTATGGATTCTTGGTCTGCACAAATGTTCCTCACTAATGTTAGCTTCTGTATGTGTATACACGCTTCAATCGGAAGAGTGCCAAGCAGAAAATATGGAGATGGATGTGCTACATGATCTGGAAGGCCCAGGATTTGTAACAGCAGCTTATGATAGAACTTGTCAAGGAGTCTCACTTCGGTTTTGTTGAGAATAAGTACATCAATCCCATGTATCAGAAACGGAAGGATATGGACTTCCATCAGATGCATGCATGTCAAGGGTGTAATGCCATTTATCCCATGAAGCCCTGCTCCCATAAGTGAGTAGATAGCATGCCTGGCTTTCCTGATGTTTTCATCTACTGTAGGGTGAGCACTTATTAATTGATCACTTCTTTGTATCACCTCCACATCACCTAAGAAGAATGGAGTCTTCTCCTTCTTACAGTCAGAGAGAATGACACATTTCTTTGGCTGGAGCTCATAAAATTGGTTAATACTGTAATGACGAGAAATATTCAACAGAATCTGCAGGTTGTTTTCACTATTTACTATTAAGCTGACAACGTCTGCACATGTCGGTGCTGCACAATGCACCATTTCAATGCTGCCTCCATTTCCTGAGGCATCTAAGGTGTCAAGCAGGTCATTGATGTACAGCTTGTACAAGTCTGTTGACAGTATTCCTCCTTGCCTTACACGTTGCATAAAGGGAATAGGATCTGAAAGCTGGCCATTCCATTTTACTCTGGTAGTAGCATTCATGTGGAGGTCTCTGATGAGGATCCATTTAACACCTTTTATGCCCGCAAAATAGAGTTTGTTTACCAGACTCGCATGGTTCACCACATCAAATGCTGATTTGGCATCGAGAAGGGCAACATAGTTACTGAACTTTTTGCTTCGCGACTCAGCACTTCAGTCTTGTAGCAGCAGGGCACTATACATAGGGGATATCCCGAGGTGAAACCAAACTGTAAATGGTTTTGACACTTGAGTATTTTCTGCTGTATGTGAAGCTTTAGCACCATCTCTAGGGTTTTGCATATCATTGACGTCACCGTTATCTCGTGATATGAGGAGGCTTGCTTTGGACTTCCCTTCTTCTTGTAGGCTGGTGTTAGTAGACCGACTTTAAGGACAGCAGGAATGGTTCTTAGGTGACAAATTGCATTGAGAATCAGAGTCACTATATAAATTGCTGCAGCGCCGCCCTCTTTCAGGTGCTCAGCTGAGATACCATCTACATCAGAGGACTTGCCACTGTTCAACCGCTTGACTGCATTCATCACATCTGAATAAGATAATGGGATAAAATCATCAATTTCAGAAGAGAGATCACCGAGTACAATCTCGTTAAATTCCAATTCTGCTTTTCTTGAGTCATTGCTCGAGGTACTCATTGGAGTACCAACTTGTACAAAGTGTGAGTGCCACCCTTCTAAAATTTGTTCTGCCGGGAATGTAGTGTCCTGCATTTTGAGTTCTGCTAGCTTGGGTGCTGCACTACTACATTGCTTACGGATTAGTTTGTAGAACAGCTTCTTGTCACTGTTCTTAGCTTTGATAAGTTTCTGCATGTCTGCATCATGCCTAGCAGCCTGAAGCTTGCTCTGAGTTTGCCATAGCAGTGCTTTTGACCTCCATCTACGAATGGTAGCTGGGTGATTTTGATCCCTTGGTCTGTCGCAGATCTTCCATTGGTGGAATGCATTTTTACTTTCTATCACAGCTCTTGCAATTTCGTAATTCCACAGCCGGTGAGATTTTCTTTGTTCATGGTTGAAATTGGTGCAGCGGCCTGTGTCGCCTTAATCAAGGTATCGCGAAGCTTAGCATATGTCAAGCATAGATTGTACATGCTATTCATTTCTGACTTGTATTCCTGAAGAGACGTTTGCACATAATCTTGGTAAGTAGGCTTATTGATTTTGTTCCAGTTCAGTCGTGGAATTACATCTGCATTTTCATGTCTGACAAATGAACCCCTGGACGGGACCATCATGGTTAGCTCAGTAGATAAAGGATAGTGATTGGAACAGTTATCACTCAAATCATGGCCGTGAGCATTCTGACACAAGTGCTCCATGGAACTAGACATGAGAAAATAATCTATCGTTGAGCTGCTCATGCCGTTAACATGTTGGAATGTTGGTCCATCTGTTTTATACACCAATCCTTGTTGACATACAAAATCCCGCAACAATCTCTGCCTCTTGACCTTCTCTTCAGTGGTGAGGTCACAATTGAAATCGCCAGCTAGGAGAATACAATGTGACATTTTGTACTTCTGACAAATCTCATGTAGTTGGTCGAGTATTTCACTAAACTCTTGATCATCATCAGCATCTCTTCTGCAAGGCATATATACAGATGCTATCAGTAGTGGGTACTCATCAGTACGTATTTCAATACATTGTATTCTGCTACTTCCATCGGGTATGGGGGTAACTGCATAGCTGATATTATCACACCAGAAGACCGCCACTCCACCATACCCTCTGGGCTTCTGTATAGGAGATATAGGATTAATGTCATCAACTGCTTTAGCTGCGGCCTCAAAACTATCACTAACGTTACTAAGATGCTTCAACTGGTAATTGTAGGGCCAGTGCTCCTGGACACATAGGATATCACACATTTCAAGAAAGCTCTGCACACACACACTGAGTTCATAAGTATATTCTTACAGTTGTAAGTAGAGATGCACAGATATACAGATTTAGGGGTTGGCGTTGTCATATAATTTGCTGACTCATTATCAGATGTAGCAGATGCTAGAAGTAGAGATGTTTGTCCGGGCCCTTGTCTAAAAAAGGGTTTTTCATGACAATATCTGTGTTGTTAGTTGTTAATGTTACATTGTTAGTAATACTGGTCTCACTTTCAGTAGCAGTGGTGATATCAATTATTCTTTCTTTTGCAGGTATAACAGATAATTTAGTAGCCAGGACATGCTTAGTGACGTTAGAACGAGTAAATCTTATGTACAATGGCTTAATCTGGGCAGGATTTCCATGTGGGATAATAATCTCGGATTCCTGATTTTTGTTGATTATGGCAACTGAGTAATTTTATTTTTGATGAACGCACCACGCTGTGTATCGCTTGGTATCTCACTTTTAGATCTGTATTGATTCCCATTTTCTTGTGTACCAACTGGGGCCCTTGATGCAAGTAAGCTATAATATTACCTGGTGTAGGGACTCCCGGAATTGGAGGATATAAGACCAGTGGTATTGGCATGTACAGCAAAAGTCCAAATGGTGGTGGCGGCACTGACATAGGCAAATGTCGATATGGAGGTGCACACTGGTTCGTACCAACCTCCACTTCATTGATACGCATGTGCAGCATATTCATTTCGAGTGCATGTATTCTCTGCTCAAGGATGCTTTGTTCAAGTTTAACAAATGGAGTTTGAGTAGGTGAGTGGGTACTGCATGGTACCTCTGTTGAGGGCATTGGGCCCACAGTATCAGGTCTGTTTGCTTCGAGGGTCATGACCCGCATATGCAAAAGTTGACAGCCTAGTCTAACCAACCTACATCACAGCTGTCAGCGACGCTGTCGGTGACTCCCTGGTTAACTATCTAGACTGTCTGTAAACTATCTAGACTGTCTGTAAATATGTTACAAATAATTGTAGAAATACCCCCAACAGGTGTGGATATATGACCAGGAACCTCATTGAGCAGCGACGCTGTCAGTCTGGGCGGTGCCCCTAGTTAAAGGAGGAAATTACGAAATACAATACAATACAATACAAACATCATCATCATCATCATCATCATCATCATCATCATCATCATTTTACGAGGCATAAGCCATTGGCTTGTTATTGCCTCAGTGTTTTTGTTGTAGTATGGCTTGTTCAGTCCAATTCATAAGTTCCTTCCTTTGAAGTCGACTTCCAACTTGTTCTTGAATGATTGGACTGTTGTTGCTTAATTAAGTCTCCTCAAAACCATTTGGTTTAAGACTTTGACCATTACCACTCTGCTGTCAATATTCCATCTTTTGCTGTGTCAATAACAAAGAAACTGGTGTACATTTTGCAACAATTTTGTTGATGAGGTTGCTGTCTATGACAGCAACACCCTCTAGCAAATTTGCCGGAAAATGAACACAGATCATCTTTTAATTTAATTTGAAATGTAAAATTCTGAACTCAGAATGGCTAGGATTAACACTGATTTGTGGAAATGCTGTGGTGCAGATGGGCGTTCCCGCATTAGCTGTGGCATGCCGCCTACAACCATGGTTACATCCTGCTGCGTCTAGCATTTGTTTGCATGCTGACTTGTGGAGGCAGTGGTTTGTCTTATTGCTGTTGTTTTCATTTTCTGCATTCATCACTATCTGAGTCTCTTCCTCTATATATATATTTGGGGTGGGTGGGTGGGGGGGGGTAATTTTACGTATAATGATGATATACTGTTTACATGATGCTGGCTAAAACAAACTACTACTACTACTACTACTACTACTACTGAGGTATGGTGTTATTCCCGATTAATTCTACTACTACTACTACTACTACTACTACTACTACTACTACTACTACTACTACTACTACTACTACTACTACTACTACTACTACTACTACTACTACTACTCCATAGATTTGAGTAAAGTGTTGTGGTGGAAGTCTTTGACAATAGTTAGCATTTGAGATTATCCTATGTCGGTGAGTTTAAGTAATTTTTCTGCTTTGAACATGTTTTGGCCCTCTGCTGGCCTAGAAAATAGTTTGATGCTCTTTTTTTGGAGATTTTGAATTTTGGATATTCTGTTTTTGTAGCTGTTAGTCCAAACAGCATTGCAGTAAGTGAGGTGCGGGAGGATCAAGCTGCTGTACAGTGTATTAACCATGTCATGTGTCATATAAGGTTTTAGTCTTTGGATGACACCTATTCCTCTTTCTACTTTTGCAGTAACTGTTTCAATTTGTTTGGCCCAGGTCAAGTTTTTATCTAAATATACTCCTAGGAACTTTGCTTAAAGGGCCTCTTCAATTTTCTTATTGCTAATGTACAATTTTGGAACCTCTTTATTTATTAATTCTCTAGATTTTGAAAATAACATAGTTTGATTTATCCACATTTAGTGATAATTTATTTAATGAAAACCAGTTAGTAATTTCTTCCATTTCCTTATTTACGTTTTTATATAATGTAACTTCGTCAGAGCAAAAGGCATTGGTGTCATCAGCAAATAGTATTAGTGACATGTGTTTGCATATGTTAGGCAGATCGTTCATATACAAGAGGAACAGGAGAGGGGCCCAGGATGGACCCCTGAGGAAAACCGCAAGTTAGTCTCCTGTTTTCAGAGCAAGTTTCATTGAATTGCACACATTGCGTTCTGTCACTTAAATAGCTTTCAAACCAGATGAGTGCACTTCATCGGATTCTGTAATAGGCAAGTTTTTCTAGTAGGATTTTATGATTGATAGTGTCGAAAGCTTTTGAAAGGTTAAAAAATGCCTATTATGTGCTTTTTCTTTTCAATTAAGTCCATTATTTCTTCTGTCATTTCAATTAGTGCTAGCATTGTTGAATATTTTTCACGGAATCCATATTGTGCTGTATAGAGGATTGACTTTTTATCTAAGTAGCTGATAAGCCGATTGTACATAAGTCGTTCCATTAATTTGGAGAAAAGTGGAAGTATTGAGACAGGTATATAGTTTGTGAAGTTAGATGAATCCTTTGCTTTGTATATAGGTGTTACTTGTGCTGCTTTTAATTTTGATGGACATATGCCTTGAGTGAAAGATAAGTTACAGATGTGGTTAAGGGGTATTAGTAGTGCTAGCATGCAGTGTTTGAAAATACTCCACTTGAAACCATCCAAGCCAGCACTTTTTGCAGGGTTTAGTTTGTTAAGAATGCTAAAAATGTCTTCATTTGTGACCGGGTTAATGAAAAAAAAAAATCACTATATTTATTAGAGGATGTTGATTTGATTTTATCTGATAGTGTTGGACCTATATTAACAAAATAGTCATTGAATCCTGTTGCAATTTCTAAATCATCGGTTATTATCTTGTTATTATAAAGAAAATGTGTTTGCTGTGCTTTGCAGTTATTTTTATTCAAAAGTGATTTAATTATTTTCCATGTTTCATTTATGTCATTCTTACATAGTTCAAATTTGTTATGGTAGTAAGTTTTTTTTGCTGTTTTCATTATTTGGGCCAACTTGTTTCTGTATTTCTTGAATTTCAGTTCATTATTCTTTGTTTGACATTTGATAAACGTCAAGTAAAGTTTATGTTTATTATGACAGGCAGCTATCAGTCCAGTTGTTATCCATGGTTTAGTCGGGTTGTGTTTAAATTTCTTCTTTTCTTTCATGGGAAAGCTGTGTTCGAAGATGTGCGTGAAAGTTTCGTGGAACTTGGTGTAGGCATTTTCGCAGCACTGTATGTCTGTGACTGCATGCCAATCTACCTCAGACATGTGTTTTTTAAATTGTTTAATATTGACCTGATTTATTTCTCTGCATTTAATTTTTTCATATTTGAATGGCTTTGTGCAGGTCAGCTGTCTTTCGAGAAGAAAAATTGGTAGGTTGTCTGATGTGCCAGTAAAGAGAATTCCTACCTCTGATTTACGACTGAAATTAATGTTATTGCTGAATATATTATCGATAATTGTGGCCGAAACATCACCTATTCTAGTCGGTTTTGTAATGGTTGGGTAGAATGAATGAGCATTTAGTAAGTTTATAAAGTTTTGTGTATGAAAGCAAGTTTGTCTCATCAGGTCAATATTGTAGTCACCCATGAGGTAGACAGTTTTGTTTTCCTTTTGAATAGTTTCAAAAGTTTTTCCTAATAGTTCAATAAGACGTTCCTTGTTGCGTTTATGTGATTTATAAATTGTACCTACAATTTTGCTTTTTCCTTTCGGTGTTTGAATTTCGATAAACATTGTTTGAATATGTTCTTCAATATTAGAAAGGTCATCTCACTCAATGAATTTGATATTTTCTTTAACATACATGCCTACACCACCTCCCCTACCCGTGGTTTTGTGCTTTTCACAATGTGTAGTTCTTTATATTAATACGGTTAGTAGGTGAATTTGCATGTATAAATGTCTCTGTAATTGCAATAATTCCAAATTCATGTGCACTCATATCTAGGAGACGATGTAACTTGTCGATGTTCCCCATGAGAGATTGCATGTTGATAAATAGAAGTGAGAAGGCTATGTGTTCTTTGTTTCCTATTAGGTTGTCATTGAATGTTTTTGGGAGGATGTATTCACAGGTTGGTGCAGATATATTTAGATAATTTCTAGTGTCAGCATGGTTAAATTGGGATAGGATTAATTCGAATGGGTTTAGAGTGGGTTTTTTGGCGTCAGTAGTGGTAGTAGGGTTATAGTATGGATTTAGAACTGCCAGTGTGAAGTCTGTATTGTCATTATAATGATTGTAATGGAAGCGTGACTTGTTGCAGTTGGTAGATCACCAGCAGGTGTTGTCAGCTTCGAGGTTGCGATAGTCAGATGTTGTTAGTTTGAAGCAACTTAGATGAATCCATGTGCTACATACGTCACATAGTAGTGCTCTCTGATTATTCTTAACAGGTTTCCTACAGGATGAGAAATGGAATTTAGCGGGCATGGGTCAGGTTAGTAGTAATATGGACAGGGAGGAAATAAGGCAAGGGAACTACTGAAGAGAGGGAGGTTATTGGGGTCATTTGGAGGACTGAATATATTTCTCTATTTGGCTGAAATATAAGGGTTTAATCGTGATTTAATTATATATAGCCCCATCTGACCAGTATATACACTGGATGGGATGGGTTAGGTGTCCAGTAACAATAAATAAGAATTGTGGGTGAGTTATTAAAAGTAGTTGGTGGCATCAACAGGTCAGGCATAAACTAGCAATTGGAATGCAGTCATGTAGAATATTGTTAAGTTTTTAGGAAGACAGATAAAAGAAAAACATTGATACTAGCTTGATTGAGAACTGCTGCCATGGTTGGGGTTCTGTTAATTCAGGGTTCATAGTATACCAGCAGATTACACCATGCATACAGATCAATTCTAACACACATACAAACTCCAAAGTAGGAGAAGTTTAGCTAGTAATAGACATGACATGACCATAGACAGATTTCAGCACTGAAATAGTATGTTAATTTCAAAGCAACCATACCAATAACATGTTGAATATTTTGAAACTTACCGAGCTGGAAGCCGTAGCTGCAACAGCTTCCATTCAAATCAGTTTCAAAAATACCCAACAGATTATTTCTTAAATTATTAAGAATCTGTCATACCTGCGACTTGATTTGAAAGGGGTAATTATCCTTGAGCATGCTATAATTACTGCATTAAAGATGGGTGAAAATGAGAACCTGTTATCACCAATCATTATTTGATCATTGGTTAGTATATAAAACCAATCATCGATCACAAAAATAGTACATTCTCAACAATAATACAGAGTATGTAATGATACAATGTTTAGTAAACAGCAAGCCTAGGTGAGTCCAGACTCGCTAGGTCAAGCTAAGGACTCGGTTCTGGGAATAGGAGCAGGCTCAGAATCGATGCTACAGAGCATGCACAACTAATTTCAACCAATGAACAAATAGATAAGTCGTATGCAGGAGACTAATACACATGCGTAAGCTAAGTCATGATGTCATCAGCCTTTTATAAGGAGCTGCAGATGCTAAAATCATCAGTTCATTCACATGGCTCAGTCGATCAGTTCATTAACACGACTCAAGCTGAGCACATGACTCACAACACACTCTCTATACTGGTGGGAATAGGCCTAATAGTGTGCCAACAATGCCTTATAGGCCAAGTGCTGGATTGTACGCCTCGTACCTTCTTGTGCGATTACTGTTCAGACTCTGCCTATTTCTGTGACGCCAGGTATCAGACTTGGTTAGTGTCCCATAGCGGGTTTCACTAGTTCCTTGCGCATCCGTGCGGACATAGCCTATTTCCAGTGGCGCATTGTCACCGTTTTGCACCTGTTACGGACTTAGCCTATTTTCCAAGCACCTGTAACATGCCTGTGAATCCAAGTGTTTGTGTACTGAGGCCGACTAACCACATTATGGTGACGGCAGCGTCAACACTTATGCATTAAGCACAAACTCTGAATTTCACAGTGGTTGTGCATGGGTACCAATAGCAGCGGTCTAAGATGACGTTTCAACCCTACGCCAGCTATGCCAACGTAGTGGTTTGTCTAATTTCGCACTTGTGTGTTATTATAATTCACAAAGCTAGTTTCAGTACCAAAACATCTCTAAATTCAATAAATTAGCCTGTAAAAGCATCATCACACCAAACCTCCTGCATTGTGCCTTCCCAGCAGCATAGTGAGTAAACACACTAACTTTTCAACTCATTTTCCGTACATCTTATGTGATGTGCGTCAAAACTCTGACTAGACTCAGACCTTCATGCCAAAATAACATAGTTTAAAGCGCCAAAGCGACGCCAAGCCAACCCTCTTTGAGTTATTGATTTCTGTCTGTATAGTTGTTTGGATTGCACAAGCTACTTAGACAATGTCAGACCATTATCTCTTATGCCTGCAAGCGCTAGAAAATATGCCTGTAGAACATAGTCAAATTAGATACCATTCTGCCAAGCAGTTTTGAAGGTTACGCTTGGCACTTAGAAATTCTCCCAATTCTTGACACACATGCACGCACGCACGCACGCACGCACGCACGCACACACACACACATGGGAATGGGGAAAACACATGCATATCTTGTTTACAATATTATTATTATTTTTTTTTTTTTTTATTGTCATATTTAATAATACGGCCTAATTTGTATCAACATTTCTTGGTGCAGCATTATTATTATTATTATTATTATTATTATTATTATTATTATTATTATTATTATTACTATTATTATTATTATTATTATTGTCATATATAACAATGCGGCCTAATTTGTATCAACATTTCTTGGTGCATTATTATTATTATTATTATTATTATTATTATTATTATTATTATTATTATTATTATTATTATTATTATACACAACTGCATCATCCACATAAACAATTACGGATGCATTATTATTATTGCAGATGTGTATTTTACATTCTAGTTGTTATCCTGGCAACTGGGTACATACTTGTTTTTGTACTGCCATGGTGGTGACTTCTGCATTCATGTCATTGGTTTGGATTTTTAATATCTTTCTAAGATTATTTTTTTAATATTTTGTTTAAAAGAGCTTTGTGTAAGAATTTGTGTGCGTATATTTATATCTGTGTTGTTCCAGAGTTGTATTGCTTGGTGGGATGGTTTTTGTATAGCTGTCATTGTTCTGTAATAGGGTTGGTGTAAGTTATTCTTAGTTCGTGTGTTGTGCAAGTGTATATCGGAGTTGTTCCTAAAAAGGTTTGATAATGAGGAGGGTAGATTGCCATTATGGTAGTCCCTTAAGATAGTGTATAGTTGGACAGCTCCAATGTCTTCAAGTTTTAGCATTTTTTCGGTTTTAAAGACATCCTGGCCCTCTGCTGGCTGTGCGAATAATTTGGTTGCCTGCTTTTGTAGTGATTTTAGATGTGCTAGTTTAGTTGTATGCGTTTTAGTCCATATTACATTGCAATATGTGATATTTGGAAGGATCAGTGTACAATATAGAGTTTTTAGAATATTAGGGAGAAGATATGGCTTAAGTCTGCGCATGATACCGATGCTCTTTGCTACCTTGGATCTCACTATTTCTATATGCTTCTCCCAGGTTAAGCTTTTATCCAGATAGACGCCGAGAAATTTGACATATTGTGCTTCGTGAATTTCTTGATTATTTACATGCATTTTTGGGAGAGCTATTTGTTTGAAATTCTTAGATTTTGTGAAAATTATATAGTTAGTTTTATCGACATTCAGAGATAATTTATTCACTTTAAACCAGTCTATGATTTTTTTCATTTCATTTTTTACATACTTGTATACAGTGTCTATGTCCTTGTGACTACAAAAGGCATTGGTATCATCCGCAAACAATATTAGTGAGAGGTGATTACATGCTTTGGGTAGGTCATTCATGTATAGTAAAAACAACAGAGGTCCAAGAATTGACCCTTGTGGAACGCCACAGACTAATTTCCTGTCTCCTGACATGGCCCCACTGAATTTTACACATTGTGTTCTGTTAGTTAAATAGCTATATATCCAATTTAATGCAATGCCCCTAATTCCATAGTGGGCTAGTTTTTTTTAGTAATATTTCAAGATCAATAGTATCGAATGCCTTGGAGAGGTCCAAGAATACACCTAGAGTGTGTTCATTTCTCTCAAGGGATGTGGTTATTTTTTCAAGCATATCCACAATGGCAAGCATGGTAGAGTGTTTTTCTCTGAAGCCGTACTGGGATTCATAGATTATAGAGTTTTTATTAAGATATTTTATAGTTCTATTGTAGTATAATCTTTCCAGAAGTTTAGAGAAAAGCGGAAGTACTGAGACTGGCCTATAGTTAGTAAAATCAGATGGGTCTTTGGCTTTGAATATAGGTGTTACGCATGCAGTTTTTAATCGGGATGGAAATATACCCTGTGAAAATGATAGATTGCAGATGTGATTCAGTGGAGTTAGTATTTCTCTAGCACAGTTTTTAAAGATTTTCCATTTAAAGTTATCAATGCTGGCACTCTTAGTTGGGTTAATTTTCATTAAGATTTTGTAAATTTCTCCATTGTCAGTAGGGGTCAGGAACATTGAGGATTGGTAGTCGCCTGTCAGATAGTCTTTCACATTTATTCCAGGGCTGGTCTGTATTTTTGTAGATAAATTAGGCCCAATATTTATAAAGTATTCATTAAATTTATCCGCAATTGACTTGCTAAAGGTTTGTCCATATTCTTCACGCTGGACGTATTGCAGATTCCTATCGACCTGTGAAATACACAAATTTAGAGATTATGTCCTTATGTCAGACAACAATTAAGCTATCCCTATCTACTTGTGAAATACATGTTTAGAGATAGTCAGGTCAGTCACGGTTCTCCTATAACAGGACTAGTATACAGAAGAAGAAGAAGACGTGAACACCAATCAGTTTTGTAAAATTCGTTCGATTTAAGTAGATATAACTGTGTTTACTGAAAATATCGAGCACACTGAAAGACAAGACTTGAACACCTATAGTAATTAAGTAAATAATGTTTTACCATTGTTGTTGTTTGCTGTACGATTTTTTGTTACCGGTTTTCGTTAACTCGCTAACATTAGTAACAATTCATCTTCAAACCCGAGAACCCACCACCCGGCTTCAGTCATCCTACCGCGGTGCTACGTTTTACCATAAACGGCCAAAAACTACAAAAACGACCATAAATAACTTCAGTTTGTTATATCGAATAAGTGACTCAAATAACTTCCAAGCGTTAAGCAGGCGGGTAATTACTTTGATGTTACGAAGTGAATGAGATTTTGTGCGTACTGATTGCATAATTCTAATTCTATCTATTTTATATTTACAGATTTAACTGATACGAGAAGGCGCAAAACGGATATCTCTTCATATATCCACCATGCCAAAAAAACCAATATTTCTTAATAACCGGGAAAAATAACCTGGATTTAAAATTAAAAAAAGTTATAACAATATTATTATAGGCCCTATTAATTTTAAAAAACCTCGATATGAATAAAATATATTCTCTGACATAAAATCAATATCTTTTTTAAAAATATCTTTAAAAATGTCTATGATAAATCTCGGCATAATAATACTGTATATTATTACCTATTAGCCTATATAAAACAGATAAGAAATATACGCTAATTAACAACATGTCTGAAAATTTTGAAAATACAAAGCCCTGCACACTACACAACTCCACCGGCCAGCAAAAAAGCCACACAGACAGCAAAATCACTAGATTCCAGAATCCAAAAGCGAAATCTACCTCAGACTTTTCGGCTCCCCTACATCAATCAGTTCAGATAGCAGCATGGAATTTTCCACAACAGAAAATCCTATAGGTGACGACGAGATGGCAGTTACCGTCGCGGACCTACACAGGGCCCAGGACACAATTACAAAACTAAGCGTGGACCATAAATTCAACAGACTGTTTACAATGTTATCTCACGCTACAGATGGAACACAAGCATGCACCAGACCCAGCCTGGGAGAGAGTTCTCAACCACATGAGGACCAACAGTGCTCATATTCCCATCTCATAAATCATTCAATTTTTTCTCATCCATTCACCTTCATCTCCCACTGTTTCACATATTCATATGTAAAAAATCATGATATTCACCATGACTCAATTTTCCAACTAAATACATCATGCTTCTAACCACACGCTCACTCTATACATGTTTTCTTCCCAATGACACCTCATTGGTCACCATAAAATTCCCCAAAGCAGAAACCCACCATCAGGTTTCTATAGCAGAAAAAAGTGTGCCTCTGATGAGTTCTACATATGAACAAAACGTCATACGTCTGAATCATAGCAGGGTCCCCCAAGGTATTTATACACATTGGGCATTTCCATAAAAAGGAAGCATCACCCAATCGATTCCAGAAAAAAATGAAACACCACCAAGGGTTGAAAAAAGTAGACATACATGTGTGTGCGCATGTATGTTTACAGGCACACATGTGTACATGCATACGCACACGTGTGTGTATGTGCGCACGCATGTATTCACGCCAAACTAGCAACAAACCCTCCAATAAACTGGCTAACCACCAAAAAAACTAACACCAAAACAATAAAATAAATAAAAGTGGGATGCACCGCCAAACAAAGTACACCGCCAAAAAAGGTGCACTGCCAAAAATCCAACAAGCACTGCCAAAAAACTGCACCGCCAAAATGGCCACCACCATGCACCGTCAAAACACCTGCACCGCCAAAACTGGCGAGCCACCATGCCCTTATTTGGTCATAGCCCACCTCACATCCAGGTTCCAAACTGGGGAATATAAAAGGAGCTGAAAAATCAGATTTCAAACCATTCAGACTGGTCTCACAAGTGAGAACAAGCATCAGGCTTCACTGCCCATAGAGATAAAATATCACAATAGACTACATTGTTATTACGCTTATCTTATTTTGTACCAAGAATTAGGTAAATGTTAGTTTTTCAATGGACATTTAGTTCATCAAGGGCTTATCGTAACTCAATAGAGCTGTACAGATTTGTTCTATGGCATCTTTGCATCCAGACACCATCTTAATAATAATGATTATCAAATTGTTTCCATATTTTTACATGGTTTAGACTTTTATTGTGGACCAGGAATTAGAAAAATGTTAATGTTTTTCAGTGGTCTTAATTTATCAAGGGCTTATAAATCCGATCTCAACGATTTGGTCTATATTATCATTGCCTTCGGTTTCCAGCAACGTTAAAATGATTATAACGTTTTTTTCAATACTTTTAGTCTTTTACATGGTTTGGACTTACCCACTTAGTTTATTTCTGTGTGCTCTGTCTCCTTTTCAAGAATTAGAAGAATGTTAGAGTTTTTTAATAGACATCTGATTCATCAAGGGGGTATGTATGCTACTTTAAGAAATCCTTATTTCGTGACACTGTCACACGTATCATATGAGGAAAAACTAAAGGGCTCGACCTGCAGGACACAGTCCATCTAGTCATCTATGTTGTTCAATTTATATAAATATTAACACTAATGGTCAAATTTGGTCCAAAATGTTTAGGTATTTTCTTATGGAATGTCCATTTACAGGCCAAGAGAATACAATTTTTGTAAATTTATCTCTGGCATGATTGGTTCGGTTATCCAGCCAGTCACTCAAGTGGTAAATTGTCAAAAATTGTGTTCTCTTGACCTGTAAATGGGCATTTCACAAGACCATATCAGAGGCCGGTTTTGGCCGATACGGCCATTAACCCTTTAAAACTCGTATTAGCAAAGGTGATATTGAGAAATGTCCATTTGCAGACCAAGAGTGACTATTTTTGAAAATTTTTCAGTGGAATGACTGGCTCGATAACCGAGCCAGTTATTCCAGTGGTAAATTTTCAAAAATAGTCTTCTCTTGGTCTGTATATGGGCATTTTCTATAACAAAGTTGAAATTTTCTTGAACAAATTCGAGGGTTAAAGCATTAATGGAAATAAACTGTTCTGTTCTCTCTTATCTAGATCATGCCTAAGATACGGACAGAGAAGAAGTCGCGGAAACATCAGGAAATTCAGAAGCAAGGTATTACGTTCAATCGTGGCATCGGTCAGCATATTTTGAAGAATCCTCTCATTGTCAATAGTATGGTGGAAAAGTCAGCTCTCCGGGCCACAGATGTAGTGCTTGAAGTGGGACCAGGTACAGGAAACATGACTGTCAAAATACTAGACAAAGTTAAAAAGGTAATTGCTTGTGAGGTTGACCCACGGCTTGTAGCGGAGCTACAGAAGAGAGTACAAACTACACCACTGGCAAGCAAGTTACAAGTGATTGTAGGTGATGTTCTCAAGACTGAGTTGCCATTCTTTGATGTTTGTGTAGCTAACTTGCCATACCAGATTTCCTCTCCATTTGTGTTTAAACTACTACTTCATCGACCATTTTTCAGATGTGCAGTTTTGATGTTTCAGCGTGAGTTTGCCGAGAGACTGGTTGCCAAGCCCGGAGATAAGCTATACTGTCGATTGTCCGTTAATACACAGCTTCTAGCTAGAGTGGACCATCTGATGAAAGTTGGTAAGAACAACTTTCGTCCACCACCAAAAGTAGAGTCAAGTGTCGTGAGAATAGAGCCCAGAAATCCTCCACCTCCTATCAATTTTCAGGAATGGGATGGTTTATTGAGAATATGTTTCTGCAGAAAAAATAAGACAATTGGTGCTGCATTCAGAATGAGCAATGTCCTGGAGCTACTGGAGAAGAATTATAGAGTCTATTGTTCCATCAAGCATAAACCTGTACCTGAGAACTTTAATGTGAAAAACAAGGTAAATGAATTGTTGGAAGCAAATGATGTGGAAAAGAAACGTGCACGAGTGATGGACATTGATGATTTCTTAAGTCTAATGCACTGTTTCAATAAAGATGGATTTCACTTTTCCTGATATTGGACATGCCTAGATGTATTGCTGGTTGACTGTGTCTGTCTTAGCTGTCTGCTTGCTAAATTTCAGCAGACTACAATTTCCATGACTTTTAATTCTGGATATGCTGAATATTTTGAAAACAATTTGAAACTTGTTTGTGGCTAAGCCACCAACAACTTTCAGTCAAAGGGTTTTCAAAATATTCAGCAGGTTCCAGAGTTATTGTCATTGAAATAATTGTCTGGTGGCTTGGAGCAGTCAGACAGTGAACAGGGGGAAAAGATAGCAAACATCATATTTAACCCTTTAACTCTCATATCAGCCAAAAATGGCTTCTGCAGTGGTCTTGACAAATGTCCATTTGCAGATCAAGAGGAGACTATTTTTGAAAATTTACCACTGGAATGACTGGCTCGATAACCGAGCCAGTCATTCCAGTGATCAATTGTCAAAAATAGTCTTCTCTTGATCTGCAAATGGACATTTTCTATGAGAAAATTAGAAATTTTTTGAACAAATTCGAGGGTTAAGACCGATGATATCTTCATCATAAAGATGACTGGTCGGGGTCTGAGGAAGAAATAAATATTTTCTGATCGCTCTCATTCATTGGTTTGTCATCATGGCGGGGTATTATGCGCCATTTGCAGGAGCTTTTGTTAGTCAAAATATTCAACAGCATGTTTATTAACTAGTAAAGATATACAATTCCTACAACAACCCGTAGTCTGCCAGCCATCAATTAAGCAATCGTGATGAACTTATCTATGTCATTCATGACGTAATTGATTATGACATCATCCTACATGTCATATAGCTGATTATGATGTCATGATTGATGGATGAACTGGAAAGGTCAATTATAATGTCAATTATCAATCACCACCAAGGTAGCAGTGGCCAGGTAATCATTCTATATTGCTGGGATATTTGTGCAGATCACAGATCCATAGGACAGGTATGTGGTACCTGCAGACAGTTGAGGCACAAAGGGCCAGCAGCATCACTAATTGGTTCCATGTTACGCCAAAAGGCTACCAACACGAGTCACATAAATGGTGTTTAAATGTTTTTTCTCAAATTATTTCGATTCATTTCGATTTTTTGCTGGTGGTAGCATTTTGAATATTATTAATTCACAAGTGAGCTTATGAAGTGCAGACCGACCGGCATCTGTCTGTCTGTCTGTTCATCAACCTTTTCTTTAAACGACTTCTCAAGAACCACTAGGCCGATTTCAGTTATATTTGACAGGAATCATCCTTAGGGCATGGAGATCCAAATTTGTTCAGAGAAAGCTGATCGGCCAATTTGGAAAGGCCAAGTGAGCTTGTGTCAAGGCGGCTGTCTGTCCATCCGCCCATCAGATCGCATCTCATTTGTGCTTGGACCGATTTCAACCAAACTCGGTTGGAAGTATACTGTGGTGGTAGGCTCCAGAACGTCTATACATAATTTTGATTGGTAAATCTTTTTGGTGGCCATCTTGGATTTTCCAAAAATTTCTGGAAATCATTTAAAAACCTACATTAACCACTTGGCCTATTTCAAGCAAACTCAGTTGGAAGGACCCTAGAACGTGTGTCCAGAATTTTGATTGATCAATTATTTTGGTGGCCATCTTGAATTTTCAGAAAAATGCCTGGAAATCATTTAAAAGGCTCATTAACTGAGCTGGAAGGACACTAGCCTGGTGTTTGATTGGTAAATTTTTCCTGCAGCCATCTTGGATTTTCTGAAAATTTTGGGAAATCAGTTGAAATGCTACTCATTAACAGCTTGAAGGATTTCAAGCAAACTCAGCAGGAAGTACCCTAGAGTGGTATGGTTCAGCGCATGCATACTTTAATGGTCGAGTTATTCACCAGCCATTTTTAATTTTCCTAAAAAATGGTTAGAAATTGTTTCGCTACTCCTGAGGGAGGACCCTAGAGTGGTATGCTTCAGAACTTACAGATTTTGATTGATCAATTTTTTTCGGCACCCATCTTGACTTTTGCGGAAAATGGCGGGAAATTGTTTAAAATGCTACTCATTACCTGCTTGGGAAATTTCAACCAGACTTGGCTGGAAGGACACTAGCCTCGTAGGTTTCAGAACTTGTATGCAGAATTTTGATTGGGAAATTTTTCTGCTGGCCATCTCAGGTTTTATGAAAATTTTGGGAAATCGGTTAAAAGCGTGTTCCTTATTAACCACTTGGCCGATTTCAAGCAAACTGCAAGAAATACCCTAGAGTGGCATATGGTTCAGTGCTTGCATACAGAATTTTTAATGGTCAAGTTGTTCGCCAGCCATTTTTAATTTTCCTAAAAAATGGCTAGAAATTGTTTCGCTACTCCTCATTAACCGCTTTGCCAATTTCAAACAAACTCAACTGGAAGGACCCTAGGCAGGTTCACTTCAGAACTTATATAGAGAACTTTAACTGCTTGATTTTTAGTGCCCCGTTATAAGAATCACCGTGGTTGTCTGTCCATCCACAATATCTCTTAAACAGCATATCATACAGAACTGCTTCAGATTTTTAGATGAAACTTGGTGTATGCCTCAGTTATGATATGCAGACGTGCCTTTTGAAGAATATATTTTGGGTTAAAATGAGATTTTTGATGCAAAAACTCACAATTTTTGTCAATTTCCTCATGAACACCATATCATATTGCATCATTTAAAATAATTTAATGAAACTTGGCAGTTGTCTCCTTTATGATGATGGCTAGATGTGCCTTTTGAAGGATTCACCTTTTATAGGTTCAATATTTTCAATGAAAATTGGCTTTTTATTACAAAAACTCATGATTTTGCCAATTTCGTAGTAAACAACATATCATACAGAATTGCTTTAAATTTTTTAATTAAACTTGGCGTATGCTTCTTTTATTATACGCAGATGTGCCTTTTGAAGAATTCACCTTCATAGGTCCAAGATTCTGGGTGAAAATGGGCTTTTTAATGCAAAAACTTTGGACTTTCGTCAATTTCCTTGTGAACCTCATATTATACAGAAGCCCTTAAAATGGTTTAATGATGGCTGAATGCGCCTTTTGAAGGATTCACGTTTATAGGTTCAATATTTTGGGTGAAATTGGGCTTTTTAATGCAAAAACTCAGGATTTTTGTCAATTTCCTTGTAAACCTCATATTATACAGAAGCCCTTAAAAGGACTATCATACAGCATTGCTTCAAATTTTTTAATGAAACTTGCTGTATTGCCTCAGTTATGATATGCAGATGTGTCTTTTGGAGAATTCACCTTTATAGGTCCAATATTTTGGGTGAAAATGGGATTTTTAATGCAAAAAACTCACGATTTTTGTCAATTTCCTCGTGAACACCATCGTACAGAATCACTTAAAATAATTTAAAGAAACTTGACTGTAGCATCCACCTTTATAAGACTTTGGGTGAAACTTTAATGCAAAAACTTACAATTTTTGTCAATTTCTTTGTAAAATTTTTTATTAGCTCACTGCCCACCTGGCATGAAAGGCCAAGGGAGCTCATACCATGGCGATGTCCATCTTCCATAAACCTTTCCTTTAAACAACTTCTTCTCAAGAGCCACTGGGCCAATTTGAATTATTTGGCAGGAAGTATCCTTAGGCAATAGGGATCCAGGTTTGTTCAAACGAAGCCGGTGGCCATCTTGGATGTTGGCCAATTTTTAGAAACGTCTTTAAAAATCTCCGAAACAGCTTGGGAGATCGATTCAGAACTCATGAAATATCATCTAGGGCAAGAACTGAACCAAGTTAGTTCAAGGGAACTTGATTGGCCAAAATGGATGACCTAATTTTCGCAAAAACGACATTAAAGTTTGTTCACGGGAAGTTGATCCATCAAAAAACATGGCCACTGTGGGCCAATCAAAATGTAGCATGTTTGGCAGCCATATTGGATTTTTTTATTTTGATGAATTTGGAGGCCGAAATTGGTTTTATATATGTTTTTGGGTATTCTGATCTTAAATTTGCCATTTTCGAAACTGTCGGATAAACGGTTTGGTGGGCATCTTGGATCATTTTCCTGCCAAAGGCTCCCATACTAAAGCAATGGGAAGTTTAAAATGTATTCTCGAGAACCATTGGGCCGATTTCAATTATATTTGGCAGGAACTACCCTTGGGCCATAGAGATCCAAGTTTGTTCAAACGAAGCCGATCGGGCAATCTTGCCGGTGGCCATCTTGGATGTTGGCCGATTTTTAGAAATATCTTTAAAAATCTCTGAAACCACTTGAGAGATTGATTCAGAACTCATGAAATATCATCTATGGCAAGAGCTGAACCAAGTTTGTTCAAGGGAACTTGATTAGCCAAATGGTTCGGCAGCCATCGTGGATGATCTAGTTTTCGCAAAAACAACTTTTCCAGAAACGCCCAACGAATCGAGCCGAAATTTGGGAAATGAGATAATGGACTAAGTAAGGGCCATTAAAGTTTGTTCAAGGGAAGTTGATCCGTCAAAAAACATGGCCGCCGTGGGCCAATCATTGATCCGTAAAAAAAAACCATGGCCACTGTGGGCCAATGAAGATGTAGCGTGTTTGGCATATATTGGATTTTTTTATTTGGATTTTGAGGCCGAAATTGGTTCTTGTCTCGTCTACGAAGCAGAAAGCAAGACATATGTATCAGTTTTCCCTTGGCGACGACGTCAATAATGTTAAGTTTTTGCATTTGGCAAAACTTCTCAGCTTATATTTCTGGATCAGTTAATCCCATTGCAACTAAACTTGGCTATGTGGTTGCCTATATTGTTAGGAAGCAGCGTGATGGTAATGAGGTCACAAGGTCAAAGGTCAATGTCAGTGTGACCTTGATACAAAACTGTTTTTTAATTTTGATTTTTTTTTTGCGTTTGGCAAAACTTCTTAGATTATCTTTCAGGATTGGTTAATTCTATTGTAACTAATCTTGGATACATTGTTACCTATAAAGTTAGGAAGCAGCATGCTGACACTGAAGTCACACCGTCGAAGGTCAATGTCATTCTGACCTCTACAAACCGTACTTACTTTTCAATGTTAAGTTTTTAGGCTTAGCAGATCTTATCTGGGTATATTTCGGGATTGCTTAACCCTAATGGAACATAACGTAGGTACATGGTTGCTTATACCGTGAGGATACAGGATAGTGACATGGAGGTGCCATTCTGACCTTGCTATTTTACCTCTATTTTCTCAACTCTAACTTTTTCCATTTAGCAAATCATATACATTTATATTTCAGAATTACTTAATATTACCAGAACTAATCTTGGGTACATGGTCGGCTATAAAATAAGGAAGCTGCGTGCTGATATTGACATAATTAGATTCAAGGTCAATGTCATCACAGCCTTGATATTTCACCTCGGTCATGTTTGTATTTCCAATAGTAAGTATTTAGCTCACCTGGCCTAAAAGGCCAAGCGAGCTTATGCCATGGCGACCGTCCATCCGTCAACTTTTCCTTTAAACAACTTCTTCTCAAGAACCATTGGGCCAATTTCAATTATATTTGGCAGGAAGCATCCTTAGGGCATAGGAATCCAAGTTTGTTCAAAGGAAGCCAATTTGACCGGTGGCCATCTTGGATTTTGGCCGATTTTAGGACACGTCTTTAAAAATCTTCTCCGAAACCGCTTGGGGGATTGATGTAAGCCTCATGAAATATGATCTAGGGCAAGAGCTGAACCAAGTTTGTTCAAAGGAACTTGATTGGTCAAATGGTTCGGCCGCCATCTTGGTTGACCTAGTTTTAGTGAAAACAAATTCTCCAGAACCGCTGAAGGAATCAGGCCAAAATTTGACAGCTATGATCAGGGACTAAGGCCCATTAAAGTTTGTTCAAGGGAAGTTGATCTGTCAAAAAACATGGCCGCACCCGGCCAATCAAAATACGGCGTGTTTGGCGGCCATATTGGATTTTTTTATTTGATGGATTTTAAGGCTGAAATTGGTTTTATATATTTTTGGGGGTATTCTGATTTCAAATTTACAATTTTTGAAGCTGTCAGATGAACGGTTTGGCGGCCATCTTGGATAATTTTCCCACCAAATACTTCCATACTAAAGCAATGGGAAATTTTTAATGTCTTCTCGAGAACTACTGGGCCGATTTCAATTATATTTGGCAGGAAGCATCCTTAGGGTGTAGAGATTCAAGTTTGTTCAAACGAAGCCGATCGGCCAATTTGGCCAGCAGCCATCTTGGATTTTGGCTGATTTTTATAAACGTCTTTAAAAATCTTCTTCCCCGAAACCGCTTGGTGGATTGAAGGAAACCCCATGAAATATGATCTAGGGCAAGAGCTGAACCAAGTTTGTTCAAGGGAACTTGATTGGTACCATGGTTTGGCGGCCATCTTGGTTTACCTAGTTTTAGCGAAAACAAATTCTCTAGAACCGCTGAAGGGATCGGGCCGAAATTTGACAGATATGATTAGGGACTAAGAGCCATTAAAGTTGATCCATAAAAAACATGGCCACCACGGGCCAATCAAAATATAGTGTTTTTGGCAGCCATATTGGATTTTTTTTTTTTTTGATGGATTGTAAGGCTGAAATTGGTTTTATATATGATTTGTTATTCTGATCTCAGATTTTCAATTTTTGAAACTGTTGGATAAACAGTTTGGCAGCCATTTTGGATCATTTTCCCGCCAAAAGTTCCCATACTAAAGCAATGGGAAATTTAAAATGTCGATTTCAATTATATTTGGCAGGAAGCATCCTTAGGGTGTAGAGATTCAAGTTTGTTCAAACGAAGCTGATCAGCCAATTTAGCCGGTGGCCATCTTGGATTTTGACCGATTTTTAGAAACGTTTAAAAATCTACGAAACCGCGTGCGGAATCAATTCAAGACTCGTGAAACATCATCTAGGGCAAAAGTCCAAGTTTGTTTAATAGCCATCTTGGATGACCTAGTTTTCACAAAAACAACTCCAGAACCTCTACTTATAGCCAATCGCATTTCGAGTTTAAATGCCTATGTTCCAGGTGAGCGATACAGGCCCCTTGGGCCTCTTGTTCTGTTTGCCTTTATTTTGGATTGCTTAATCCTACTGGAACCAAACTTGGGCACATGGTTTCACATACCATACTGAGGCATCATGACAATAGTGGACTCATTAGGCCAAAGATCAAGGCCATCCTAATATTGCTATTTCACCTCTGATTTTTCAACCTTACGTTTTTCCATTCTGCAAATCAATTATATTTCGGGATCCGTTAATCCTATTGAAACTAAATTTGAATACATGGTTACTTATAATGTTAGGAAGTAGCATGATAACACGCATGTCACAAGGTCAAAGGTCAATGCCACTGTGGCAAACAGGAGACAGGCAAGACATTTAATTCCGCAGAGTTCTTGGATATATGTTTTGGGGTATTCTGATCTCAAATTTGCCATTTCAAAACTGTCGGATAAATGGATTGGTGGCCATCTTGGATCATTTTCCTGCCAAAATCTCCCATACTAAAGCAATGGGAAATTTTAAATGGCTTCTCAAGAACCGCTTGGCTGAATTCAATTATATTTGGCAGGAACAATCTTTAGGGCATAGAGATTCAAGTTTGTTCAAACGATGCCAATCGGCCAATTTGGCTAGTGGCCATCTTGGATTTTGGCAAATTTTTAGAAATATCTTTAAAAGTCTGACACCGCTTGGGGCATTGATTCAAAACTCATGAAATATGATCTAGGTAAAGAGCTGAACCAAGTTTGTTCAAGGAAACTTGATTGGCCAAATAGTTTGACAACCATCATGGATGACCTCGTGTTCGCGAAAATGACTTCTCCAGAACCGCTGAATAAATTGGGCCGAGATTTGGCAGATATGATTACGGACTAAGGGCCATTATAGTTTGTTCAAGAGAAGTTGATAATTAAAAACATATGGTCGCCATAGACCAATCAAAATGTAATATGTTTGGCGGCCATATTGGATACTTTTATTTGATGGATTTTTAAGCCGAGACAGTTTTTATATAGGTTTTTATCTCGACTTTATGAAGTAAAATGAGCTATTGCTATACCTTGCACGGCATCCGGCAGTTGGGGTGGCGGCGGTGGCCAGTTTGTGTTTAACTCGACCTTTCTGTGTATATCTCATGTTTGGTTAGTCATACTGAATTCAAACTTGGGCACAATGGCCTTGGGGTCAAAAGGTCAATCGTCAAGTTCACTGTGACCTTGGTAAACAAGACATAAACATGTTAGGTAATTGAGCTACCACTTGGGCAATGGACATTCCTATGCTGGAACAAAGACATAACTGAGATTTGCAATAAATCGTACATAACCTATATATATAGTTCAATACCGAGAACCAGGTTGTGTGACAAGAATTCAAGAGGCCAATGATCCAACAGATGAGTCTGGGGTTTAATCATATCAATTACAAATCTTAGCCAAATTACATTTTTACGACATAAAAATTACTATGTTGAATGTTTTGAAACTAACTCGATCGGAAGGCATCACCAGCTTCAAATCAAATCATTTTCAAAATACCCAACAGCTTTCCATGTGTGGTTTCCTTGAAAATGAGCGAATTCATCGGTGAAAAGAATGACATGTTATGGGACGCTGAATTATCAGTTACCAATTCACCCTAGGAATTGATAGTAGCAGTACCAGTGGACACGGGAAGCACTAAAAATGTTGTTCATTGAGAAAATTTTACCTTGCATGAAAACATTCGCTTGCAAAGTTAAATACAGGCTTACGTGTCCCCATTGGTGCAACTCATAATAAGGGCAAATTTTTCATCCTCAGAGAGAGGGAGGGAGGGAGGAGAGAGAATTTGTCATGTACTCATAAAAGGGGCATTGAACAATAAAGTGCTTCTCACCTTCCACTGTCTGTGTGTCGCAATGCTTTTAAATTTTTAGCGGTTAATAGAAAGTTTTGCATACAAAAATGGCTTTTAACTGTTCTGTAGGTTCGTAGTTTTGAGCCATGTTGGGATCAGGGCTGGGGTCAAATACAAAAGTATTTGTATTTGAAGTAATTTAAATACATTTCTCAGGTATTTAAAAGTATTTGTATTTGAAAAGTATTTAAGGCAAAAGTATATGTATTTGTATTTAAATACATTGTCAATGTATTTGAGTATTTTCAAATACTTTTCAAAATACTTCTGTCTATTTCTGAAAATTCTTACATTCAAATGTACATGCACAGTGCAAATTAAAATTTAATACAGATTTCTCATATCTGCTGTAACTCTGCATGACATATTCTGCTGAATATTTTATAATTAATTTGACTGGATAGAGTTGTTGCCTTAAGAAGCAACTCCATCCAGTGAAATCTTTGTCAAAATAATCAATAGTATGGTTTGAAATGTAGTTGCTAGGGCTTCAGCGTTAAAAATATGACACAATAATAGTATAATGATATTTTTATTATAAAAACACAAGACTACTTCTCATTAGGAATAGAGATAATTAATCCTTTTATAAATATTTACAAATTGCCTTGAAATTATTTTTAAAATTATTTTTCATACATGTCATCATCAATTTTCTGTTTTTAAAGAAAATGTGAGTGAAATCTTAAGAATATTTTGAAAATAACTTAGCTTAACCCTTTAACACCAAAATCATCCAAAAACAGCTTCTGCTGTGGTCTTGAGGAAATGTCAATTTTCAGACCAAGAGAAGACTATTTTTGAAATTTTACCATTGGAAAGACTGGCTTGATAACCTAGCCAGTCGTTCCAGTGGTAAATTTTCAAAAATAGTCTTCTCTTAGTCTAAAAAAGATTGAATTGTCATTCCAGATGTAAATTTTCAAAAATATTCTTCTCTTGGTCTGCAAATGAAGAGTGAAGTTTTCTTGAACAAATTCGAGGGTTAAAGAGGTAAAGTGTTGTGGTCATAGGCAGCAACAACTTTCAGTCAAATGGTTTTCAAAATATTCACATGATTTTCTCTGTTTTATGTACTCCACATCAATGCATATAGAATGAAATGAGCTTTGGTTCCAGTCTGGCCTTTGCTTGCTGTTACATGCCAATTCCTTAAACCTAACACACATATCAGCCAAAAACACCTTATGCAGTGGTCTTGAGAAATGTCCATTTGCAGACCAAGAGAAGACTATTTTTGAAAATTTTGTTCCGGAATGACTGGCTCAATAACTGAGCCAGTCATTCCAGTGGTAAATTTTCAAAAATAGTCTCTTGTTCTACAAGTGGACATCTGCTAATGAAATTTGAAATTTTCTGAACAAATTTGAGAGTCAAAGGGTTAAACCAATGTATAGCACTGTACTGCTGCTCTAACTGAATCTTCCTGACTGAGTCTTGTATAGCTGGTTTAAATCTGAAATTCTTATCAGTAATAGAATGGGCAATTATCTCCCTTCAAAGCTAGCTAGGTAGAGCTGGTCAGGTTATAACAACACCTCCATTCTACTAGCTTGAAGGACTCATGCCAGAGTCTTCTTCACCATGAATTTTATATTCAAATCATTCATTTAGATGTGGTGGGTGTGTGGGTTTAATTACCGTTTCTTGTACTTATGTCAAAGGAGTAAAATTTGTAGAAGAAAGGATTATGTAGATGTAGTGTTGCTTTCTTAGACAGCAGCAGCCTACAATCATTGCTTTTCAGTATGAGGACCAGTTATCAAGTGAAAAGGAATGAAACTTAAGAATCTGAAATTTCAGAAACATACAAATAAATTAAAAGTTCTGAATATTTTGGGTATAATTTGAATACAAGTGTTTCCAAAAAAACAACCAGTCAGATAGTATTAACACATCTAAATAAATAAATAAATAAATAAATCCTGCTATCCTATTCATACCAAAATTTTAAAAACCTTGTTTCAAAGGTAATAAATATATCCCAGTCCACTGGAATGACTAGCTTGCTTACAAACCCAGTCATTCCAGTGGTAAAGTTTCAATAATGGTCTGTTCTTGGCTTGTAAATGGGCAATACTCAAGACCAATGCAGAGACCAGTTTGGGTTGGCTTGACCATTAAAGGGTTAACTGCATAAACCTATGATAGATTGCAAGTAAGAAACTTGTTTAGCTTGTCTACCTCTCACATGTCTTATCAGTAATGGATTGGGCAATTATTTCCTTTCAAAGCAACCTAGGTAGAGCTGGTCAGGTTTTAACAACACCTCCATTGTACTAGCTTGCATGACTCTATAGCAGAGTGTTAACCATTTTCATCATGAATTTTATATTCATTGCATTCATTTAGATGGCGGTTAATTATCCCCTTTCATAATGATGTTAAAAGATTAATTGTAGAAGCAATACTGGTGTACATTTTGGAAATAGTATTGCTTTCTTAGACAGCAGCGGGATACAGCAACATTGGTTTTCAAATTAAATAAAGATCGGAATATCTTTGGCAACAATTTGAATTTGAAGTTTTTAAATGAGATAGTCTTATGAATAATCAGCAATGGTCTAAATAAATAAACAAAATCAATAAATAAACCTTGCATATTCCATTTGTCTGAACTTTAACCCTTTCACGGATGAATTTCTCATTTTGAAGGCAACCATATAGAAAAACTGATGAATCATTTGAAATTAGTTCTTCCAGTCAAAGGAATTTCAAGGGAATAGGTCTTGAGAACATTGCCATACATGCACATCAGGAAAGTATAATTTCATCAAACGTAAATTAGATATTGAAATATTTGCTGTTTATGTGCATTTAAACGTGGAAAGCCAAGTTTATCTGCCATTTTGAATTTGATATAATTTTGCATTAACCATTCAGGATGCTGGTTGACTAACTTTACTAGCTAGTTTACTATTTCAACTTTGGCTGGGATCTAGTCAACTATATTTAACTATAGTTAACCCGTGGAACTTGACCCTAGATATGGTATACAAATAATTTCATCCACAAATATGTCAAAAATAAGATACTGATATCATAGATATTTTCCTTACATAATATTTCCATTCATAACATGATACTTGTTTCATTTTGCACCCTTAGTTTGGTATCTATAATTGTCTGTGCTCATGTAAATTTGAGGGTTTGGCTGTCCATCACTAGAGTTACATCTGTACCATACTTTGGTTCTCTATAAGACACGTAAGAAGTATTTGACAAGTATTTTAAATACTTCCCTAAGTATTTGTATTTGTATTTAAATACTTTGCAAAAAAAAGTATTTGTATTTGTATTTTAAGAATTCCAAAGTATTTGTATTTGTATTTAAATACTTTTGAAAGTATTTGACCCCAGCGCTGGTTAGGATGCATCGACATGTGCGTGGACAATGTTCCTGTTTATGTAGGCAGACCAGTTTCACCTAAAACGAGTTTCTAATGTTTCTTTTAATAGCTTAGCTGTTCTGGCCCTATTGGTTATGCCCTGATTGTTCCAGACAGGTTCAAAACCAAATTCAGTCCACAAAGTTTTCATGTAGGCTTTATACACAATGGTTTCTAGGTTTAGCGCACACAATCTTAGCCAGAATGTTGCAGACTGCACAAGGAGAGTGGTTAGTAAGGGGTGCTGTCCAAGTTCACCTCAAACTGCACCATGTGTTGTTCTGCTTACCTGAGTAAATATTTGCCAAGACTAATTGAAATTTCTTTTGTCAGGTACCTTGTCCCCTAACTGCATGAAGAAATTGCTTGCATTCACACCATTCAAATAACAAGGACCCCAAATTTCACTGCAGTAGGACTATATCGGCAAGATTAGTGAATTGAATATTTTATATGCCATTATGGGGTTATTTTGGACATTGGTCATCTTGATTTTAAATAGAGCTCTCTGAGTTTCTTTGTTATTTACACAGCAAAAAATAGAATATTGACATCAGAGTTGTAAGGGTTAAACTGGTAGAATAAAGAAGAGGAAAGAAAGAGGTCGCTAATATTGCATCGGGTGGTGGAAAGTGATTCCGCAGTACCAGAAGGCAGGAAAAGTCATGACCTTGGCTACACCCAAGAACTACTTGAAATACTAGAGGTAAGACAAGTGGAGATTCGAGGCATGGTAAGACTAGGCGCAAGGAATACTGATATAAATGAAGACAGCCCAAGGCCACTGAAAGTGTCTTTTGTGGAGGAGCGACACAAGATAGAGTTTTTTAAGACCATACACAGGTTAGGTGGCATCTGCGATGATTCAAAATACGCTAATGTCAGTTTTGCAAATGATTTATCGAAGGAAGGCAGAGAAAAAGAAACTGGTAGGAGAGGCGCAAGCAAAAGGGATGAATGACGAGTCGGGAAACTAGATGTACAGAGTCAGAGGCCCTCCCTGGAAATTGTTAATAGCAATAACAAAAAAAAAAGAATCGACATAAATGTTGCCAAGAAAGTATTTAAATTTATGTAAATAAATGTAAATATGACAAGAAAGGAGAGAGAGCCACTGAACTGCCAGTAGTTAACTGTAAAGGGCTTAAAGTGTTTCTACACCAATGCAGAGGTTTATCAAATAAGATTGAGTAGCCTCGAAGCAGGAGAGGAAACATGGTACAGGAGCCTGACATAATACTCATTATTGAGGTGAACCCCAAAAATTGCAGATTTATACCAACTAAGGAGGAGCTAACAATTCAAGGATATGAACTAATTCCTGGGGACTTTCCCAGGAAAGGGGAAAGGGGCATCATAATATAATAAGAGAATAGCTTAAGCCTGTGGAAAGCACATATACTAATAACTTTAGAGAACAGGTTTGGGTAAAAATAAATCTCCCAAGACAAGAATAAGCTGCTAATAGGATTGATTTACAGGAGTCCAGACAGTATCATAAAACTGGCAGAATGTCACCAGCAGTGCCCCGCAAGGCAGTGTAATCGGCCCTACACTATTTGTAATATTTATTAATGACCTGCCAGAATGTGTGCTATCAGGAGTGTACCTATATGCTGACGACACAAAGGTGTATCAGGAAATTATATCTGAAACAGACTCAAAGATACTGCAAGGGGATCTGGATGCCCTCCATAAATGGTCTGAGACATGGCTGTTGCGATTCCATCTAGATTAATCTGTTATATAAAGCACTTGTACAATGACAGCTTGAATATGTCAGCAGTGTGTGGGCGCCATACAAGAAATGCGATATTGACATGCTGGAAAATCGCCAACGTAGATTGACGAGGTGTGAACCACCAGTTCAGTTCAGTTCGGTAGTTCGTGCCTTTTCATTAGGCACACCCACTCTTGTATTGTTGTCGGTTGCTAGGTGTTCCTTCAGGTTTCTGTCATGTTCTGTGAATTGCAAACGTCAGGAACACAATTTTCTAAGTGGTAGAAGTCTATAAAAGTATCTAAGCAGGTTTGAAGTTCTTACACAAGCACAACGAAGTATTTTAGACTAATATTAGTTGTCCATTATGTCCTATTGGGTGGTGGACCAGGCTGGCACCATCTGGTGTGTAGTTTGTGTAGGAAGTCTCTGCTGCATTTCTCGATGATAGGTAGTAGCTCACTGCCGGTGGAGATCACATGGTATGCTCCATCACTGGCCATCATTAGAGAAGCATTGAGTGGCAGCTGAGTTAGGGATTCTGGACCAGTAGTTAGGCCGGTTACCTCCTCTTTAGGGTGGATGGCAAGCAGTGGCATGCGCACACGGGCAACATACTTTTGACGAAGTTCTGCAAAGAAGCAGCACCCACTAATGATGTGACATCTATCCTCTGCTTCGTATCCACATAATAGGCAAGTAAGATCGACTTGGTGCTAGTTGAATTTCGCTCAAGTCCCTTGTAGGGTTTAACTTCTTGTCAGAATTTTGGACTTCGTTAGAGCCTTCTCCACATCTCTTGTATCAGTGTGTACCATTGACCATACGCTGTGCACACATCCCATCTGTAGTGCTAATGGGTTGAGGTACCGTAGAGACACTTGCTTAGAGCTCAAGCCACCATTTTTCTGTCCAGTATTCACCTACCGCTGTCTTCACCATTGTTTTCTATCTCGGCTTAGCAATGGACCCATCTAGTAGATACCATGCCGAGGAAAGGTTATATTTGAACAACAATCACTTTACCATTGAAAACCAGCTCAGGGCTGCTAGGACCTTCAGAGCTATCTGCTGTAGGGCCAATGAACGCTCTAATAAACCCATTTCTACTGATGCCGCCCCAAGGAGGGCATATACTGCCACATTGACACAACTGTCGGGCAGTGGCTGCAGTTGCCTCAGCTTCTTCCTCTGGGTAGTTTCCAGGCGAGCCATGTCCCTGGTGCTCAGGCAGCATGCCTCAAGCCCATATGTTAGTTTAGGGCTAACATAGAGCTGCCATATGTGGCTCACCATTGGGAATATGCTTCGCTTGCCATGCAGTCCCCCCCCCCATAAGGGCATACGCAGTTCTCGAGGTGCTGGTAATCAATGATTCCACGTCCACTTTGCCATCGGCTAGTCTTGTCACATGGAGCATTCTGTCTTGTGTTGGGACAGCTTGTCTCCCCAGTCGGTGTGTTGATCTTTTTTATTGATCACCATGCTGACATTATGGAGAAATCGCTCACTAATTGTGTATGGCTTAGCCACGTTAAGCATCACTTGCATCTGGAGGGGGAGAGTCTGACAAATAAATGATGTCATCTGCGCAGGCTGGTGCTGAGACATTCACACTGCCAATCCTGGTACCTATGTTCCTCTCTTCAACCTCCAATAGCCATGGGTTAATATATTGAAAATAGAAGTGCGTTGACACAATTCCTCTTTGTCTTACACCCTGCTGGAATTCAACTACCTCTGATGTATGATTTAACCATTCCACTCTCGATTCTGCCCCTGTGAACAGTTCTTCTAGGAGGTTCCAGAGATCACCTGGCAGCAGGTTTGTGCATCAATCCCTCAGTCCAAACGAGCGGCTTCCTCAGCTGCTTTGCTTCCATTATTGCTTCTGTTACCAAGACCGCCGCATTTATACTTGAGTTGCCTTCTCTGAATCTGGTGGGTGTCAAGGATATATTTCACTCTTGTTAGCCAGATTTTCGCAATGACTCTCTCTACCTGAGTTAGTATGTTGATACCACAATAGTTGCATGGATGGACAGGTGATTTGCCCTTCTTTCATACTGGCGTTATTCGACCTTGTTTGACAATCTCAGGAACACAGTTGGGCTTGAAAATAGTATTTACTAGTTTTGTCATGTAGGGGGTTATTACTTTTCCTGCTTTTTTGCAAATGTACTGCTGTTAATCCCATGGCATCCATTGCCGTCCCTCTATTGCACACTGCATTTCTTACTTGTCAGAAACTTCGTGAGACACACATCCATCGTGTTTTTGTCTGGCAATTTGGTTGTCATACACAATTCTCAGCCTATATCCCTCATCGAAGTCCAGACTCTGCTTTGGATCCACTAGCTTCTGGAAGTGCCTTCTCCAGTCTTTGGTTACTCGCTCTGGTCATACAAGTCTCTCCTCTGCAACTTCTAGCTAATTTGTTAGACTAGACCTGGATTTTCTTTGCTTACACACAAGCTTGAAAAACAGTTTCTGGTCATTGCAGTCTGCTGCCATGATTTGATTGTACCACTCACATCTGCTGACTGCATGGGCAACCCGCTGAGTTTGGCGTACTTCTTTCTTATGGTATGATCTGTCAGTGCACAGTGTATTCATTGGGTCTAACGGGGCTCCTGCTTCCATCCAGCATTTGTGTGCTTCCTTGAACAGCTTCACTGCTGCAGCCATTTCCTTCGTCCATGGTTGGAACCCTTCCCAGGTTTTTTTCTTTCTTGTGCTCCACCCTCCACATTCCGGGATTGCAACATGGAAGGTTTCTGCCAGATGCTGAACTGCACACGCCAAGTCTGACTCGGGGGCGCCATTGTAGTCTCAGTTATGTATAAGATGCCCAATGCGGCCATGGTAGCTCTTCTCATCAATTTTGTTACATGGTCCCATCTTTCTAGCTTCTCCGAAACTAGTTTGACCTTGGAGTGACAGGCTTATGAGTACATGGTCAGATACATTCACTGGGTGAGGATGCTTTATACATATATGCGTATCCAGATTGCCTAGCCCAGCATCATGGAAGAAGTAGTCAATTGGGGATTTGTGCATTCCATTTTCTCTTTTGGGTGTGCAAGACCAGGGAGCGTGGCATGGTCTTTCGAGAATTGCTGCAGCTTCTTGTCTCGCCCATCTGGTGGTTCTCGATGCAGTGATGCATTAAAGTCGCCTCCAATGGTAACATGGTGCCTCTCACTGAACTTCACAATCACCTCGTTGAGTTCTGCCAGTGTATCCATAAACTGTGATTCCGAGGTCTTGTAGCCCATTGTAGGCATATAGACTGTTATGGGACATATCGCTCTTGGTGCTGCATCAATGGTTATTACAAGGATCCGTTCTCTACCATATTGATGCTTCTCTATGCTTTAATCTAGGATTTTGTGCCACATAATTGCAATGCCCCCATACCCTCTTGGTCTTTGTTTGGGTGCGATTGGATCTTCTGCGTCTACTGACTTGTGACATCCAAGATAATCGTCATGTATGTTCAAAATCTCTTGCTCCTCAAAGCCAAAGAGCCAGGTCTCTTGCATGCAAAGTATATCGAGTACCTCAATCACATTAGAGAAGTATATCTTATTAGTCATCACATTCTTGGCATTGATAGATCCAATCCGGAGTTCCATCAGTCTTTCCTGGCCATCGCCACCTGCTTTGCCTTATGCATGCTGTATGTCCACAAGCTCTGGGTCCGTCAGTTGGGATGCACTGGAATTACCTAGGATATCACATCGGGCTGTAGGGCTGTTAGTTGGTATACTAGCTGCTGCCCATTGTGCTGCTGGTGATAGGCAGACACTTGCTGTAGCGTGTGCACTGAACTTGCCTGAGTTGTCACTTTAGGCTGTAAGGCTGCTGGCTGATTACCTAACTGCTGCCTTTGCATGTGTTCCCATGCTACGTTTCTTAGGGTTACTTCTGATTGACTAGGCCTGTATTCTGATTGCATCATTAAAGGAACTTGACTACATACAGAGGCTAAAGAAACTGCTGCTACCAACATTAAAATACAGACAGAGGGGATATTATAGAGGGAGGCATACACAATCATTCAGGGCATCGAGTTAAATCTTCACGTTCAACACAACTGATACCAGTGGACATAACTCTAAAATCTACAAGAACTACTCAAGGTTGGATATTAGGAAACAGTCCTTTGTTAATCTTGTGGCTGGCATATGGAATGAATGGACTTCCACACGAGGTCGTTAATGTGCCCAATCTCCAGTGTTTTGAGAGTAGACTGGATAGGTTCTGCAGGGATCAGGACATGAAGTACGACCACAGTAAGAACTATTCTGTGATATGATTGATGAGAAGATTGGAATACAGACCAGCCTCTGTATACAATGTGGAGCTTGCGTCTATACGTTACAAACTTGATGGATTGGGATGTATTTTAAATGTAATTGGATTGTGAGCAGACGGACATGGGCACGGTATCCATGCCAGATAGATTGATACAGGATTGTAATTGATTTGGCATGGATCCGCGCCAATCCAGATGAAATCACGCGTGTTAGAGAATGGCTACGCTGGTGTACTGTTTTGGGTATATCTGAATGTATGTGCGTTGTCCAATAATCCTGTAATTGTAATATAATATAACCCTGTAAATTTAATAATTTGTAGATACGTCATTCTTTCATCCGGAAAGAACAAATAAACTTAAATAAATAGATAGGATATGGAGCGGAACAGAGAGGCAATAATGCTTGCGTTCTGTAACTCAAATTAAATCTAATGGTTTCGAGGAGACATAATTAATCAACAGCAGTCAAATCATTCAAGAACAGACTAGATATCAAAGAAAAAAACTTGAATTGGGCTGAGCAAGCCATATTAGAACAAAAACGCTGAGGCAATAGCAAGCCAATGGCTTATGCCTCCTAAAATGATGATCATGATGATGAGCTTCACCATCATCATCATTATCTGCTGCGATGTTTGCGGCCTGTTAGGCCTATTGTCGATCTATGGGATAGCTATCCCGGGTATGTGTTGAGCACGCCCCCACCCCTTAGTAGGATAGTACATGTATATATATATATATATATATATATATATATATATATATATATATATATATATATATATATATATCTAAAGCCATATAAGAGAGGCTTTCTAAATTAACTAAGATCGCGTAGCGCGCATGGGCGTGCGTCAGAGCTTTCCTGACAACGCACATCAGCGATGGGAGAGAATGCATGCTAAAAATGTACCGATTTGGTGCATATAATTTCTTTAAATTATGTCATTCTTGGTATCCATCTGGACCGGAATGAAACGAGGAATCCAAAACTGTTAACCATTTTAAAATCGGATCGGAAATGACCGAGTTATCCTTATTTTTCTCCCTAAATTATGCTCAAAATAGTGAAAACGTAAAAACGTGTGTATGTACTGAGTGAATAGGGCGGACGTTTATCACGTGATAATGTCCTTGGCCTTGCAGCTGGCACACTGATTGGCTACAGATCGCACGCTGATTGGCTGGGTGTTCTAGCTATGACGTCACGAGGAGTATAAAAGGAACGAAGAACTGAGAATCGAGACCACGCTTTGACGAGAGAGAAAGGTGGTAGGTTGTGGGGCCAGAGCACTACAAGACGTGGGCAATTGCTTACTGACTGCTGGTTATCATACAACCGCAGTGGTGCCTCTCGGATTTCAGCTCTTAGTCTCTGGCACACAGCCGCCGCATCCGCATCTAAGTCTTTGTATGCTCTCGGGAGGATATCACCCGAGGGCAACTAAATAAATCAAAAAGAAGAAACCCTCATTTCCAACAACTTCAGAGGAGCCTTCCTGTGGATGGGCCTTGCGGCCTTGATGTAAAGAACTTGTAGTATGTAGAACGAGTGGTGATTCTTGGTGGATGACTCATCCGATCTGCCGGACCACACTGAAAAGTGGTAATCAAACTCCGGGCAATGTATCATGTGTAACATTTAACTTTTAGACCACAGTTTAGTGGGACTTTGCCTGGCATACCGCACTAGCTATGCGGTGCATCATGTACTTTGTATACGGAAGATGCACATGCATCATTTAACTTTCAACTGTAGCCCTTCATTACTACAGGGCAGCTTCCAATTTCTGCTAGAGTACGGAACCTTTTTGACATTGCTTAAATTGGAACTTTTAAATGATATGACTATCTAGTAGACATCTGCAGCCACAATCGTTCTTCACCGGCTTTGAGAGTGAGCCGCATCAACAGTTCGCCTTCGGATATTGCCCAGCAACTTTAGAATCGTGCCATCTCGCGTTCCTCATCTGTGACGCATCATCTACAGTGACCTATGAATGTTTTCCGTACCGATGACTAATAGGTACTCATCTAACTGTATTTTTATATTATTGTACTTTTTATACTTATTTGTAGGTACTGATGACTAATAGGTATCGACCGGTCGTCTGAGACCGCATTTTATGGTTTATAGTTTTACTGTATATATTATTCTTATTTTGTGCTCATGACTAACAAGCACCGCAAGGTGGGGTGACCTTATTTATTGTCAATACTGTGATAGCCAGTTATATATATACACCTGTGCAAAAGTTAAGCACCAGCAAAAACAATAGAACGTAGAAACATGATGGTACAACTAGGCTGCCATACTTTTTGTCCCCGCGTTAGCTGACATAATTCCAAGTACGAAATGCACATGCATGCATGACTTCACGCCGCTTGATGTCCGTGCGTGGCGGGAAACAGCACACGTGTTCAGTTATGTAAAAGTCCAGTTTGAGGTGTAGAACATTACATACAGATTTAGGCGACAAGATTAGGAATTTTGTGTTCATGACCGTGGTTTATTTGTACAGAGAGAATTAGCTCTTGATTGTGAACCGCTATGGCAAGACGAAGGTTAAGTGATCGTGTGAAATGGCAAATCATAGGCATGCATACCACTGGTATGTCATGCAGAGAGATTGGCAGACAGCTGAACATTAACCATACTGTAATCAGTCGTTCGATTGCAAAACATGGGCAAACTAACGAGGTGAAGGACAGGCCTAGATCTGGAAGACCGAAGAAGACTACTGCCCGTGATGATTGAGCCCTAGTACGCCTTGTTAGGAGATCTCCATTCACCAACAGCAGAGTGCTCAGCCAGCAATGGGAAACGCGCAATAGAGTGTCAATGTCTACCGTCAAAAGGAGACTGTATGCTGCTGGCATGAAAGCTAGGAGACCTGTCAGACGTCCTCTCCTCACTGCACACCACAAAGAGGAGCGTCTGAGGTGGTGCAACGAAAGAAGACAATGCAACATGAGATCCTGGAGACGGGTACACTGGTCCGATGAAAGTCGGTTCCTGCTTCATGCCACACATGGTCGAACTCGTGTATGGAGGTCCAGACACACGGCGTACGACCAACGTAACATCATGGAAGAAGTTCCATTTGGTGGAGGTTCCGTTATGATATGGGGGTGCATCTCATTTGATTGTAGGCTGGATCTGTTGACTGTACCTGGAACACTAGATGGACAAAGATATCAAGATTCCATACTGGATAGAGTTGTGGTCCCTCATTTTGTAAATCATGCACCTGGAACCCACCCTATATTCATGGATGACAACGCCCGACCACATCGTGCTAGAGCTGTGCATGAATACCTCCGCCAGAATGCCATCGAAACCCTACCATGGCCAGCAAGGAGCCCTGACATGAACCCTATTGAGCATATCTGGGACATTCTGGGAAACATGGTGAGAAGGAGGGATCCTCCTGTGCAGAACCTACAGGAATTAACAGACGCACTCCATCTTGAATGGCAACGAATACCACAATTGCGTATCAGTCGGTTGGTGACCAGCATGAGACGTCGTGTCCAGGCCGTCATCCAGGCACAAGGTGGATATACCCGGTATTAATAATGACAGTCTCAAACTCGTGCACAGATGTTAAACTTCGTTTTCAGACACCATTAATGACAATCTAGCCATGTGTCAAAACTGTAGGGCAATAGTTGTCAGTTGTGTCAACGTAACCATATTCAGGCCTCGTTTTCAAGTTCAAACAAAAACATACAGTGTTTCCCCACCATCATAATCAGCATTCCTCTAGTTGCATTATTACCTCTTGCACTAAGATGGATGGGTACATAAATGTTTATGCTATTGCTTTCTTCATAGCACATGAATATACCCTCGCATGTGCGTAAAAATAGGGTGGTGCTTAACTTTTGCAAACTTTTCAGTGTTGTCCGGCAGATATATGTGTGTGTGGCAGTAGCCATCCTAGTTATTTGTTTTGTTTAGTTTATATAAAATACTAGGACCGCAGTACTCTAGGCTACACTATATAGCAACAATAAATCTACATCACATTTTCCCCCCAGCATCACTTTTTCACTGAGGCCACTGATCAGGTTCTCACTAAGCGAACCTGACATGAGATCGACTAAACCTGGCTATTCTAGCTCGATAGGATAGGTTTAAAAGTAGTTAGGGACGATCACTCTGTAGGAGTTATTTGTGTACGCCTCTTTTCCGGATGTAGCGAATATGTAACACAGCACACCGGCTAGGTGGTATAAATTGGCCACGTACCTTAAGGCATCCTTATTAATTCATGAGCGATTGTGTCTTTCTACGCTCCTCCAGCCGCAAGGCTTATAATTGTCTGGACCTTCCTTCAACACGTTGGTGCGATCCAACTTTGGAAACTATTGGGGTTTCCGAGCGGTGAAGACTAAAGTGTCGATTCCGCAAACATCCCCTCTGCATCCTCAGATACCAGTTAGCGTAGATATCCATGCCAAAGTAGGAAGCACTGCGAAAACATTATATTATTTTAACCGGCCAGCAGTGCATCTCTGGACATTCTTAAATATAACCCTAATGACAGGTAAACTTCAGTCCCTGGGTTCGGAACTTACGTGATCCGTCCCGACACACCAGGTGACGGACGGGACACGGATCTCACTCTAACTCTTCACAGTGACCGGATGCGGTCTTGGAACCCATCACGCCCTTACGGGAAGGTCACTATAGTTGGATTTCGGCCTCCTCCTCTCCACTGTAAAAGTATATATGTGCTTTTCAATTGCTTATGTAAATATGTCTTGTCCTAGTGATGTTGTATGTGGTTGCTGGGTAGTAAGTAACCGAATCATTATATAATTCTGAAGCTGCCGCACAGTGACATGTTTGCCCGGTGTCTATCTGAGGGGGATGCTCCGTAAGGTGACCATATGGAAACCGAGCATTTCCGCTAGTCAGGCTCATGTATTTAAAAGATAGGTAGGAATCCCTGCCACTGGCGGCCTAAGCATGGAACATGGACCTAACAACTAAAGGTTAGTCTAGGATGTAGCAGAAGGACCGCATAAATAAAATGCCAACTACCAATGCAGTATCTTTAACCTACATAAGATGATGGTGTTGAATTCTTCGGAAACATCCACGCCATCTTCACGTAATTCAGCGTGCATCACAATAACATACAGTTTCACTAGGTTGATACACACTTAGCATAGGTTTGAACAAGAGAGTGGCCCTTTTTGCCAGCTTTCTTCCTCCGCTTTGGCGTTGAAGGCATTTTCCTGTGACGGAGGCCTGCGTGAGGCACTTTCCTCTCGCAACAATAATATTTTGTTATGGGTATAATGGTTTATATTAAACCTCATAAGTGGCCGTGTTAGGACTCTCCTTTGCAGAGATACCTTGCAGATTTAAAGATCGGTGAGGTACCTCTGACGAGCCCACGATAAACAAGACACCAACTTAGTTCTATGTACTATATTTTCTCTCTCATACCAGCAAATGAGTAGCATTGTTTGTCTGGATTTATATTACTTTATTAATTGTGTCTAAACTCCTAAATTGAGTAATGGATCGCCATACCAGTAACACGAACAGTCAGGATGAGACGGTGTGGTTCAATCTCCATGGCAATGGTCGCATGGCCCCACTGGAATGTTATCGTTCCACTGGCTCGCGAAGTCGGTCTTTGTATATTCTGGAAAAGTCGCGAAACAAGATACGTAAACCTGAGAACCGATGCTAACCAGCTGGACTGCGAGTCATGTACATGCAGTGCTGCGGAACAGAATATTCGGACGGACTGACGTGTACCCCCGGAGGCTACAATTTTTATTGACGAGATGGAACTGTATTAGGTTCTTGTTTTTTTGCTTGTTTTAAAAATGATTTTCCCCCTTTTTTCTTCTCTTTTCAGATTACTTGTGCTTTTATTTGTTTACAGTGTGGCTAATATGTACATATCTACATTTTGTACAAGCACATTTTTATGGGTGATAGTGTGGCCCACCGAGCCTGACTGCATTGCTGGCAGGGTATCCCACTGAATCCATAGTCACTTGGTCGTCCACGCTACATATCTACATTTTTTACACCATTCAGATGGATGGTAGGGCAGCCCACCGAGCCATAAAGCAATGCTGATAGGGTAGCCCACCGAATCCATAGTCACATGATCGTATGCGCTACATATATACATTTTTACAACAATCGGATGGATGGTAGGGCAGCCCAATGAGTCTTAAAACATTACTGGTAGGATACCCCACCGAATCCAGACAAGTCGGGAACATACACTGACGTGTAGGTACATCTTAAATTCTAGACGAATTGGTAGAGTGTGGCAACCTATACCTTCCTTCACTCATGTATTCATATAAACTGGTAGGATAGACTACCTAACAATATATACAATTGAAGTGATTTATTTTGGTATGGCTGCAGCTATTTACAATATTTACAGTTTCCCAGTAAGTTAAGGTTCCAGCTTGTTGTCCAGTCGTTCTTTTGTTTTGACCAGCCAATGCGACCTAATGATCCAGACGAGGTCTACTTCTCCCTCCTCTTGAAAATTTTTATTGTTAGTGTCTCTTTTCTGTCGTAGCTCTGGCTGCTCTAGCCTCTGTTTGGGGGTCATGTCCGCTGCAATAAATATTTGTTTGTTGTTTTCCACCCACCTGCCAGAGCAGTTTACCGGGGTTTTTTTAGGAGGCTGGAACTTTCCTTTTTGCTGGGAATTTGGACTCTGATTGGCCTACCTTTGGCATTGTCTGAAGTATAAGCTCCAATCCTACACATATCTTTAAATTCTGTTACTGCAGTTTGTAACGTATTTGTAAATAATTTCATCGCTGCTTCAGTGTCTGCATGTCTTCTGTCTAGACCAGAATTCAACGGGCTTTTTAAATCTATAAACCATTTCAAAATCGGTTGAGAAATGGCTGAGTTATCCAGGAAACACTTCATGATTCTCATCAAAATATTGCCATGGCGTCATAACCACGTGGGCGCAAAACTTCTAGAATGTTCTAGAACGTTTGACTGCGCTATTATTAGCTGCGCGCTGATTGGCTGTTGCTCGAACGGTGATTGGATGGAGCCTGCGCCTGTGACGTCACGAGGAGTATAAAAGGAGAAGCAATCCAGTGATCGAGAGCATCCTCGGCCAGGGGCCGAACAGGTTGGATCTGTACCAGCTACTAACAAGCGTGACAGACAATACACGTCTTCCTTCGCTATGTGTCGGGTTTTTATCCCGTAGCGTGCAGTCCTCCAAGCCACTTCACTAAAACAATTTTGTAACTCCCCATTTACGGGAGTAATTTGGAACTTCTGATAATCGTTCACAAATACTACCATCTACAGTCGGAACACAAATTTACAGTGAGGCCTTTACGGCCTGAATATGTGAGTCTACAGATGTAGAGGCAGGATGTTCTTTGATGGATGACTCTCTGGATCTGCCGGCCACGCGTAAAAGTGGTATTTCAATCGCCGCCGCATTGATCGTTTAGGTTCTTTCTACTTTCGACCGCAGCAAGTAAACTGCTCGTTGCATCTTCAGAGCTTGCTGAAGTACCCATCACCGTGAAGCTTTGTTTTGTATCTTTGTTTGCCTCTGACAGCCCCCGCTAGTGGCGGGTTGTTTACACCTTCCATCCATGCCATTGGTGTACGGGAACTTTCTTCACCACATAGTACTATCGTATCTTTTACTGACTGCTCATTAGACATTCTATTAGGCTTACAGTGCTGAGCGATGTTCCCCTCCCACCATGAGTGTCCTTGCGGAAGTCTTGTTTGCGGGAAAACAGCTTGCGAGAACTAACCTGCGGGAACTTTCCAGCTTCCGGAGAGTGCATCATCTCACGTCGACTACGGATTGACGTATCAATTTCAGTAACACGGTAGCCTAACTTAGGAATGACTACCAAGTATTCAAGTAACTATACTCCACGGTTTAATTATTTCTCTATATAGGTTTTGTTAATTATACTGTATCCGCAAAAACGGTTCCGATGACTAAAAGGAACCGTAACGGTCTCGGGACCAATAGTTATAATTTCTGTATTTGTTGATAATTATTCTCATTTTCCTCAATGTGTTGCTAACTGCACTATAGTAGGTTCGTTAACCTGTACTGATATATATATTTTGATCATTTGACACTGTATTGATTGTTCTGGTTAGATTATGTATATATATGGCCAGTGGCCATCCGTTCATATGTTTGCTTATTCATAGAAAATATAGGACTGCAGTGCACGTAGGAAACACTATACAGCAACATCTATATATGCAGCACTTTCTCCCGTTACCAACAATTTTTCACTGAGGTCGCTGTCCGTGCTATAACTCTGTTTAGCCCTGCATGCTACCGACTAAACCTTTTCTATTCAGCTCAATAGGATAGGTTCAAAATGATTAGAGACACTTTCTTCATTACATACTGTGTAATATATTCTTCTCTTCCGGTAGTGCGATAATCTAGCCCCGCACTCCGGTAAGACTCATAAGTAAGATTTTGTCTCTCTTCGTGCTCCACTTAGCCTTGTGGCTTCTTAATTGTTTGGATGTCCCTATCCACACTACGGGCTGATCCGACTCTGGGAAACTATTGGGGTTTCCGAGCGGTGATGGCCAGGGTGCTGTATCACACACATTCCCGTGTATCTTTGGATACTTAGTAATTTAGCACTTTAAGCCAATGTAGGAAAGCACTGCGAAAACTCATGTATTAATTATTATTTTATTTACTGACAATCCTCCCGCACCACAGTGCAAAGCTGGCAACTTGTATGCAAACCTAAAGACAGGTTAAACGGGCGAGATACGTACCCCCTCCAAATTCCATTAAAATGTCTGGGAAGGACATTTGCGGCGGGTATTCGTCTCTCTTAACCCCACCATAATGATAAGAGAAATGGCCTAATAATGCTTTCGTGAAATGTAACCCATGTCTTGTAATGTTTTATGTGGTTATATAGCGGGATGTCTGGATTCTTATCCAGTTCGGAGATCTTACTAAGTAACATGTATGAGCGCTGTCTTCAGTATTGATGTCTTAGGGCATCTGTTCTCCGTGGCAGCCTTGTCTAATAGCTAGTAGATATCAGCCAGTTGTGGCCTAAAATAATTCTTGTTCTGAAAACAACTAAAAGGAATTAAGCAAAGCAGAAGGCCCGCAGAAATAAAGCGGCAACTACTAATTCAGCATATTAAGAATTACATAAGACGGTGACGAGGGAATCCATCGGGAATCACCCGTCCCGTCTTCACGTAAAACAGTACGCACCCCTATAGTCATAATCTCACTAGGTATGGTCTTTTCTTTCGAAAGCATTTTTGATTGAAATATTAGAGTGGGCCCATTTTTGCCTACTATTCTTCTCCCGCTTTAAGCAGTGGCGACACCTTCCCGAGATGGAGGCCCGCGCGATGCACTGGCCTCTCGCAAGGATTCAGCGACGGTCCATGCCAGGATAATACTCCTCACCCAAACTAGCACTAGGAGTAGTGCCCACGTGAGGCACATCACTTTTCATCCGAGGTAACCTTCTTCCTTTCAGCTTAGAGGTATAATAACTTATATTAAGTTAAATAGCTACGTCTCGTGTATGGGAGCCTCCCTTGCAGGGATACCTCTGCGGACCTACGAGTCTGTGTGGTACCTCCGGGAGCCCCATGTTTAAAAGTTCATCTACCTGTCTCTATGTCTCGTATTTTCGTATGCTCTTATTGTAGTATTATCTAGCATATTTATAATTGTTTAGGTAAACTCATTGTATAGACTTATATTTTTAGGTCACCAAATCAAATCTTGTAAGTCCATAGATCACGAAATTGCTATGGACAGGCATACTGGTGACACAAACTCGTGGGATGGGACAGTTGTGTTTACTGTTCGCGACAATGGAGTTCCACCAGCCTTTGGAGCCAGTTTTTGTTTCCCGCAGGGCAGTCTCGTACAAGGTCCGTCACCGCGAGACCAGATGCTAACCAGCGTCATCACTCGTCGTGCACTTGTGGCACGGCGAGTCGACATGATACACTGGAACGGCCCGACACTACCTGGTGAGCTACAATGTCCGCCATTAATGTCTTCATTGATCTACAGCATCATTGGTTACTACTGTTTTTTTGTGTTCCCCTGTTTGTTTCAGTAATTTAGACTAAACAGTTATCCAAGTATTTCAGGTAGAACAATGTATAATATTAGACACTATTTGCCAAGTAGCTGTACAGAAATTTAAGTTAAAAACATAAAAACATATAAAAATTAGAACAAAAAGCTGGACACGTCCATCTAAACGCATGCGCAACACGGCTCTGCCAAGTCTTTGGCATGCTGATGTAAAAGAACCACATCATCATCATCATCATCATCATCATTTTACAAGGCATAAGCCGTTGGCTTGTTATTGCCTCACTGTTATTAAATCACCTGGCCTGAAAGGCCAAGTGAGTTTATGCCATGACACAGTCCGTCGTTCATCCATCATCCGTCCGTCGTCTGTCCGTCATCCATCAACTTTTCATTTAAATGACTTCTTCTCAAGAACCGTTGGGCCGATTTCAATTATATTTGGCAGGAAGTATCCTTAGGACATAGCGATCCAAGTTTGTTCAAATGTAGCCGATCGGCCAATTTGGCTGGTGGCCATCTTGAATTTTGGCCGATTTTTAGAAACGTTTTTAAAAATCTTCTCCAAAACCACTTGAGGGATTGAAGCAAACCTCATGGAATATGATCTACGGCAAGAGGTAAACCAAGTTTGTTCAAGGGAACTTAATGTCTATTGGTTCGGCGGCCATCTTGGTTGACCTAGTTTTAGCGAAAATGATGTCTTCTCCAGAACCGCTGAAGGGATCAGGCCAAAATTTGGCAGATATGATTAAGGGCTAACAGCCATTATGGTTTGTTCAAGAGAAGTTGAATCGTTAAAAAAGATGGTCGCCGTTGGCCAATCAAAATATAGCGTGTTTGGAGGCCATATTGGATTTTTTTATTTGATGGATTTTGAGGCCGAAATTGGTTTTATATAGGTTTTTGGGTAGTCGGATCTCAAATTTACAATTTTCAAAACTGTCGGATAAACGTGGATCATTTTCCCGCTAAAAACTCCCATACTAAAGCAATGTGAAATCTAAAATGGCTTCTTCTCGAGAACTACTGGGCCGATTTCAATTATATTTGGCAGGAAGTATCCCTAGGGCATAGAGACTCAAGTTTCTTCAAACGGAGCCGATCAGCCGATTTGGCCGGTGGCGATCTTGGATTTCGGCCGATTTTTAGAAATGTCTTTAAAAATCTTCTCCGAAACCGTTTGAGGGATCGATTCAGGACTCAAGAAAGATGATCTAGAGTATAAGCTGAACCAAGTTTCTTCAAGGGAACTTAATTGACCAAATTGTTCAGTGGCCATCTTGGATGACCTCGTTTACGCAAAAACGACTTCTTCCCCAGAACTGCTGAAGCGATCAGGCCGAAATTTGTATTATATGATTAGGGACTAAGGTCCATTAAAGTTTGTTCAAGAGAAGTTGATCCGTCAAAAAACATGGCCGCCGTGGGTCAGTCAATATATAGCGTGTTTGGCGGCTATATTGGATTTTTTTACTTGATTGATTTTGAGGCCGAAATTGGTTTTATATAGGTTTTTGGGTATTCTGATCTCAAATTTGCAATGTCTAAAACTGTCGGATAAACGGTTTGGTGGCCATCTTGGATCATTTTCCCGCCAAAAGCTCCCATACTAAAGCAATGGAAAATATTTAATGTCTTCTCCAGAACTAATAGGCTGATTTCAATTATATTTGGCAGGAAGCATCCTTAGGGCATGGAGATTCCATTTTGTTCAAACGAAGGCGATGGACCAATTTGGTCCGCAGCCATCTTTGATTTCGGCCGATTTTAGAAATGTCTTTAAAGATCTTCTCCGAAACCCTTTGAGGGATCGGTTCAGACCTCATGAAATATGATCTAGTGCAAGAGCTGACCCAGGTTTGTTCAAGCGAACTTAATTGACCAAATAGTTCAGTGACCATCTTGGATGACCTCGTTTTCGCAACAAAAAAAAAACTTCCCCAGAACCGCTGAAGCGATCAGGCCGAAATTTGTGATATATGATTAGGGTCTATGAGCCATTAAAGTTTGTTCAAGAGAAGTTTATCCCACAAAAAATCTGGCCGCTGTGGGCCAATCAATATATAGCATGTTTGCCGACCATATTGGATTTTATTTTTACTTGATGGACTTTGAGGCTGAAATTGGTTTTATATAGGTTTTTGGGTATTCTGATCTCAAATTTGCTATTTCTAAAACTGTCGGATAAACGGTTGAAATTGGTTTTATATATGTTTTTGCGCATTTTGATTTCAAATTTGGTGTTTTCCAGAATGTCTGATAAATGGCATAGCAGCCATCTTGGATCATTTAGCTGCTAAAATCTCCCATACTAAAGCAATGGGAAATTAAAAATGTATGCTTCTCGCGCCATCTTGGATATTGGTCGATTTTTAGAAATGTCTTCCTCTCAAAAACCGCCAGGGGGTCAATTCAAAATGCATGAAATATCATCTAGGGCAAGAGCTGCAACAAGTTTGTTCAAGGGAACTTGATTGGCCAAATGGTTTGGTAGCCATCTTCGATAACCTATTTATTGAGCAGATTGGGCCGAAATTTGGGAGATATGATTAGGCCCTGAGTGCCATTAAAGTTCTTTCAAGTGAAGGATCTATGTCAGAAACATGGCCGCAGTGGACCAATCAAAATGTAGCATGTTTTGCGGCCATATTGGACTTGCAAAAATGTTCACAAACTCATTTAAAATACTACTCCTAAACCACCCACCAACAATTTTGACAAAGATGCATAGTGCTCCAGTTGAGCGACATTGGCCCCTTGGGCCTCTTGTTTGTTATATAGCATAGCTTGTTCAGTCCAATTCAAAAGATCTTTCTTTCATATATTGACATTGTTATATGTTGTCTTTGGGAATGGTGTGAATCACACCTTTCATAAATACTGTATATCTTATAAGGAGTTGGGAAAGGTGTGAAATTACACCTTCCAAAACCACTGCATATCATATAAGACTTAGGAAAGGTGTGAAAGTAGGCCTTCCATATATATGTATGTAAGTGTTTAAATATGTGGGTGTATGTTATAGATATAATAGATCGAGGATAAGTGTGAAATTACACCTTCCATATATTTGTATATGTAGGTGTATGTATATAGATACAACAGTTTGAGGAAAGGTATGAAATTACACCTTCCATATGTACTCTATAAAGTGTATGATTTAGAAAAGATGTGAAATCGCACCTTCCACAAATCATGGTAGAATGCATACGACCTAGGAAAGGTGTGAAGGTACACCTTCCATATATACAAGTGCGTGTATATAGATTTAGTAATTCAGGAAAGGTGTAAAACTACACCTTCCATAATTTCTGTATAAAGTACATGATTTGGGAAAGGTGTATGACCACTCTTCCATGCATATGTATGTTATGTTATGTTATGTTCGTATAATCATCCTCTTGATAGGAGCACCCACCGTAGTGGTAATGGTTAAAATCAGATAATAACCGAACGAAAATAGAATAAAAGCAAGTAATAAACAAGAGAAACTTAAATAAACAAGTACAGATTAAAACAACACCCTAAAACTAGGTAGAGTAGTTGGACAAGAGCAGTACAGAATAAAACAACAAACCAAACTAGGTAGAGTGGGTGAACAAGAGCAATATAAGATTCTAACATTAAGACGCATTAATATCTAAGAATTTATCATACGTTTAAAACATATTTAAGTTAAGATAAAGTACAAACGTACTATTTGATGCTTTGGTAGAATAAAAGCGCTAAGGCGTTAATTGATTTTAACACAACACGAAACGGTTTAGATGTCCAAAAAGAAATCCAGTATTAGTTGGTTGATTTATCACAAGTTTATATTGGTACTAAAAATAAGATCGTCAATTTCATCTGCTACATCGGTTAGTGCCAAGAAAACCCTAAGTGAACCACACGAGATGTAATACATTCCCCTCGGACCAGGCATCCCTAGCGCCTAGGGGATGTGTGGAACGGCCAGAGTAATTCAACACAACACCCGCAGATGCATTGCTAAATCCATTGTGAGAACCATTATATGCATAGGCTACTCATTCTGATATGGTGTTGAGAATATGAACTCTGCCGCAATGCATGTTGTAACAGAGTTGTCTGCTGAGTGGTTCAACATTATACAGAAGGTCAGAATTATACGGTAGTACCCCACAGGTGGGCAATGCAGTACAGTCTATAATAAGTTGAGTAAGTATGATAAGGTCACTACTAAAGATGTCCCAGTGATGGGAACCACAGCATTTGGTCACTGCATCTTTTATACCTTGTAAACTGTGTTTCCTATAGTTAGGCAGAGCACCACATTGGATAAGGATGTGGGTATAGTCTTTGATTGCAATCTGACATAAAGGACAGGTTGGATCGACTTTGTTTTGATTAAATCTGCTTAGCTTTGACTGTACAATATATGTTCCAGTTAAGAAGCGAGCTTTAATGGCTGCCCTCTTTACATCTTTGACATTTTGGTCAGTGCTACTAACAGATAAATGTTGACGGCCAATTGAGAGATCACCAGTATTACAGTAGGCCAGAGTGCTTTTGTACTCGCAGTCGCTCAATAGTGTTTGAGTCCAGAATGTATTGATTGCTGATTTGACAATAGATTTCGAATTCTCCTTTGTTGGCATAGCAGCTATCAGTTTATCGATGTTTGGGAGATCATATTTTTTAAGTAGATGTTTGATTTTATTGAACCAGCTGTTCGAATCACCTTCCTTCATTATCAGCTGTCTTATCATCATATTAGTTAGTGCTTTGTTGCTGCTTCTCAATATGCGCCCAGTAGTGACAGCTGCCTACAATGTAGTTCGGCCAGGATTGGTCTAACACCAAGCAATAAGTAGATAATGCACTTAGCCGTTCTAGTGGGCAATGACTGAATCTTCTGAAGCATACTGAGATGAAAGGTTTCCAGCTGGCTTACATGCTGTTTTTGAAGAGTAAATGTCTCCAGTCCATAGATTAGACGTGGCATAACATATGTTTTTAGAATGCTAGAGCAGGTTTTTGCCGATAAGCCATTAGACCCGTGCAGGCCGATTCCGGTAAGGCTGTAAAAAGTTGGCCTTGCACATGATATTCGCTCTTTTATATTTAGCCTAACCTCTCCCATTGTTGCATGAATGAGGCCAAACTGGGCAGCATGAGATGATACAGAAAGCTCTCGATCTCCCAACTTCCAACCTGACAACATTACAGAGTGTCTTTTGGTAGGGTGTTATATACAATAGAAGACTTCTCTGGATGTATAATGTATCTCCGCGAGTAGAATAGCGATATGTCAGGTCTAACATAAGCTGCATCTCTACGTCTGACTTGTTAATTAAAGTGAGGTCATCTGCCTTCAAGCCTGTAGAACATCATGTTTTATATATATTTAGGTGTATATACCGACATGATATTAACAGTTCTGGGAAAGGTGAGATTACACCTTCCTTCTTGAACAATTAAATTATTAGTATAGGTTTTTCCACATCACATTGACCCACTTGACTACTGAGTCTTTTGGCAGAACATGATGTTCTACAGGCTTGAAGGACTTTGGGCATGTGGGTTGTTTTTTATAATAGTTTGTGTGAGGGTCAACTTGTTTCCAAAGTGCCTAACATGCCCCAAGATCGCTGAAAATTATGTGACAAGCACATACTACTGTCTGGCTGCATGTGAAAGCATAACAGCCTCCTGATATATTCTGGAACTAAGTTAGGTCCGTTTGTATATATGTATATGTATTCATAGTTGACCCTGTACAGATGTGTACAAAGTATAAATATATAAGCATATAACATATAATAATAGTATTGTAAAGTTGTAGATTAGTTGAAAGTACACTGCGAAAATTTGAAGGCTACGAACGGCTGACAGGCCAAACAACCTATTACCCATAGAGCTGAATTGATATGATATGATATTAAATACAATTCCTAAATAATAACATGATTGGACGACCTCTACCACTGGACCGTGAAAAGTAAAATGGTATTGCTTGTAGAGATGACTACTATGGTTAAATATGTTTATCTTAGTTTTATCTAGTTTCACAGTGAGACCCTATTTGTATGTATTCAGTTTGTTTAATGCATTTTGCAGACCAGTAGAAGATTTTGACAGTATAGCCAAATCATCCGCAAACATAAGACAGTTAAGATTGACATTGTTTAAAGTAACTGGGTCACATGCATTGTCAAAGTTTTCCGATAAATCACATAAGTGATACAAAGGTGTGTCTCCCCTTCATGGTCCTCATATGGTGGTACATTGGCTCAGTTGGCAAAACCATTCGCTGCACATGCTTGAAATTCCAATCCAAAGAGCCAGGTTCAATCTCACATTCAGGCATATGACCAAGGTGTAAAAACCTGCGCCATTCCATACATCATTCAAATGGCACGTCCTTCAGAGGGGACGTACAGCTGTCAGTCCCGTTACATGTGATGCCTGTGCCATGGGGGGGGGGGGGGGGGCGTAAAAGAACTCACTCTGAGTGTCAGGCCCTGTATCGGGAGCTCAGTTGTGAATACACTCTGATAGTGTAAATGGTAAATGCTGGATGTCAGTGTGTCCAAGATGCTGTGACTGAAGCCTGTAAGACGCCTATCTAAAAAGGCGAATGGTGCAGATGTGTACAGACTGGACATCACTGTGTGGTATAGCTGGCAGCCTGCTCTAAAACCAACGTACGTCACAGCACTCAGCAATGCTGTTGGTGGCTCCCTGGTTCACTATCTAGACTGTCTGTAAATATGTTACAAATACATGTAGAACCCCCCCCCCCCCCCCAAGTGGTGTGGATATGTGACCAGGAACCTCACTGAGCAGTGACGCTTTCAGTCTGGGCAGTGCTCCTAATACAGGAGGGACTTCCGAAATACAATTTTTTTTATGGTTATTTCGGGGAAGACAAGAAGTTCATCCATAGGCCCTGTCTCATAAATCTAAATAATATTTTGAAAACTAAAATAAACAAAAACAAATTTGCTGCTTATGATGAATGTTGCATTGTTGCTATCTCCTAATGTACTGTCACAAGGCATGTCCATGTGTTGAAGTGGTGGTGTTTGGGTTGGGGTGTGAAGGGGGATCGGTGGGTGGGTGGAGGGGGTACCTTTTATTGGGTAATGATATAACTTGGGTTTTGGTCTAGGGGAGGACAAAGTCTGTGGAGTTAAATCTAGAAGGCAAATTAGACTAAAATTGAAAAAACATATTAAAGTGAGATGAAAATCAAAAGTAACGCTATCAAATCAAGAAGAAATAAATTAAGTTAATGCCATGTGAATAAAAAGATCAAGAAACAGGAAAAATTGAACTGAAAACCTAGTCTATGTAAATGAAATATCCTGAGATTAGAACTTAGATTCATAACCTGTTGCTGTTGAAATAATAAGATCGGTGCTGTGTTGCAGTTTATGGATTTAAGGGCCTAGGCATCAGTGTTGTCAGTCAGGCAGAATGGGCAGAGGATAGTATTCAGCGACATACAACAAGTTTTGGCAGCATAAAAGAAAGTTTGACATTCTAGGATGTTCTTAACATGGATAACAATTTGTTAAAAATCAGCACTGAAGAGTGGAGACTCAATTTAGTTAAACTGGAGATCCGTGAAATCCCGGGGAAAAAAAGATGGCGGCGGTCAGAAAACTGGGATCCCCTTGTGTTGTGATCAATAAAGTTAGAAACACTAATTAAATGAGTTTCTCCATGAGAAAATTGGATGGCACAAACAAAATACGTCAAATAATAGTTTTTAAAAAACATTGAAGAACAGATTATATAATACGTCCCTTCATATGTGGGCATCGTCTGCTTCCCGCGTACGCCAGGCCTAGAATCCCCTTTTCTGATGTTTTGAAATACAATATTCAATTCAAATCAAATATTTTTTATTTTATAGTAGCATTTCACATTTATATTACAAAGGACAGGTAGTCCATCAAAGGCAAAGCATTTTGTGGTGATGAACCCATGACATATATTAGACAAAGAGACATTACAACATTAAATATTATATATGTATATACACACACACGCACGCACGCACGCACGCACGCACGCACGCACGCACGCACGCACGCACGCACGCACGCACGCACGCACGCACGCACGCACTCACACACACCATTTCTTCCACTTGCACCCACAGTACATATGCTTTATTTTTAATTTTTTAACATTTAGTGCTAGAAGATCTGCAGTTTCAAGTTTCTAGAGGTAATGGAGAGAGGGTTGGGTGGGGGGGGGGGGAGTGGTGTGGAGGGGCGTTCATCGAGCTTAAAGTAATCTAGTATGTGATGTATTATTATTATTATTATTATTATTCTTATTATTATTATTATTATTATTATTATTATTGATACTAATATAGTGTGTGATGAGCCATAATGTATGCTGAGCCATGGTAGTAGTAAAATTAATGATATTGGTAAATCCATCAGCCTTCCACAGCCATACTCCCTCCTCATGTGTTCTTCTAAAGGGGGGTCTACCTATAGGTGATTCACCCTTTCCCTGATGAGTATCTTATATCTTGCTTAAGTCCAGAGGCAACAATTTATGAAAACTGTTGAATATTTTGAAATTACTTCTACTGGAAGCTGACAGACGAACAATACAAACATTAAATTACATGTTGCGAAGGATCAAACTATTGCACATTACAAATATAAATATATAAATAATAGATGACTTTGGTTACTATAAAAATACACAGACATACATCCTTCCATTTACATCCACAGCATTATTATGAAGCTAACAATATGATTCCAGTCAGACCAAGTTCAAAACACCCAACAAAACTAGATGTGTATCATAAGCAATGAACTTTGCCAAGGACTCATCAGCGAAAGGGTTAGTAGGTTTCTATAAAAATTGTCTTGAGGTTCTTTTTGTATTATTTTTTGGTGATAATCTGTGTGCGGATGTCTGTTTCTGTGTTTTTCCATAGGTGCATTGTTTTTGTTGATGGCTTTTGTCTGGAGGCTTCTGTGCGGCAGAAGGTTGTATGCAGATTTTTTCGTGATCGTGTGTTGTGTGAGTGTATGTCTTCATTATTCATGAAGAGGTTCAATAATGGGTTTGGTAGATTATTGTTATAGAAGTCTCTGAGGACAGAGTATAGTTGGAGCTTTCCTATATCTTCAAGCTTCAATAGTATTTCTGTTTTAAAAACATTTTGACCCGCTGTTGGATGTACATGCGACAGGAGACTATACAGAACAAGAAGAAGACAAGTATTATAACCGCAGTGGAAAATTCTGTTAATTAAAGCAATCACGGTGAGTATTAGATTTAAATCTGCCAAGCAGGAACATTTTTTCTATAATTGGCGGCAATATTGTCTCTTTTGCGAAATGATTCTAATCAGATGTCTTATAAATATGGACAAATACCAGTTTTCGAATCTATTATCTAATATTGTCTTCCAGGTCTTCAGCGTATGGTTATAGCCTTATTGGCTAGCCTCCTTATTCTTACATAATCACATAATCCTCTTCTTTTAGGTAGGCTATCAAGAAAGCTATATCCAGGAGCATTCGCCTCCGAATCGAAAAAGGTAAAATTACATTCCAGATGATGAATCATTGAATGAGCTAGATCCTACTCCTAGTGCCAGTGCATTATACTTATACTTATACTTATCATATACTACCATTATAGGCAAAATGCCTGTAGATAGATGGCGACTACATTATGCTTATTGCTTAGTTAATTTGTTTCGAGGTAAAGGAAAGATAATGATTGTGTACTGGCTCTTGTGTATACAAAAAATCTGACCAAAATGAATCCAGTTTATTTTTGAAGATATTTAGGCTTACGGAACTAACTACTTCATTTGGTAAGCTATTCCAACTATTCGTAATTCGGTTTGCAAAAAAGTTCTGCCTAATTAGTTTGTTACTTCGGCTCTTAGTGAGTTTAAAATTATGTCCCCGAGTGATGCTTTGTTTGTCTATCTCCAAGAATGGGCACTGAACACGCATTGTCAAAGACAGGGTTCATAGAACTAATGCGTGACAATAATAAAAACTACATACTTGTGAGTGCCTAGTAATCTAGCAGGAGGGAGCTGAGAAAAATGTAAAAATTAGATATATCTGCTATGTACACCATCAAAATTTGGCGTGGTTGTGAGATTGCCAGACGGGTGGTTGAAAACCAGTCCGGTGAAAGAGGATTTTTGTCCTCTGGATGGTGGGCTGGTGGTAGAGCACTCGCCTCCAAATTGCTTGGCAAAAGTTGCCATAGAATTGCCAGGTTCGAACCCAACTCGGGTCGAAAAAATTGAAAAAGGTAAAATTACATTCCAGATGATGAATGAGCTAGATCCTAGTGCCAGTGCATTGTAGGGCTGTAATGATACATCTTGATACGATACGATATGTATCATGATACACTGGTCACGATACGATACATGATACGATACGTTATTTTTTCACTAAGTTTCATCTGAATCTGTCCATTTTATGCCACTCTCCATCTCTCGGTGCAGATAAACAAATAATTAACATATTCGGATCAAATATAGTGAAAATGGTGCACTTGTACATAACTAACTATAGCTTACCCAGGGCTTACCCGTATTGTCCGGACATGACCGGGAATTGTCTTCGATGACGGGTAAATGTGATGTCCAGTCGGACTGTATGTATTTTGTTAAATCATTGTGAATAAAAAAATTTTGCTGGCAATTTCCGGCCTATATTCCATGTAATATATGTAAATCTTACATCTATCATTCTTAAATGATGAAATAAAACTCAAACTGACAAGTCATTGTACATGTAATGTCGTAAACCAACATAAAATCACCCAAAACAACGTAAGAAATAAAATGAGGTTAGATCCCTTCATAAGTTGGCAGGGTTCGATCTCTAGTTATGCCCGCTAGTCCAAGACTACCTGATTCTCATACGGACAACTTATAGTCCATTGGTCACAAGTCTGGTGGACTAGTGCAAAATTTCTGTCAAAATTATCCGTTAGACTCGCAAAAACAAAATATTCTATAATGCAAGTAAAACTAATGCATAAATTTCTTGCAAACACACACTTATATTACCCATACCGCAGAAGCTATATATTTTAAAATCTACGATAGCAGTGCCTGTTCATAGTCAGCAACCATTCCGGAGCATTTGTATTTAATTCACGCTCAGCTTTTATAAGTTTCTATATGATACTAGATAGGCCATAAAAGATCCGAAAACAACAGAATTACGAAATCACTTAATGCGTGCAAAAGTGCTGACGTCGTAAAATGAGTTACTTGGTCAATTCAGCCTAGAGGGATACAAGAATTGTTCATTGGCTCGTAGCAGAGTTGCATGGCTTATGAATTGATTGGTAAGTATGTAGAATTCATAAAATTGATTTTGACCGATACAGACATATCTGGCATATGTATATGGCTTGGAAACTACATATAATATAGCATAACGATTAAACCAACGTGAATACCTGTACACTCTACATTTAATAATTAAACAAGTATACTGATGACAGATTTTGTCACGGAACATATATACACTCCCAATGTTCCCGACGAATTGCAACTTCCTGTTCATTTTGTCCTAGAGGGGGATATGAGAATTGCTATTATCTAGGAACATTGTCGTGTCAAATTTAGTAATGTCTGTATCAACCGATTTTGGGACAAACATTATGATAAAATGTATTAAATTGTCACTAAGCTACTATTAGAACATCGTGAGCACGCTTTCTAGACAATAGAATTCGATATTTAATCATTTCACGTCTTGAAGTGACGACTTTTTAAAGATAAAATGGTGGTAGGATAGCGATAGTCAGAACTGAGAAAATTATGCCGTTACACATACTCCAATTCGGTGACTGACTATCTAAGAGTCTTTAGATAAAATATCACAGCGCTTAGTAGATACACGGCGTATGACACCGTGTAGCCTGGTTCCCAAATAAATGCGCCAGGGAACCAAGCTACCGCAACGGGTAAGGTGTACTGCAGTTCTCACAGAATTAACTTCCTGGTTAGTGTGCTATAAAAATATGCGCATGCGTGTCAAGATATTGCCATGACTTGCAAAATAGTAACACAATTTGGACACATAATATGCTAATTCTTCTTAGATGCATGAAAATTTACGATTATGGCGCGTATTATTTAAGATGTGCAATGCGTGACTCCTGTATTTCGCTCACAAATTTAAAGAAAAAAATCTTATTTAACATGACTGCACATATATATTCATATTGAAGATTTCGTGACCCCACAAAGGTCAGGGTCAAGGTCGTTCAGGTTCGGGAAGAAGGTTGCCTTCTCCTCTTACAATTGATGATTGAAATGAAACTTGAAACACGTTGTCTAGTTTTCAGGTTATTATTTCTTTCTGTATAACGGTTACTGACTTTGACTTTTTACAATATTTTCACTGAATATATTAAGTCCTTAAATGAGATAAATATAAAGATTCAAACTTAATGCTTAAGCTATCTAGCCTGACTGAGAGAGCAACAATCTATCGCGAGAATTTAGAATTTAGTTTAAGATCAAAAGTTAATAGACTTCCTTTCCCTTCATGGTCGCTCATATTTATACCAGAAGAATGTGTTCCAGTCCGCTCTTCTACTATTCCTAAATGACGCCAACAGCCCATGACTGACAGTGTTTACAATTTCTGGGATCCCTTCATCCATACAAAAGTTGTGCTCCTTCTTGAGAAGGGTTTTACTGAACGCTGGCTTCCAACCGTTTTGTGGCTCATATAGAATATTGCACCACCAATCTTAAGTGTTGATTCCACTTATCAAATTCTATTTTCAGAATTTAATATAAATTTCTGAGTGGTATTGAGAAGTTGAAGTGCTTAACGATTTGATGTCAGGCACTAAAACGTACTATCCACAATTTTGCCAATGCTTTAAGCAGGCCCGCAAATGGACTGAAAAGTATCTTCTTTAGTTATTGTATGACTACTAAACAATGTCCTCGTGACTTTAGTCTTATGATGTCTTGTGACAAATTCTCCTGGTAACACGACCATGTTGGGTTTTATTGAATTTCAGACACACTCACAATTGTGTTTCCAATCCTCACAGTTTTCCTCCGTTTTAATTCAATTAGAGTATAATTTCTTGGAAACTGATTGCTGTTGGTTGCAGCAACAACTTTCTGTTATTGCTTGCATTATCCCAACATCATTCAGCCCTCTCATTTCAAATTTCATCTTACGTCCTATATCTTAGCATTCCTAGCTTGACGTAAATACACCTCACAGCTTGACGCACATGAGCTGTGATTTTAATTCATAAAGGTTACATGATGTTCCATATAGGTTCGAAGTATAACGAGAATAATATTTGTCCGCACGTCTGTCCAACATGCCTTCATATCCGTCCGTCTCTCTGACTCTTCTACGAATATGGTTGCATGATGATCGTGCCTATATTCGTGAGGGGCGAAGATGGTATCGGCGAGGTTATAGGGCATCCGCAGACAGTAGCGGATCAGATGGTAGCTACTCCATCTATCCATATCTACAGATGTCCACCAACCGAAGTTAAACGACCACCTCGTCAGATTGTCGTTTAACTCGCTGTGTACCATCAACAGCCATAGCTCACCATATCTACAGTTTCCATTCAGTCATGACGCACTATCATTATATTCAGTCGACGCCATTCAATAGTACAATACGAAATTGATTATTACGGCAATAAATATGACAGACTGTGCACAAAGTATATGATTGACTTCTCTTATAACTGGCTAATATAGTAAGTTTGCAAATAATAATGGTGTATCCCTGGATATCCGCAGTATTATCATGCTGCGAGTAGGTGAGGACGCTAGCGACGAGTGCCTCCTATCCTAAATGGGCAAGAACATCATGGGCCGTCTTGTCACGTCACATGCGACCATGGCCCCGGTCAGTTCGATGTGCCCATGTAGCCAGGACGCCCTCGCGCTGCGCATACGATGGTGCGAAATAGCACAATACAATATTTGTAGTACCGGACGGGTACCCATGGAATCGTACCTAATCAGATACGATCATAACGGCAAGGTAAAAGTGTCAGAATCGGTGGCCCATGCGAGGATAGTCTTGACCATGGCTCGTCACAACGTAGACGATATGCCACCCGGGTTGGCACAAACCTATACTCGCATGTTCCAACGTCCTCTGGACATCTATTCCTCGATAAGTGTGCAGCATTGCCCCGATTGTCGTCTGGACGCTGCACTTTTTTTTAAATGATGGGAAAAGTATATACAGGTTATAACCACACGCGAATCTTCACTGGTTGATTCGCTACACTCTGTTGATACCGGTAGTATAGACACATTATTCGATACTGGTGCTCATGACATAGCAGTCAATGCAGTTTCAAAGTTTTTAATAGTGGCATTGGAAGTAGGCCTAATTAATACGCGATCCCCACATGGAAACATAAAGTTTCCAATCGTTGTATGTTGAATGTTGAATATATGGAGAATAAGGCTCGCCGTCCGTCGTACAAGGGTGGTAAAATGACAGACTATTTCTCTCCTTCGGGCCTGATAATATTGGATACTTCCCAATCCGTTCAACCTTCATACACACAATTAAGCTGTACCTCTACCTCCTCCCCATCCCAGTTCCTTGTCTCCCCTTTCCCGCCATGCAAATAATGTATGGTTCCCGAGCCAGGGAAACTGACCCCAGCCACCCCCCTCTCAGGGTGGTGGGACACACATAAATATTATAATAAATATGCTAGTCGTAAACTAAAAGCGTGCTCATTCACCTGGTTTTGTCGCGTAGCTTCCCATTCCTCCGGTGGTCCGGTAAATACGGAATACACAAAACAATAACACGGCGTCGGATTAAATGTAGGCGACTTTATCCGATATGCAGGTCGATTATAATTATATATATATATATATATATGTATAAAAGTACATATCAGAGCAGCAGCGTCTCTTTCTTGCGACAACGATCAAGCATTGGCGTGACGAACTAGTCGGTCGCCCGGCCCCGCCCGCGCCCGCACGGCAAATTGAACGTGCTGCTCCAGCCAGCCTGCTCCGTCGGGGTTTGATCGCCTACCCGACTTATGGGTGCTTCCTCGTCCGAGCTTGACTCTCGGTCGTTGAGGCCGCTCCTCGACTGGGAGGCCACCATTTCTACTTTGATGTGGACGTTCCCGTTTTCGTCCCTAAACGAGTTTGTCCGTAACGTCGTTTCTCGTCGCCTGTCCCTCAGCATTCTCAACATCTCTGAGGAGATCTCAGCGAAATGAATCTCCTTTTCCGATTTTCTTATACTCGCCATCTTGTACCAATTTCAACAAATAAAGTTCTTCTGTAAGACGGCTTCCGTTCAGTTTTTCGTTCAGTCGGTAAGATTCTTTTGGGAATGGTCGTAAACTAATCCCACTAATATACCACATAACACTCATCGTGCACGGTAGGTGTCCCTACTTTTAATTAGTGTTTCTGGCCAGCACTAGACATTTCCCTTCCCAAATATCTTACTGTCCTGTTATCTATCATTTCCGACCTAACTCACAAAGGGTAGGATTTAATTAGTTTTGGACTCCCACTGTTTTCTAGTATGAATTATTTGTACTGCATTTGGGATTGTTACATATTTTTAACTTCTAGTCTTAACTTCTCTGCTGGAGATTTTACTATTGGCTTGCGTTATCTTGTTGTGGTTGTCTTCATTCTTAAGCCAATTTCTTTCTTGCAACTGCATTTGAGTTTACATTATATTATTTTAATGGGATTTTTAGCTCACCTGGTTTTCTATGTTTAACTATGACAGGTAGTTACGATCGGACATTGATGGACTATTTCGACACGACTTCAATTTGGATTGCACAATAATCCGACATCTTATGTGAATTTCGCCTTCTTTGTTCGTTGTGTATGACGTTCATGTTCCCTTATAACTGCCTCTATGCGGCTGTGAAACGAATCCGTTGACTGTCTGTCTATGACACCAATACGTGGTTTCTTATCAGATACGATGTGGGGATCTGTGTGGAGCTCACGTTTTACCGGCGCTCTGCGCTGACGCTTACCTAGGGATTCGGCACCGTCCGGCCGATGTGGCCGTTTGCGCAGGTTATATCGGGCAACGAGTTCTTCACTCCCCATCTCCACATCATGGTCCGCCAGCACATTATTGTCGTTCTGCGGATCTAGCCGCATTTCAACCTCCTGTTCATCTACCCGTTCTAATCTTTGTCTCAATTCAGGGGGCCCTTCTTGATGAAGTTCACTTTCCGGTTCCCTGGTTCTTCTCCTCGACGGACCAGCTATTCCCACGAGAGGAAGGGGTCGCTTTAGTAGGCGGGCTGTCGGCTTGGGTCGGACCTCCGGCAGCTTCTGGATAACCGGGTGGCTAGCAGCTGTACCTTGGGCAGGGTTTCTTATTGGCCGTTGCCTAACCCTATCCCAACATATTTGGGAGTCAACTATTCTGAGTTTTGATATATTTATCACACGGGTTTTTCCCGACCTCTGATGTCGTATATGGGCAACAGGGCCATTGATTTTATATATCTCATATTCAGGGTCATTCCTTGTTGTGAGCTTTAGTGGCTCATTTGCTTTCACAATGACCGAATCGCCCACTTTGAATTCAGGAGCATTTGATTTCCTGTCTATCGCTTGCCGGTGATATTCTCTTGATGCTTCGGTTGACACCTTGGCTCTGATCAAGGCATTATTGAGATTGGTGAGCCGGTCACCGAGATCTTGGAATCCGTCCACCGGACTCGCTAAGGGTAGTCTACCACGCCGACCGTATGTCAGGTAGAATGGCGTGTAGCCAGTGGTGGCGTGCCGAGTGTTTCGATATGCCATAAGGGCAGGCGCCAATTCACTCTCCCATGTTCGGGCTTGGTTATTTACCCCCTTTTGGATCAACTCTTTCAGGGTACGATTGAATCGTTCCGTCCGTCCGTTCGTCTGAGGATGGTACGGTGTAGTCCTGCGGTGATCAATTCCATATTCCTTGTATAGGCACTTCAATTCCAATTCATTGAATTCACCCCCTTGATCGGTTATCAGTATCTCGGGTACTCCGTGCCTGGCACAATACTCATCAAAGAATTTGTCTTTGATTTCATCTGCCTTTTTGGAAGGAATGGGATATGCTTCTGCCCAAGCAGAGCAATGATCCACTACCGTTAGTATGTAGCGATTTCCCTTAGCGGACTCGACAAAGGGACCAATTAAATCTGCCCCAACGATCTGCCCCGGATACTTTGCCATGGGCATTTCTGTGTACTTTGGGCGGGTCGTAATAGGTCGATTGGCCTGACATACAGGGCACCGGTCCAACATCTCCAGCACATCCTTCCTCAAGCTTTTCCACAAGAAGGAATCGCGGATCAGACATAAAGTCTTCTGCAGTCCTTGATGTCCTGCCCTTTTATGCGCTTGTTCGAGTACTTTTCGTCGAAAGCTAGTTGGCAAGACTAATCGAGGGTATTCAGCATCCATTGCAGAGGGTGCACGAGTGCAATACAGCGCTCCATTATGGACTGTGTGTTCCTCGGGAACGTTGGTGAACATCTCCGGGAACTCATTGAGTTGTTCTGCGCACAACTCCTCGTATGGTATGCCATACACCTCTAGGGGTATATATGGCAACACCCCATCCTCAACCTCTGGGATCACGTAATCCCCTGTATCGAATGTGGCTGCCTCGGCTGGCTGCCTCAATCTGGATAGCATGTCAGCGCGAACGTTATGAGCCCCTTTTATGTATTCGATTTTGCACCCATACTCAGCGATTAACACAGCCCACCGTTGGACTTTCGTATTTCGGACCTCACCCACAAACAGACTTTTAAGAGGTTTGTGATCAGTGTATACCACGAACTCAGCTCCAAACAAATATGGCCGCAACTTCTTCAAGGCATAGATGACCGCATAAGCTTCTTTCTCAATGACAGGCCAGTTGAGCTGGCTGTCTTTGAGCGTACTGCTTACATATTGGATAACCCTTTCAATACCTCGGTCATCTTCTTGAACTAAAATTGCGCCTATGGCATAGGAAGAAGCGTCGGTGTACAAACGATACGGCTTCTGAAGGTTTGGGTATGCCAGCACAGTTTCACTGCATAACAGATTTTTCAATCTGTCAAATGCTATTTGCTGCTCCTTACCCCATTCGAATCGTTTGTACTTCTTGGTCAGTTCCACGAGGGGTCTGGCTATTTCGGCATACCCTGGTACGCACGATCTGTAGTAGCCAGTTGCACCTAGTATCGTCCTGACCCCACCAACATCATGTGGAGGTGTCATTTCACGAATGACCTTCACTTTCTGTTCCTGGGGTGAAATGCCTGCCGCTGATACATGATAACCAAGCAAATCAACTGATTTACTTGCAAAATCACACTTCTTCCGTTTGAGCTGCAAGTTGTGGTCACGGAGCCGCTTCATCACAAGAGCGAGATGTTGTGCATGCTCGGCAGGGGTCCTGGAGAACACGATAATATCGTCGACAAAGACGTGCATGAATTGACCTACATAGCCGTGAAAAACCGAATTCATTGCCCTCTGGAATACTGCCCCAGAATTCCGAAAACCAAAAGGCATCCTCAGGCATTCAAATTGACCTAGATAACAGACGAATGCTGTCTTCTCGATGTCTTGGCTGGCCACCGGTATTTGCCAATAACCAGACTTCAAGTCCATCGTTGAAAACAGGGTTGCGCCTTGCATACTATCGAAGATATCGGATATGTTTGGAAGTGGGTAATTATCACGGGGTACGGCCTCATTAAGGCGACGAAAATCTATACAGAAGCGCATGGATCCATCTTTCTTAGGTACCAGCGTAATGGGTGATGCCCATGGTGATGATGATGGTCTTATTACCCCCGCTTCCAACATTTCTTTAATTTGTTCCTGAACTATGTGTGCTTTCATTAATGGGAGTCGGTATGGCCTCTGTCGGATTGGTGGGCCAGTGGTAGGAATAGTACATTCCACCAGCAGGCTTTTACCTAATTCCCTGGGACGAGCGGTGTCGAAATTATCGGCAAAGTCATTTAAGACTTGGTCGATAACTTCATACCCCGTCGTTTCCTTGATACTGGCTTCAGCATAGTAATCGTTTTGGTGCCTGCGGGGAATATATAGTTTGTGTTTCTTTCCAAACCATTCCATTTCCCCCCGCTTATAATCTATGACCCCTCCACCTAAGTGCAAAGCATCTGCCCCAATTAACCCTTCATGCTTCATCATTCGCACAATCATAACAGGGATAGGCTGGGCATCTTGAAATTTGACCTCTGTTTCACCTAGCACATCTATTGGGGAGCCATTTACAGCTAAGAGCGTTTGTGCTTTCCTTAAGGGCCTAGCACCTAAACTGCTCTTCCATATATCACTTCTAATAAGTGATGTACTAGCACCAGTATCTATGAGAATGTCTATACTACGCTTACCGGTATCAACGTGACGACCATATGAATCTAGTGTTAGTCGGATGAGGAACCTCTCGGTCACCGGTCCCCTCCGTCGCCGTTTTCCGACCATTGGCGTCTATTGTCCACCACATCTGCGTAGCTGCGTCTTCGCGTGACTTCCGGTTGAAGCCGTCTGCCATCCGCGTCAGTGTTCAGACCCGTTAACACAAAACCGTCTCTGTCCCTATAGTCATCATCTCTCGTCAACCTATTTCTATTGTCCCGTCGCACATTCGCACATCCCCATGCCGGTGTGACCTCATCGATCTCCATACGCTCGGATTCCCTCCTCGGTTGGCTGAAATAGGGACATCGGAAATCACGGTGTTCCCTACTCCCACACTTCCAACACGCATTGTCGAATGTGGAGCGAACATTTTGCGCTTGTGCAAAACGAGCTCGTGGCTTATTGTTCGGGCATTGTTGTTTAGCATGTCCCTCTTGTCCACAATCGAAACAGCGGATCGGCTTCCTCACTTTCTTTACGGGCGGTGATGAAAACGTTGTCGGGTTGAGTTGTACTTGCGAACTCGACATTATCCTCAGCATTTCCTCCTGAAGGCCCTTCACCATGGCAAACATGTCTTTCATCAGCTTCTCCTGCCTCGAGGTGATTTTCTCTTCCAAATCTCGAAGTTGTTCGGCCCACTTTGAATCCGTATTTCCAGCCGGCCATTGTTGTCGGTCAGGCCCTATGGCATTCACCTCCATGGGCTCTTCGTGTCGGTTGGGTCTCAGATTCATGGCATCCAAGAGATCATTCATGTCGCCTTGCTGTTCAGTATAGGTGGTTGCTTTTTCTATCGTGTCATTGCCTTTGATGATTACCCGTCGGGCTAAGTCCATATTCGTCAGAGCCTTTACATAGGCACGCACTACTATGCGGCGGCTGTCCCGATTGTCTTCCGGGTAGGCCTTGTGGGCCATTGTTTTGAAGCGACGATTGAAGGTATTGATCGTCTCTCCTTGTTTCTGTCGGACATTTTCCAATTCACATTTCAGCCTCTCTGACTCATTGGCGGAGACAAAGAATTTTACAATGTGAGAAGAAATATCTTCCCACGTGATGGCCTTCCTGTCCCGCGTCGATAGAAACTGCTCAACCTCTTTGTGTAGTTGGCCGCGGGTTGTCCAGCTGATAATGTACGCGACATCGCCTTGCTGACAAGGATCCAGAGAGTCTAGTGCCAGACGACACATTTCTAAGTACTCTCGTACTTCGGATGGGATATGCCCATCACAGGGGAGAATATGTCGCACATGAGCTTCCAATAGGCGGAGCTTCACACGTTTTTCTTCTCGCGTTACGGCGGTGTCGTTGAACTGATCAACGTGTGCCTTCAATTCAGCTGATAACACGTTGAAAGCTTCGAACAACTGTATGACCGGTCCCACATTCATTTCCGCTGCTCTCTGTGGAGACTGCGGTATAGCGGTTCTCGGTTGCTGAGCCATGTTGATTGAAAATTTTGTCACAAACTTTTTGTGAGTCAAATCGATCGGATTCTAGACACCGTATCGACTTGCAGAGCAAACTCCTATTTTAAAGTTATCACACAGGGCTTAATATATCAATGTTCTTAAATCAATTTGCCTCGTGATTGCACCGATAAATTTTGAAAATGATAACGTTCTTGGCTCACTTGTGGCTGTATGCTTGATGATGTCTGTTACTCGACCGTACGTAGCACAAAAATCTCTGTTATTCTTAACTTTGTATATAGTACTCACTCGCGTTGCTCTCTCAGACGAGATCCTCCGTTAGATCTCCGTGGCTCCTATTAAATTCAAGATCCTGGCAGCAGGCTCGCCACTGAAGATTTCGTGACCCCACAAAGGTCAGGGTCAAGGTCGTTCAGGTTCGGGAAGAAGGTTGCCTTCTCCTCTTACAATTGATGATTGAAATGAAACTTGAAACACGTTGTCTAGTTTTCAGGTTATTATTTCTTTCTGTATAACGGTTACTGACTTTGACTTTTTACAATATTTTCACTGAATATATTAAGTCCTTAAATGAGATAAATATAAAGATTCAAACTTAATGCTTAAGCTATCTAGCCTGACTGAGAGAGCAACAATCTATCGCGAGAATTTAGAATTTAGTTTAAGATCAAAAGTTAATAGACTTCCTTTCCCTTCATGGTCGCTCATATTTATACCAGAAGAATGTGTTCCAGTCCGCTCTTCTACTATTCCTAAATGACGCCAACAGCCCATGACTGACAGTGTTTACAATTTCTGGGATCCCTTCATCCATACAAAAGTTGTGCTCCTTCTTGAGAAGGGTTTTACTGAACGCTGGCTTCCAACCGTTTTGTGGCTCATATAGAATATTGCACCACCAATCTTAAGTGTTGATTCCACTTATCAAATTCTATTTTCAGAATTTAATATAAATTTCTGAGTGGTATTGAGAAGTTGAAGTGCTTAACGATTTGATGTCAGGCACTAAAACGTACTATCCACAATTTTGCCAATGCTTTAAGCAGGCCCGCAAATGGACTGAAAAGTATCTTCTTTAGTTATTGTATGACTACTAAACAATGTCCTCGTGACTTTAGTCTTATGATGTCTTGTGACAAATTCTCCTGGTAACACGACCATGTTGGGTTTTATTGAATTTCAGACACACTCACAATTGTGTTTCCAATCCTCACAGTTTTCCTCCGTTTTAATTCAATTAGAGTATAATTTCTTGGAAACTGATTGCTGTTGGTTGCAGCAACAACTTTCTGTTATTGCTTGCATTATCCCAACATCATTCAGCCCTCTCATTTCAAATTTCATCTTACGTCCTATATCTTAGCATTCCTAGCTTGACGTAAATACACCTCACAGCTTGACGCACATGAGCTGTGATTTTAATTCATAAAGGTTACATGATGTTCCATATAGGTTCGAAGTATAACGAGAATAATATTTGTCCGCACGTCTGTCCAACATGCCTTCATATCCGTCCGTCTCTCTGACTCTTCTACGAATATGGTTGCATGATGATCGTGCCTATATTCGTGAGGGGCGAAGATGGTATCGGCGAGGTTATAGGGCATCCGCAGACAGTAGCGGATCAGATGGTAGCTACTCCATCTATCCATATCTACAGATGTCCACCAACCGAAGTTAAACGACCACCTCGTCAGATTGTCGTTTAACTCGCTGTGTACCATCAACAGCCATAGCTCACCATATCTACAGTTTCCATTCAGTCATGACGCACTATCATTATATTCAGTCGACGCCATTCAATAGTACAATACGAAATTGATTATTACGGCAATAAATATGACAGACTGTGCACAAAGTATATGATTGACTTCTCTTATAACTGGCTAATATAGTAAGTTTGCAAATAATAATGGTGTATCCCTGGATATCCGCAGTATTATCATGCTGCGAGTAGGTGAGGACGCTAGCGACGAGTGCCTCCTATCCTAAATGGGCAAGAACATCATGGGCCGTCTTGTCACGTCACATGCGACCATGGCCCCGGTCAGTTCGATGTGCCCATGTAGCCAGGACGCCCTCGCGCTGCGCATACGATGGTGCGAAATAGCACAATACAATATTTGTAGTACCGGACGGGTACCCATGGAATCGTACCTAATCAGATACGATCATAACGGCAAGGTAAAAGTGTCAGAATCGGTGGCCCATGCGAGGATAGTCTTGACCATGGCTCGTCACAACGTAGACGATATGCCACCCGGGTTGGCACAAACCTATACTCGCATGTTCCAACGTCCTCTGGACATCTATTCCTCGATAAGTGTGCAGCATTGCCCCGATTGTCGTCTGGACGCTGCACTTTTTTTTAAATGATGGGAAAAGTATATACAGGTTATAACCACACGCGAATCTTCACTGGTTGATTCGCTACACTCTGTTGATACCGGTAGTATAGACACATTATTCGATACTGGTGCTCATGACATAGCAGTCAATGCAGTTTCAAAGTTTTTAATAGTGGCATTGGAAGTAGGCCTAATTAATACGCGATCCCCACATGGAAACATAAAGTTTCCAATCGTTGTATGTTGAATGTTGAATATATGGAGAATAAGGCTCGCCGTCCGTCGTACAAGGGTGGTAAAATGACAGACTATTTCTCTCCTTCGGGCCTGATAATATTGGATACTTCCCAATCCGTTCAACCTTCATACACACAATTAAGCTGTACCTCTACCTCCTCCCCATCCCAGTTCCTTGTCTCCCCTTTCCCGCCATGCAAATAATGTATGGTTCCCGAGCCAGGGAAACTGACCCCAGCCACCCCCCTCTCAGGGTGGTGGGACACACATAAATATTATAATAAATATGCTAGTCGTAAACTAAAAGCGTGCTCATTCACCTGGTTTTGTCGCGTAGCTTCCCATTCCTCCGGTGGTCCGGTAAATACGGAATACACAAAACAATAACACGGCGTCGGATTAAATGTAGGCGACTTTATCCGATATGCAGGTCGATTATAATTATATATATATATATATATATGTATAAAAGTACATATCAGAGCAGCAGCGTCTCTTTCTTGCGACAACGATCAAGCATTGGCGTGACGAACTAGTCGGTCGCCCGGCCCCGCCCGCGCCCGCACGGCAAATTGAACGTGCTGCTCCAGCCAGCCTGCTCCGTCGGGGTTTGATCGCCTACCCGACTTATGGGTGCTTCCTCGTCCGAGCTTGACTCTCGGTCGTTGAGGCCGCTCCTCGACTGGGAGGCCACCATTTCTACTTTGATGTGGACGTTCCCGTTTTCGTCCCTAAACGAGTTTGTCCGTAACGTCGTTTCTCGTCGCCTGTCCCTCAGCATTCTCAACATCTCTGAGGAGATCTCAGCGAAATGAGTCTCCTTTTCCGATTTTCTTATACTCGCCATCTTGTACCAATTTCAACAAATAAAGTTCTTCTGTAAGACGGCTTCCGTTCAGTTTTTCGTTCAGTCGGTAAGATTCTTTTGGGAATGGTCGTAAACTAATCCCACTAATATACCACATAACACTCATCGTGCACGGTAGGTGTCCCTACTTTTAATTAGTGTTTCTGGCCAGCACTAGACATTTCCCTTCCCAAATATCTTACTGTCCTGTTATCTATCATTTCCGACCTAACTCACAAAGGGTAGGATTTAATTAGTTTTGGACTCCCACTGTTTTCTAGTATGAATTATTTGTACTGCATTTGGGATTGTTACATATTTTTAACTTCTAGTCTTAACTTCTCTGCTGGAGATTTTACTATTGGCTTGCGTTATCTTGTTGTGGTTGTCTTCATTCTTAAGCCAATTTCTTTCTTGCAACTGCATTTGAGTTTACATTATATTATTTTAATGGGATTTTTAGCTCACCTGGTTTTCTATGTTTAACTATGACAGGTAGTTACGATCGGACATTGATGGACTATTTCGACACGACTTCAATTTGGATTGCACAATAATCCGACATCTTATGTGAATTTCACCTTCTTTGTTCGTTGTGTATGACGTTCATGTTCCCTTATAACTGCCTCTATGCGGCTGTGAAACGAATCCGTTGACTGTCTGTCTATGACACCAATACGTGGTTTCTTATCAGATACGATGTGGGGATCTGTGTGGAGCTCACGTTTTACCGGCGCTCTGCGCTGACGCTTACCTAGGGATTCGGCACCGTCCGGCCGATGTGGCCGTTTGCGCAGGTTATATCGGGCAACGAGTTCTTCACTCCCCATCTCCACATCATGGTCCGCCAGCACATTATTGTCGTTCTGCGGATCTAGCCGCATTTCAACCTCCTGTTCATCTACCCGTTCTAATCTTTGTCTCAATTCAGGGGGCCCTTCTTGATGAAGTTCACTTTCCGGTTCCCTGGTTCTTCTCCTCGACGGACCAGCTATTCCCACGAGAGGAAGGGGTCGCTTTAGTAGGCGGGCTGTCGGCTTGGGTCGGACCTCCGGCAGCTTCTGGATAACCGGGTGGCTAGCAGCTGTACCTTGGGCAGGGTTTCTTATTGGCCGTTGCCTAACCCTATCCCAACATATTTGGGAGTCAACTATTCTGAGTTTTGATATATTTATCACACGGGTTTTTCCCGACCTCTGATGTCGTATATGGGCAACAGGGCCATTGATTTTATATATCTCATATTCAGGGTCATTCCTTGTTGTGAGCTTTAGTGGCTCATTTGCTTTCACAATGACTGAATCGCCCACTTTGAATTCAGGAGCATTTGATTTCCTGTCTATCGCTTGCCGGTGATATTCTCTTGATGCTTCGGTTGACACCTTGGCTCTGATCAAGGCATTATTGAGATTGGTGAGCCGGTCACCGAGATCTTGGAATCCGTCCACCGGACTCGCTAAGGGTAGTCTACCACGCCGACCGTATGTCAGGTAGAATGGCGTGTAGCCAGTGGTGGCGTGCCGAGTGTTTCGATATGCCATAAGGGCAGGCGCCAATTCACTCTCCCATGTTCGGGCTTGGTTATTTACCCCCTTTTGGATCAACTCTTTCAGGGTACGATTGAATCGTTCCGTCCGTCCGTTCGTCTGAGGATGGTACGGTGTAGTCCTGCGGTGATCAATTCCATATTCCTTGTATAGGCACTTCAATTCCAATTCATTGAATTCACCCCCTTGATCGGTTATCAGTATCTCGGGTACTCCGTGCCTGGCACAATACTCATCAAAGAATTTGTCTTTGATTTCATCTGCCTTTTTGGAAGGAATGGGATATGCTTCTGCCCAAGCAGAGCAATGATCCACTACCGTTAGTATGTAGCGATTTCCCTTAGCGGACTCGACAAAGGGACCAATTAAATCTGCCCCAACGATCTGCCCCGGATACTTTGCCATGGGCATTTCTGTGTACTTTGGGCGGGTCGTAATAGGTCGATTGGCCTGACATACAGGGCACCGGTCCAACATCTCCAGCACATCCTTCCTCAAGCTTTTCCACAAGAAGGAATCGCGGATCAGACATAAAGTCTTCTGCAGTCCTTGATGTCCTGCCCTTTTATGCGCTTGTTCGAGTACTTTTCGTCGAAAGCTAGTTGGCAAGACTAATCGAGGGTATTCAGCATCCATTGCAGAGGGTGCACGAGTGCAATACAGCGCTCCATTATGGACTGTGTGTTCCTCGGGAACGTTGGTGAACATCTCCGGGAACTCATTGAGTTGTTCTGCGCACAACTCCTCGTATGGTATGCCATACACCTCTAGGGGTATATATGGCAACACCCCATCCTCAACCTCTGGGATCACGTAATCCCCTGTATCGAATGTGGCTGCCTCGGCTGGCTGCCTCAATCTGGATAGCATGTCAGCGCGAACGTTATGAGCCCCTTTTATGTATTCGATTTTGCACCCATACTCAGCGATTAACACAGCCCACCGTTGGACTTTCGTATTTCGGACCTCACCCACAAACAGACTTTTAAGAGGTTTGTGATCAGTGTATACCACGAACTCAGCTCCAAACAAATATGGCCGCAACTTCTTCAAGGCATAGATGACCGCATAAGCTTCTTTCTCAATGACAGGCCAGTTGAGCTGGCTGTCTTTGAGCGTACTGCTTACATATTGGATAACCCTTTCAATACCTCGGTCATCTTCTTGAACTAAAATTGCGCCTATGGCATAGGAAGAAGCGTCGGTGTACAAACGATACGGCTTCTGAAGGTTTGGGTATGCCAGCACAGTTTCACTGCATAACAGATTTTTCAATCTGTCAAATGCTATTTGCTGCTCCTTACCCCATTCGAATCGTTTGTACTTCTTGGTCAGTTCCACGAGGGGTCTGGCTATTTCGGCATACCCTGGTACGCACGATCTGTAGTAGCCAGTTGCACCTAGTATCGTCCTGACCCCACCAACATCATGTGGAGGTGTCATTTCACGAATGACCTTCACTTTCTGTTCCTGGGGTGAAATGCCTGCCGCTGATACATGATAACCAAGCAAATCAACTGATTTACTTGCAAAATCACACTTCTTCCGTTTGAGCTGCAAGTTGTGGTCACGGAGCCGCTTCATCACAAGAGCGAGATGTTGTGCATGCTCGGCAGGGGTCCTGGAGAACACGATAATATCGTCGACAAAGACGTGCATGAATTGACCTACATAGCCGTGAAAAACCGAATTCATTGCCCTCTGGAATACTGCCCCAGAATTCCGAAAACCAAAAGGCATCCTCAGGCATTCAAATTGACCTAGATAACAGACGAATGCTGTCTTCTCGATGTCTTGGCTGGCCACCGGTATTTGCCAATAACCAGACTTCAAGTCCATCGTTGAAAACAGGGTTGCGCCTTGCATACTATCGAAGATATCGGATATGTTTGGAAGTGGGTAATTATCACGGGGTACGGCCTCATTAAGGCGACGAAAATCTATACAGAAGCGCATGGATCCATCTTTCTTAGGTACCAGCGTAATGGGTGATGCCCATGGTGATGATGATGGTCTTATTACCCCCGCTTCCAACATTTCTTTAATTTGTTCCTGAACTATGTGTGCTTTCATTAATGGGAGTCGGTATGGCCTCTGTCGGATTGGTGGGCCAGTGGTAGGAATAGTACATTCCACCAGCAGGCTTTTACCTAATTCCCTGGGACGAGCGGTGTCGAAATTATCGGCAAAGTCATTTAAGACTTGGTCGATAACTTCATACCCCGTCGTTTCCTTGATACTGGCTTCAGCATAGTAATCGTTTTGGTGCCTGCGGGGAATATATAGTTTGTGTTTCTTTCCAAACCATTCCATTTCCCCCCGCTTATAATCTATGACCCCTCCACCTAAGTGCAAAGCATCTGCCCCAATTAACCCTTCATGCTTCATCATTCGCACAATCATAACAGGGATAGGCTGGGCATCTTGAAATTTGACCTCTGTTTCACCTAGCACATCTATTGGGGAGCCATTTACAGCTAAGAGCGTTTGTGCTTTCCTTAAGGGCCTAGCACCTAAACTGCTCTTCCATATATCACTTCTAATAAGTGATGTACTAGCACCAGTATCTATGAGAATGTCTATACTACGCTTACCGGTATCAACGTGACGACCATATGAATCTAGTGTTAGTCGGATGAGGAACCTCTCGGTCACCGGTCCCCTCCGTCGCCGTTTTCCGACCATTGGCGTCTATTGTCCACCACATCTGCGTAGCTGCGTCTTCGCGTGACTTCCGGTTGAAGCCGTCTGCCATCCGCGTCAGTGTTCAGACCCGTTAACACAAAACCGTCTCTGTCCCTATAGTCATCATCTCTCGTCAACCTATTTCTATTGTCCCGTCGCACATTCGCACATCCCCATGCCGGTGTGACCTCATCGATCTCCATACGCTCGGATTCCCTCCTCGGTTGGCTGAAATAGGGACATCGGAAATCACGGTGTTCCCTACTCCCACACTTCCAACACGCATTGTCGAATGTGGAGCGAACATTTTGCGCTTGTGCAAAACGAGCTCGTGGCTTATTGTTCGGGCATTGTTGTTTAGCATGTCCCTCTTGTCCACAATCGAAACAGCGGATCGGCTTCCTCACTTTCTTTACGGGCGGTGATGAAAACGTTGTCGGGTTGAGTTGTACTTGCGAACTCGACATTATCCTCAGCATTTCCTCCTGAAGGCCCTTCACCATGGCAAACATGTCTTTCATCAGCTTCTCCTGCCTCGAGGTGATTTTCTCTTCCAAATCTCGAAGTTGTTCGGCCCACTTTGAATCCGTATTTCCAGCCGGCCATTGTTGTCGGTCAGGCCCTATGGCATTCACCTCCATGGGCTCTTCGTGTCGGTTGGGTCTCAGATTCATGGCATCCAAGAGATCATTCATGTCGCCTTGCTGTTCAGTATAGGTGGTTGCTTTTTCTATCGTGTCATTGCCTTTGATGATTACCCGTCGGGCTAAGTCCATATTCGTCAGAGCCTTTACATAGGCACGCACTACTATGCGGCGGCTGTCCCGATTGTCTTCCGGGTAGGCCTTGTGGGCCATTGTTTTGAAGCGACGATTGAAGGTATTGATCGTCTCTCCTTGTTTCTGTCGGACATTTTCCAATTCACATTTCAGCCTCTCTGACTCATTGGCGGAGACAAAGAATTTTACAATGTGAGAAGAAATATCTTCCCACGTGATGGCCTTCCTGTCCCGCGTCGATAGAAACTGCTCAACCTCTTTGTGTAGTTGGCCGCGGGTTGTCCAGCTGATAATGTACGCGACATCGCCTTGCTGACAAGGATCCAGAGAGTCTAGTGCCAGACGACACATTTCTAAGTACTCTCGTACTTCGGATGGGATATGCCCATCACAGGGGAGAATATGTCGCACATGAGCTTCCAATAGGCGGAGCTTCACACGTTTTTCTTCTCGCGTTACGGCGGTGTCGTTGAACTGATCAACGTGTGCCTTCAATTCAGCTGATAACACGTTGAAAGCTTCGAACAACTGTATGACCGGTCCCACATTCATTTCCGCTGCTCTCTGTGGAGACTGCGGTATAGCGGTTCTCGGTTGCTGAGCCATGTTGATTGAAAATTTTGTCACAAACTTTTTGTGAGTCAAATCGATCGGATTCTAGACACCGTATCGACTTGCAGAGCAAACTCCTATCTTAAAGTTATCACACAGGGCTTAATATATCAATGTTCTTAAATCAATTTGCCTCGTGATTGCACCGATAAATTTTGAAAATGATAACGTTCTTGGCTCACTTGTGGCTGTATGCTTGATGATGTCTGTTACTCGACCGTACGTAGCACAAAAATCTCTGTTATTCTTAACTTTGTATATAGTACTCACTCGCGTTGCTCTCTCAGACGAGATCCTCCGTTAGATCTCCGTGGCTCCTATTAAATTCAAGATCCTGGCAGCAGGCTCGCCACTGAAGATTTCGTGACCCCACAAAGGTCAGGGTCAAGGTCGTTCAGGTTCGGGAAGAAGGTTGCCTTCTCCTCTTACAATTGATGATTGAAATGAAACTTGAAACACGTTGTCTAGTTTTCAGGTTATTATTTCTTTCTGTATAACGGTTACTGACTTTGACTTTTTACAATATTTTCACTGAATATATTAAGTCCTTAAATGAGATAAATATAAAGATTCAAACTTAATGCTTAAGCTATCTAGCCTGACTGAGAGAGCAACAATCTATCGCGAGAATTTAGAATTTAGTTTAAGATCAAAAGTTAATAGACTTCCTTTCCCTTCATGGTCGCTCATATTTATACCAGAAGAATGTGTTCCAGTCCGCTCTTCTACTATTCCTAAATGACGCCAACAGCCCATGACTGACAGTGTTTACAATTTCTGGGATCCCTTCATCCATACAAAAGTTGTGCTCCTTCTTGAGAAGGGTTTTACTGAACGCTGGCTTCCAACCGTTTTGTGGCTCATATAGAATATTGCACCACCAATCTTAAGTGTTGATTCCACTTATCAAATTCTATTTTCAGAATTTAATATAAATTTCTGAGTGGTATTGAGAAGTTGAAGTGCTTAACGATTTGATGTCAGGCACTAAAACGTACTATCCACAATTTTGCCAATGCTTTAAGCAGGCCCGCAAATGGACTGAAAAGTATCTTCTTTAGTTATTGTATGACTACTAAACAATGTCCTCGTGACTTTAGTCTTATGATGTCTTGTGACAAATTCTCCTGGTAACACGACCATGTTGGGTTTTATTGAATTTCAGACACACTCACAATTGTGTTTCCAATCCTCACAGTTTTCCTCCGTTTTAATTCAATTAGAGTATAATTTCTTGGAAACTGATTGCTGTTGGTTGCAGCAACAACTTTCTGTTATTGCTTGCATTATCCCAACATCATTCAGCCCTCTCATTTCAAATTTCATCTTACGTCCTATATCTTAGCATTCCTAGCTTGACGTAAATACACCTCACAGCTTGACGCACATGAGCTGTGATTTTAATTCATAAAGGTTACATGATGTTCCATATAGGTTCGAAGTATAACGAGAATAATATTTGTCCGCACGTCTGTCCAACATGCCTTCATATCCGTCCGTCTCTCTGACTCTTCTACGAATATGGTTGCATGATGATCGTGCCTATATTCGTGAGGGGCGAAGATGGTATCGGCGAGGTTATAGGGCATCCGCAGACAGTAGCGGATCAGATGGTAGCTACTCCATCTATCCATATCTACAATATGAGTGATTTGCCGATTACGGGAACTACACAACAAATTACATGTGATGCCTGGTTCCCTGTACCATATAATATTATAGCGCTAAAAGAATTGATAGCGGTTCCTAACTAATTATGCAATATCAAATCAAGCGAGGGAGATGGGTACTAAAAACTTTGGCGGGAAATGTGAGTACCATAGGATATGTATTGTGTGGTATGTTGATTTTCCAAACCCCTTTTAACAGGACTAGTGCTTTTATCTGTGGACTAGTCTATTTTAAAAATCACTAGTCCGACGGACTAGTGACATAAAAAGTTAAGATCGACCACTGGTTGGACGAGCAAATTAAAGCTCTTTTGTGATTGGAGGCATTCCACTGAACTTTATCTGGAGTGGAAGGAGACCTCCCATATAAAAACCGATTTTTGCAATGTCCCAAATGCCAATATTACAAATTAATAATAACTATATACAGGAGATAATGTTTTTAAAACAATTTGAGCAATAAATTCACTATTACCTAATCAGTAAATGTAGTCAGCAGTATATTTACTGCCGAGATTTTTGTTCACTTGGGTGATTTCGTCCTGGCTGACTTGGTTACATTACATTCTACCGAGTATTAATCAAGTTTATGCCATCACTTGTAGCTACTCGAAGCTCCCCTCCTATTTATGTGAATTGCGTAAGTCTTTAAGCGGGTATTACTATTAGCGTCTTCACGCTACTTGGGTAACAGCCTAAACTCGTCCTATAGCGGAAGCTATCATGGGATTTCTATTTTTTATCGGCGACATTTTATATCAAACTTTGGATTAGTTTTGAGGAAATAAACAATGTTTATTAAAATATATGCAATATTTAGGTGGTCCCAATTAATAACTACTCCCGTGGATATAAGGTATACATTAAGCATAGGCATAAGATGGTAAGAATTTCTACCGTGAAAATTTTTTTTTTAAATTTTCCTTTGAAATATACCTAATAGAAGTCGCCACCCTTTCTCAGAGGTTTGGATTTAAGAATTTACAGCCCTGGTCCTATTAGAAACCGCAGTTACTATACAGTTAATATGGCGCGTATTATTTAAGATGTGCAATGCGTTACTCCTGTATTTCGCTCACAAATTTAAAGAAAAAAATCTTATTTAACATGACTGCACATATATATTCATATGAGTGATTTGCCGATTACGGGAACTACACAACAAATTACATGTGATGCCTGGTTCCCTGTACCATATAATATTATAGCGCTAAAAGAATTGATAGCGGTTCCTAACTAATTATGCAATATCAAATCAAGCGAGGGAGATGGGTACTAAAAACTTTGGCGGGAAATGTGAGTACCATAGGATATGTATTGTGTGGTATGTTGATTTTCCAAACCCCTTTTAACAGGACTAGTGCTTTTATCTGTGGACTAGTCTATTTTAAAAATCACTAGTCCGACGGACTAGTGACATAAAAAGTTAAGATCGACCACTGGTTGGACGAGCAAATTAAAGCTCTTTTGTGATTGGAGGCATTCCACTGAACTTTATCTGGAGTGGAAGGAGACCTCCCATATAAAAACCGATTTTTGCAATGTCCCAAATGCCAATATTACAAATTAATAATAACTATATACAGGAGATAATGTTTTTAAAACAATTTGAGCAATAAATTCACTATTACCTAATCAGTAAATGTAGTCAGCAGTGTATTTACTGCCGAGATTTTTGTTCACTTGGGTGATTTCGTCCTGGCTGACGTGGTTACATTACATTCTACCGAGTATTAATCAAGTTTATGCCATCACTCGTAGCTACTCGAAGCTCCCCTCCTATTTATGTGAATTGCGTAAGTCTTTAAGCGGGTATTACTATTAGCGTCTTCGCGCTACTTGGGTAACAGCCTAAACTCGTCCTATAGCGGAAGCTATCATGGGATTTCTATTTTTTATCGGCGACATTTTATATCAAACTTTGGATTAGTTTTGAGGAAATAAACAATGTTTATTAAAATATATGCAATATTTAGGTGGTCCCAATTAATAACTACTCCCGTGGATATAAGGTATACATTAAGCATAGGCATAAGATGGTAAGAATTTCTACCGTGAAATTTTTTTTTTTCAATTTTCCTTTGAAATATACCTAATAGAAGTCGCCACCCTTTCTCAGAGGTTTGGATTTAAGAATTTACAGCCCTGGTCCTATTAGAAACCGCAGTTACTAATGAGCGTTTTACGCAATACAGTTGCATCATGCATTTTCACTCACCACACCCCTTTCCCCCCCTCCCGAAGTGGCATGTCCGGCTGGGAGAATTCTGTTTCTGGAGCCCTGCACTTACCTAACAATGTTAACGCATGAAGGATGTCATAGGCATATTTTCCTGTCTCGTTCGTGTATTGATACGATAGGTCACGATATGATATACGTATCGTGAGCATGCGTATCGCAACGCAATTCACCGATATATCAGTGAATCGTTACAGCCCTAATGCATTGTCAAAGACAGGGTTCATAGAACTAATGCTTGACAATAATAAAAAACTACCATTAGTCCGAACACGGCCTGAGAAGTCGCTAGACGCTACGCTTTCTTAGTCCGAGATTCATTTATTTATTTATTTAACATGCCTACCCAATGCCTAACCAAGCCTAGCTAAGGCATAGCCACAACTTATCCCATCCTAGGTAAGGTCTACCTAAGGCATATCCAAGGCATTGCCACAGCCTATCCCAGCGTATGTAATGCCTACTTATGACCTAGCTAAGACATATCCAAGCCCAGCTAAGGCCTAGTAAAGTCCTATCTAAGACCCAGCCAAGCCTAAACAAGGTCAAAATTCAAAATTTGTTATTTCCAAATAGATAAATAATTTAACACTTCAATACAGGCATCCACCAAAGGCAACGCCTATGATGCCAAGGTTTAGGTACGCCTAGCTAGGCCTAGTTTAGCCTAGATAAAGCCCAGTAAGTGAGGTTAGTCAAGCAAATGCCTAGCTAAGGCCTAGTTAAGACATAGACAAGCCTAGATAAGGCATATCCAAGACCTAGCCACCGCCTAGCTAAGGCCTAGCTGATGCCTCTAGGCATACCTACCTAAGGCCTACCAAGGGCGAGCTAAGCCTATCCAAGACCTAGCTAAGGCATAACCACAGCCTATCCCAGCATATGCAATGTCTACCCATGACCTAGCTAAGACATCCAAGCCCAGCTAAGGCCTAGTCAGGTCCTATCTAAGCACTGGGTAAGACCTAGCCAAGCCTACATAAGGTCTAGGTAAGCCTAGCTAAGACATAGGTCTAGTCAAGTCCTCTCTAAGGCATGGGTAAGACATAGTCCAGCATACATAGCCTAGCTAAGGCCTAGCCACAACCTAGCTCAGCGTAGGTAAGACCTACCCAAGGCATAGCTAAGGCCTAGGCAAGCCAAGCTAAGGCAGGGTCTGAAATAAGTCAATTTGATCTGACAAAAAAGCGGAAGTTGACTAACCTGACGGGGGGTCCTCCCCCGGAAAATTTTTAAATCTAGATGCTCTCAGAGGCCTTCTCCTGCATTTCTGGAGAAAAATATAGGTTTTCGGTTGGCTGTGAAATTGTTCTATTTTTACCCATTTTGTCCTGAAAAAGTCAAATAGACTAAGACATTTTCTGCAGAAAATGCATAAAGATAGAACAATTTCATAGTCAACTGTAGGACCCAGAAAATGAGGACTTAACCACTTATACTCGGTCCTCCATTTAGCAAGGGTTGCCCCTTTGGGCACTTTTCGCTCAGATGCCATTTTAGCAACACATCAACTGCTGTCACAGTCATGTACAATTGAATTAAAAAAAAATTTCACTTTAGAACACATTAGTCAAAGAAGGCTTGTGATAGTTTTCCTGATAAATCTTCACTTGCAGGTCAAGAGATTATTTTTGAAATTTTCCATTGAAATGGGTTATTCAGTAGCTGAGACAGTCATTCCCGTGGTAAATTTTCAAAAATAATCTCTTGACCTGCAAATGGCCATTAACTATTTTTAATTAAAATTTTTAGCCAAATTTGACCATTAAATGGTTAATTGTAGAACGCGAATATAATGGTAACGCGCGTGTTGTCAAGTGTCTTCTACAGTGCGATTATTTATGACCTTGCTTTCTTCACTTCTATTGTGAGAAAACTCGCCCGCTATTTCATTGGTTTTCTATATACAGCTACCAAGGAAATTGCGAGGAAGAATTAGCTTCTTCAGTATCGAAGGCATGAAAGAACGCGTCTCAAACTTCTGTGAAAATCTCTCACGTAATGTCATTGGATTTTCTAGATATAATTATGTCCAACAACCAATGAAATTGCGAGACCAAATTCTCTTCTCATGACAGAAGGTGTGTAAGAACACATCACTAACTCGTGCGCAGTGGCAGATTTTGTAGATCCGCCATTGCTAATTTTGCATCGACTCGATCATTTTCAGACTAGCGAAATGACAAGATTTTGAGTGGTATCATTTATCAGATGTTCTATGCAATTTTATCTGTCATTTATTCACCGTATGACTTAATTTTCAAGTCACTCACGGTCTATATACCTCATTAGAAATCAGAAAATTTGCCAGTATGAAAGGTTTACACTATTCCCGGGACAATTAGCTATTGTAAGACCACCCTCTAGGATGAATTTGCCGGTATGACGCGTTTTGACAGATCATGAATACTGGTAACCAAGGTGAATATCGTTTTCACTTAGAAATGTGCAAATGACACACAAACGCGCGCTCGATCGATCTATCGTATTTGAGTGCGATACCAACATTGTTCACTTGTTCTCTTTTTCCAAAATTTGCACATTTTCCCCAAAATTCATGTTCAGTAAAAAAATTTTACCCATCCAGATTTGATCGGACATGACCGATGTCCGACCATTATTTCATATCCTGTCAATGTGGAATACATGAACACATTTACATTTGACCCCACCCCGGTGGGGGGGGGGGGGGGGGCTCAAAAGGTAAAACAACTGATTGTAATGCCACTCCTCTGACACTGTTGGACGGAATTCAACCAAATTTAGTACCGGTATGTCAGTTACCCATATCAATGTGGAGTATATGAGCACATTTACATTTGGTCCCATCCCCAGGGGGTGGGGGATGGAGTCAAAAGGTCATGAAATTGATTGTAATGCAACTCCTCTGAAATCCTTAGACAGAACTCAACCAAATATGATATCTGAGTTACTCCTATTATTGTGGAGTGCAAGAGGCCATGTAGATTTGGCTCCGCCCCCATGGGGAGGGGGGTGCGGGAGAGGGTCAAAAGGTCACTGCAGTAAATTGATTGTAATGCATCTCCTCCAAAACGATTTGGACAGAATTCAACCAAATTTGGTATGTCAGTTACCCATATCAATGTGGAGTGGATGAACACATTTACATTTTACCCCACCCCCAGAGGTGGGGGATGGGCTCCAAAGGTCATGAAATTTGTAATGCACCTCCTCTGACAATGTTGGATGGAATTCAACCAAATTTGGTATGTGAGTTACCCATATGATCGCGGAGTGCAAAATAACATTTGCATTTGTCTCTGCCCCCGGGGTACACAACCTGTAGATCATTGCCTTACTGCATATGGCGCGCTGCGAAGTGACCAAGACAACAGGACTCGGTATGCTCAGATCAAGAATGGACCCAAGGAAGCTAAAGAATTTGGATGAAGACAAGACACATTGGTCAAATGCGAAGAAGGACTGATTGTTTCTACTCAGACTACAGCCGCAGTAATCATACATACATACTGCATACCACCAGTGACAAACCGGATTCAGGTGTCCTTTTATCATTTAAAGACCATTTTCCGTGAATTGTTGTACAAAATGCTACATCCAGTAGATCAACCCAAAAAAATTTCAATGCCTTTATATATCTCACGGTTGTCAAATCATTACCAAATGAACAGATGAGTATGGTGGATATCACGCAAAGTGCTATAAAAACTTCACGGCAGTTATTAAGGAAACCGCAGTAAATGCTAGTGCAGGCTATCGTCGGGAAGACTCCTGTAACATTGCGGTCATCAAACACCACAAATGTGACAGGAGAAACATTAGGTATTTTTTACCAAAAATACTTGTTCTGTAACAAAGTCTGTTGCCATAAGCAAGGAATCTTTGAAAATCTGGGGTCATGTTTGTTTTTACTATTATTCGCATCATTAATGTGCCCGTTCTAATCCTGATACAAAACACATTCATCTTGATATGTGTGTAATTTGTCATCACTACTGGGAAATTATTATACGTTTTGCAACTCAAAAGGTATAAATAAGTCTTAATTTATCAGTCAGTCATGTGCTTGTTGACTTTTGCGCTGTTTGTTCTTAAGCAATGAATTGTAGTTCCTGGTAACTCGGGCTACCCTCTAATCTTAAGATAAAAAATGCAATTTAATGGGCTATGTTACTGGTAAGGTATGACCTGCTCTTAAGCTTAGAATGTGTGATAAAATTTGTTCTTAGCAATGGATCGGGGTTTTTTTGGTTACAGTAGCTACCTTTTAAACTTAATTTCAGACTTAGTCCAAAGTCTAATTAAAATGCTAATTAATCGGTCATGTATCTGGTAACCTGTTCTTAAGCATACTATGAACCATAAAATTTGTTCTTAAACAATGAATTTTATTTCCTGGTTACAGTGGCTACCTTTTAAACTTAGTTTCAAACTTACGCGCCAAAGACTAATTAAAATGCTAATTAATTGGTCACATGATAGGGTACCTTTGACCTGTTCCTAAGCATTTAGTATGAACCATAAAAGCACTAATTCTGAAATGTAAGAATGGCCATTTTTATACCAACACTGGTTCATAATAAAATTTCTGCCATCAAACCTTTTGTACTCAAATGTCTAATTAAATGCCACTGGGCTCCCTGACTAATTAGTTTCCAGCAAAAATGTAGAGCAATTAATGCTAGAGTAGTGAAAATTAATGATTAAAATTTCAATCATGTAACAATTTTGCATAGAAGATACAGCCATGCATGATGCAGGATGTATAGCAACTGCCAAAATATGCGTAGCAAATAGAGATGCAATATCAGATAAATTATGCAAATAATAATTTTGGTCTGCAAATGTCCATTTTTAGCTCACCTGGCCAGAATGGCCAAGTGAGCTTATGCCATGGCGACCGTCTGTCCGTCAACTTTTTCCTTTAAACGACTTCTTCTCAATAACCACTGGGCCGATTTCAATTATATTTGGCAGGAAGTATCCTTAGGGCATAGGGATCCAAGTTTGTTCAAACAAAGCCGATTTGGCCGGTGGCCATCTTGGAATTTGGCCGATTTTAGGAAATGGCTTTAAAAATCTTCTTCTCTGAAACCGCTTGGTGGATTGATTCAAAACTCACGAAATATCATATAGGGCAAGAGCTGAACCAAGTTTGTTCGAAGGAACTTGATTGGTCAAATGGTTCGGCGGCCATCTTGAATGACTTAGTTTTCGTAAAAACGACTTATTCTGCAGACCCGCTGAACGGATCGGGCTGAAATTTTGGGGATATGATTATGGACTAAGGGCCATTAAAGTTTGTTCATGGGAAGTTGATAAGTAAAAAACATGGCCGCCGTGGACCAATCAAATTTTAGCGTGTTTGGCTGCCATATTAAATTTTTTTATTTGATGGCTTGTGAAGCCGAAATTAGTTTTCTTAACTCCGCTTACTTGTCAGTCAGCTATCGTATAGCGATAACCCTATGCGTCTTCTGTATGTCCGTCCATCCATCTGTTTGTCCGTCACCAACAATGACGGCTCATTTTGTTATTTCTTGATGGATTGACACCAAACTTGGTCTCAATGTTAATGACGTCATCTAATATCTGTGTTGTGAAAATGAAACTGATAGGACGTCAAATGCCAGAGTTATCACTCCTTAAATATTTGCAGTCACTTTCATAGGGCAAATGGTTTGTTCCCACCCTCTTATCACCATGTCAGATTTTATTGCCAAACTAGATATTAAATTCCAATTAACAGATTAACCTTTCCAATACTGCAGAAATATTTAAGATATGTATTATGTGCTCTGACATCTATGCTCTTAAAAATATTTGAAATGCAATGAAAGTTGTTGCTGCCTAAGGCAGCAATGACTTTCAGTCAAATTATTTTCTAAATCAACTCCAGCTCACCCTACCCCTGCTGCTAACTCGGTGATTCAGCCAGATGTGCATGTGTTAAATGGATTGTGTGGTGGTGGTGAATAACCTGCTATAAAGACCACCTACCTGCCTTTAGAGACCATTTTCTTCAAATTGTATTTACACCTCTAGTAAGCGTCTGACTGAGTTTTTGCAGACGACATATTTCAAAGGTTATATCTCTGAACGTGATAAATATTTTGAAAACAATTGGACTGAAAGTTGTTGGTGGCAAAGCCACCAACAACTTTCAGTCGAATTGTTTTCAAAATATTCAACAAGTCAAGAGCTTTTGATAATTGAAATTAGTGGCTGCACTGGCTTGCAGCAGTGAGACAGTTAAGAAACCAGCTGTTGTTAGCACTGATATCATCTACTTTCACTTAAACATTGTTCAAAATCACTAATGCAAAAAAAACCAGTCCAGAGATTGTTGTCAATATCTCGAAAACTAAATCATTTGACTGAAAGTCATTGGAAGTGACACCGATAGATGTAAAACTTAAGTAAGATTAGTTTGATATGCCAATGTTTCAGGTGAGCGATACAGGCCCATTGGGCCTCTTGTTATCAAATGTTTCAGCCGTATCTGCCTTGTTAAATATAGTATGAGTAAAGCATTAAACTTCTAGTCATTATCATTCCAGGAGAGACTAAGTGAGCTGAACGGGAACTGCTATGTCGCTAGTGACAGATGACGTGGTCTTCGCATATTTCTCCAGCCTTGGATCACTGGCTAAGAAGATCGTAGAAGACGAGGAACGTATCAGACATGAGTACGGCCTAGAGAGATGGAACCATATAGAGCTTTCTAAGAGGGACAAGATTCTCGATGAGTGGCTGGTCAAGCAGAATGTCTTAGATAGATATGAGCATTTGCAGGAGGATGGTGACAACCACACAGAGTCATACCGTTCCTGCTTTCCACGCTTTATTACCAGACCTGGAGGAAAATATGTTGCACCTGACTCAGAACTCGATTTAGAGGTAATGCCTACTCTATCTGTCCCATTTAACCAATGGAGGAAGCCAGTTTATCCATCAAGCATATGACGTCATAATCAACTATGTGACGTGTAGGATGACATCATAATCAATTACATCATGAATGACCTAGCTAAGTTTGTTACGAACGCTTAATTGGTGATAGACTAGGCAGTATTGTATGAATTGTATGTCTTTACTAAATATTCTGTTGAATATTTTGAAACTAATTTAACTGGATGCTGTTGCTGCCATAGGAAGCAACAGCGCCCAGTCAGATTAGTTTCAAAATATTCAACAGCTTGTGTAGTTTTCTGGAAATTGATAGTCGGGGAGTTCAGGGATTGATCAATCCCAACATATGCAAAGCGTGGGTGGAGCTTAGCTGGAGATGTTGGGGGCATAGCTAAAACTGGATTCCTCCATTAAATGTCAAGCCCAACAAGACCAAGCTCTGTAATGGTCTTTAGGAATGTATATTTGCAAGCTAAGGGTACTTTAAAAATCTTACTACTGGAATTGAGCAAGTCATTCCAGTGGTAAATTTCAACAGGTAGTCCACTTAGTGGATTGATTCAGAATCTATGAAACGTCATATATGGCAACAGCTGCACCAAGTTTGTTCAAGGGAAACCAGAATTTTATTTGATCCAGATCCATTTTAAAATCTGGATCATGACAAAAGTTTGCAGATCCTCTTGCACTGTATGTTCATTTGTTGTACTAAAATTTGAGTCAAATCAATATCAGAATTTTTTAGATAAAGCTCAGGTCAGACACAGACACGCATGCACACATACATGTATGCGCATGCACACACACATGCACCGCAGCACACATACACATGCACACACACACACTATGCCCCAGAAATCTCTAGCTATACACCTCCCAGTTCCATCTATGCACCAGCCGTTTCTCGCTCACGCATTCACGCACACACACACACACTATTCTCTTCCCCTTAAGGAGTGGTAGTAATTAGCTTTTTTTCCCTTAACTTTTAATTTGTCAGGATATTTATATGATGAATAGTTTGCCATATTTCCTATGTGGAGGTAGATATACATCCTTATTCTGTTACAGCAATCTGGCTGGCAAGATGAACATTCTGCACCGTTCACATGGAGATCAAAGGTAAGAATGATAAGTATCAGGCTTATATACTGTATTCAATCCATGACAGGAGGTATGATCTGGGAGCGATGACGACCACTGACCTTGGTTATCGAGCCAGTTATTCCAGTGGTAAATTAAAAAAAATTGTGTTCTCTTGACCTGTAAATGGACATTTCACAAGACCATAACAGAGGCCAGTTCTGGCCGGCTTGACCATTAAAGGGTTAACATGTTTCCAAAAACAATAAATGTAGCATTGAATAATTTGAATGTACTTTGATTGGAAGACATTTTTGCCTCTTCAAATTAAATTAAGTCCTAAACATTCAACTTAACATTTTTTACCGTGTGTTCAAAATTATACTAAAATTTTTCTGTTGTTTTTTTGGAAGCATTCTAACTTATTTATGATCTGTACTATATATTTGCTTTCATTACTAAAGTTGTTCTACCTAGTTCCATAACAAACAAAATTATGTTTATATGATAACCACAATGTTTTCTGCTTTTTTGACTGAAATATTTAATTTTTGTTCACCTTTATTTTATGTTCATGGCATTATTAGCTCACTTGGCCTGAAACTTGGCTTATGCCGTGGCTACCATCCGTCGTCTGTCCGTCAACTTCTTCTTTAAACAACTTCTCAAGAACCACTGAGGCGGTTTGAATTATATTTGGGAGGAACCATCCATAGGGTATGAAGATCTATGTTTGTTCAAACGTAGCCAGCCGCTCGGCCAATTTGATCAGCGGCCATCTTGGATTTTGGCCAATTTTTAGAAACCTCTAAACCGATCGCGGCAAAATTTGGGAGATATGATTATGGATTATTAAGGCCATTAAAGTTTGTTCAAGGGAAGTTGATAGGTAAACAAACATGGCAGCCGTGAACCAATCAAAATGTAGCGTGTTTGGCGGCCATGTTGTATTTTTAATTTGATGGATTTTGAAGAAACTATCAGATAAATGGTTTGACAGCATGCAGTAAAATTACCATCTAATATATGTGGTCTTTGTAGCAGGTTGGACTGCATTTTATCCTTTGCATAATTTGACTGAGTGGCCCAGCACAGTTATCAGTTAGCTCAGTTCTTTGGTGGTAGGTAGTGTGAGTATGATATGTATTATGTGCTCTGACATCTATACTGTTAAAATATTTTGAAGTGTCTTTGATTTATTGAAAGTTGTTGCTGCCGAAGGCAGCTATGACTCATTCAAAATAAACTCCAGCATCGCAATACCCATGTCCATCCCTGCTGCTAACTTGGCCATGCAGCCAGATGTACATGTGTTAAATAGATGATTTGGAATACACTCAATTGAACCTGCAATAAAGACCACCTGTATTCCCCCCTCATGAATTCCCTATATTTTCAAGACATCCATACAGTAAAACTGTTGAATATTTTGAAATGAATTTGACTGGAAGCCATTGTTGCCTAAGGCACAACGGCTTTGAATCAAATTAATTTCAAAATATTCAACAAAAGAAATTTTATATCATAAAGAATATACTTTTTCCAGGATTTATGGGTGAATGGGTTAAGAGACCACCTGTCTTAAAGACTATTTTCTTCATTTGCTAAATCCAATTAAGCGATGTATTTTAACTTTTATTAGCCCTTTAATGGTCAAGCCGGCCAAAACCTGTCTCTGCAGTGGTCGGTCTTGATGAATGTCCATTTGCAGGCCAGGATGACTATTTATGAAAATTTACCATTGGAATGACTGGCGCGCGAATCGAGCCAGTCATTCCAGTGATAAATTTTCACAAATCTCTGCATCTGGGCCTGCAAATGGACATATACTGAAAATTTCAATATTACTGAAAGGTCTTGACCATTAAAGGGTTAAGAAACCAGCTGCCATAAGAGACTGCCTTCTGATTCTCACTTGGGTGGTGGCTTAATACAATGTCTTCTATTTTCACTTAAATATTGTTCAAATGCACATCGTTGTCAGTATCTCGAAAACTAAACCATTTGACTGTCAATAAGAATTAGTTGAGGTGCCAATGTTCCAGGTGAGCGATACAGGCCCATTTGGCCTCTTGTGTTTTTATTTTATAGTTTAGGTAATGGTCAGGATTTGTTAAGAAAGTTAACATTTTTGCAAATTATTTTAAAATGAAAAGTAACCATTAGAATAACTGGTTTGATTATGGAGCCAGTCATTCCAGATCATTCCAGGGGCAAATTATCCGAAATAATCTCTTTGCCTGCACATTGACATTTATTGAAAGTCAGCAGATTATTTTGAGAATAGGTTGATAAAGATAGTTGTTAGGGCTTTAGTCAGTGATGACTTCCAGTCAAATTGCTCTTCAAATCTCCCACAGAGTGTCACTTGGAAGTTTTGCGGATTATTTCTAGAATCGTTTGACTGAAATCTGTTGCGGCAACAATTTTCAGTCAAATCATTCTCAAAGATGTAGCAAATTTTACTCGTATTAACTACTGATTATTTTTGCAATAAGTTGACTGAAATGTGTTTCTCCGCCACCATAGACAACTGTCTTGCAGTCAAATTATTCCCAAAATACAAATAGCTTTCTCTAAGATTTTCCTTGAAATAGATGTACTAGGATTGCACAGTATGAATGCTATTGAATCTGTCCTACATCCTTATACCTCAAGAGCAAATTAATTTAACCCGTACCACTCTGACATCAAAAACTAATGTTTTCAAATTAACTTAAACGCTGAACTGGGATTCACTGTTCATTTTTCAACAAATTTGCTGGAAGATGTTGCTGTCATAGACAGCAGTGTGGTGCGGGTTAATGTGACTTTGCGAAGTAAAGCAAGCTATTGTGATACCATCCATGTCATGCTACGACCGTGGCGTCACCGTCGATGGTGGTAGTGGGGCCAGCCAAAGTAAAGCAAGCTATTGTGATACCATCCGTGTCATGCTACGTCCGTGGCGTCACCGTCGATGGTGGTAGTGGGGCCAGCCAAAGTAAAGCAAGCTATTGTGATACCATCCATGTCATGCTATGACCGTGGCGTCATCGTCGATGGTGGTGGCGGGGCCAGCCAAAGTAAAGCAAGCTATTGTGATACCATCCATGTCATTCTGCGACGGTGGCGTCATCGTCGATGGTGGTGGCTGGGCCAGCCAAAGTAAAGCACGCTATTGTGATACCATCCGTGTCATTCTGCGACGGTGGCGTCATCGTCGATGGTGGTGGCGGGGCCAGCCAATTTGTATTTAGCTCAACTTATCGTTTCCTATCTCATGTTAGGTTAATCATACGGGACCCAAACTTATAGTGAAAGGGCATGACAGAATGACCGTGTGTCAAAAAGGTCAAGGTCATTGTGTCCTTGGTAAAAACCCTTTGTTCACATTAACATTTTGTGTTTAGCTCAATTTCATCGTTCATATTTCATGTTTGGTTAATCATACTGACCTCAAACCTGGACACCTACTTCCTTAAAATGAGAGGGCATCATACACTGATGTTGGGGTCAAAGGTCAAGGTCACTGTGACATTGGTAAAACCTTTTTTTTAACATTAACATTTAGTTTTTCTCAACTTCGTCATTTAATCTCATTTTAATAATACTGGACCCAAACCTGGATTAGTGCTTCCTTATAATAAGAAAGCATAAAACGATGTCCTTTAGGGTGAAAAGGTCAAAGTCATTGTGATTTGGTAAAAACTTTGTTTTTTAACATTAACATTTTGTCTTTAGCTCAACTTTGCCATTTATATCTGATGTTTGCTTAATCATACCGATCCCAAACCTGGACACATTCTTCTTTATCGTGAGAAAACCTGACACATTGGATTCAATGGTCAACGTCACTGTGTTCTTGATACCTGTCTCAATTGATAAATTTATTTATTTATTTTATATTTGAAGTCGAGCTTCATAGTTCATTGCAAAGTCGTAAAGTCGAACTCAGTCACTTATTGCATCTAATATTTGAAACAAGTTTTATGTCTGAACATTGCATACTGCCTACATTGCACAATAGTTAGCAGGATATGAGAGCCTTAACATTACTAATTAAATTAATAAAATGAATAAGGAAAATTAGTTAACTGTTCTGGATGTTGAATTTGTTTAAGTTGTGACCATCTTGGGCACTCTTTAGCACGAACTGGCATGTCGCTGACTACACAACGTACATCACTCTGGTCAGTTCTTGTGGAGTCACTTGTCAATGCAGAGGTAACCAATTATACTTACAGTACAGATCATAAATACACTAACATGTTTCCAAAACAGAAACATGTTCGTTTGTAGGAAATGTTCTGGTGAATATTTTGAACATAATTGGATTGGAAGACATAGACCTCTACAATGTCTTCCAATCCAATTATGTTAAAAAACAGTACATTTTTATTTTGTTTTGTTAAGTTATTTCTGAGCTATACTGTATTGTGAATAATCATGGGATCGGGACCAGCATTTTTGGAAATAATAAAATGCTCTTTAAAAATATTAGTTTGTTAAAGGACTGGATGTCTTTGTTCTTTTAGAGTCAAGAAGATTTGAGCTTTGCTGACCTTGACTTCTCTTCTAAAGATCGCGGAAGACAGGCTAAGCTTCCACCATCACCAGCTGTAGCACAAGGTGACAATATGCCACGACCAAATCCATGGCGACCAGGTCACAATATGTGGGATTCCCCTAATCTGGCATCATACGGGTACACAGACTCTGGCTACCCGAGTAGTCAAGGCAGTAAACATTCCAGTCTGGAGGATGTTCCTGTGGCCATGAGTAATGATACCTCAATGGAAACAGAAACTGATGGGGATTTATCAATGGATTCACAAGAGGCTGTGTCTGTTGCAGTTAGGAACTGTTTGCAAGTTGGTGTGAATCCATCATTTGTAGAGAGCTCAGAGGATGTATTCAGGATGGCTGCCAATGTGCCACTTGTAATCCTGCCTCGTCCACGACTTGATAAATCTTCCACGCCAAGTGTTAGTATCCCGCGAATTGCTCATCATCCGTCTGAAGTATCCACTAGTACATTGAGCCATGGTGAAGTGAACAGGGCATATACTGACACAGACAGTGATAGAAAACTAACTGATACTCAGAAAAGTAAAACGTTAGAGCAGAAAGAGACAGCAGAGTGGTCAAAGTTTGTCGGTGAAGAGCAAGAGATTGCTATCCCTGCTGTAGCGTCCTCTGTATGCACACAAGAACATGAATATGGGCTTGAGGAGACATCATTCTCTCACACAGAACTGACCACTGTCCAGCATAGCAGTTCACCACAGCAGCAGCAATTGTTGGATGAACCAGATACGCAGGTAAGTTTTTATTGTCATCACCGTGACTGTATTCTGAAGTTAAACAAATGCAGCTGCTAAATATAAAACTATGAATTATTTGAAAATACTGACTGAAAGGTATTTATTGTCACCTCGACAGCATATAATTTCAGGCAAATTGCTTTGAAAATAATCATTTTGTAATTATCTTGTGTGATGTGGTTAAAAGTTGTTCTGAGTGTGTTAGTGTGTTATTAAGTTTTGACCAGTTGTTCGCTCTTGAATGCTCTTGCTCATGTTCAGATCACTGCCCAACATAGTAGTTAGAACCAATGCAGTACATTTATGTGCGAGAGCATGGCGAAAATTAATAAAGTTACTTTTAAACGTGTTTGCCTTTGAATCCTATATGATGGACACACAGATGAGTAACATACAGGTGGCCAGAAATAACCAATTCTTTACAATGTAAGACATATTCTGTTGAATCTCTTGACATTAATTTGACTGTCCAAACGTAATAACATGTTCGAGAGCCAAATTATTTTCAAAATAAGTTTTCCTGCCATAGCATTTAAATACTGACCAGTACTATTTACTTCATTAACCCTTTAATGGTCAAATTTGGTCAAGAAAATTGAAATATCTGCCTACCAAATGTCCATTTACAGGCCATGAGAATACAACTTTTAAAAATGTATCACTGGAATGACTGACTCAGTTAGCAAAAATTGTATTCTCTTGGCCTGTAAATGGCCATTCCACAAGACCATAGCAGAGGCCGGTTTTGGCCGGTATGACCATTAAGGAGTTAATGTTCAAAGTTGGTCACTAAATTCACAACCTTTGCTTAGGGAATGTTGAATGGCAGGCCAAGTCTATTTTTGAGAAGTTAGCACTGTAATGGCTGGCGCTGCTATTGAGCCAGTTATTCCAATGGTAAATTTTTTAGAAATAGTCTTCTACTGGCCTGCAGATAAATATTTTGCAAGACCATAGCAGACGCGATTCTTGGACAGGTTGGCCATTATAATTAAGATGGTTCTATGAATTTTGAGGCCGAAATTGGTTTTATATATACGTTTTTGGGTATTCTGATCTCACATTTGCTATTTTCGATTGTGTCGAATAAATGGTTTGGTGGCCATCCTGGATCATTTTCCCACCAAAAGACCCCATACTAAATCAATGGGAAATTTTAAATGTCTTCTCGAGAACTTCTGGGCAGATTTTAATTATGTTTGGCAGGAAGAATCCTTAGGGCATAGAGATTCAAGTTTGTTCAAACGATGCCGATAGGCCAATTTGGTTAGTGGCCATTTTGTTCCAGTGGTCCTTTCGTTTTGTTTGTATTGGCCAATAATTCCAGGTGGGCGATACAGGCCCTTTGGGGCTCTTGTTTTTATATGCCCGCGTAAGTGGGGTCGTATTATGTGATGTCCGTCAATTTGATTTCTTGTCTGGACCAGATCTAAAAGTTTTAAACCTACACTCAGAAATTCTTTTTCAGCAGAGGTGTTAGGGATGGACAAAGTGTCATGATATTGTTTCAGCAAAATCTGCCCATATTCGCCAGAGTTATCTCCCTTGAAAAGCTCAAAATTGTCTTGTCCGGAGCAGATCTCGAAGAGTTTTGAACTTACTCACAATTATTTTTTTCAGCAGTTGTGTTAGGGATAGAAAAAGTGTCATGGTTTTGTTTCGGCAAAATCCGCCCATATTTTCCGGAGTTATCTCCCTTGAAAAGCTAAAAAGTTATCTCCCCTGAAAAGCTAAAATTTGTCCAAATTTTCTTGTCCGAGCCATATCTCGAAGAGTTTTGAACCTACACTCACAAATTTTTTTTCACCAGATGTGTTATGGATGGCCGAAGAGTCATGATTTCGTTTCAGCAAAATCTGCCTATATTCGTCAGAGTTATCTCCCTTGAAAAGCTCAAATTTGTCAAAATTTTCTTGTCCGAAGCAGATCTCGAAGAGTTTTGAACCTACACTCACAATTTTTTGTCCAGCAGATGTCTTAAGAATAGCAGACCTGTCAACCCCTACAAATTGTCCGTAGTTTGTACGGAAATAGCATCCAAACTACGCATGTACGGGTTGCGAGTGAAAATACGGAAATAAAAAATTGTGCAATTACGGTAATACGGACAAGGTGGTAAAATTAGGAATTTCTGTTTGTGAGGCTATAAAAATGGCGACCGTTTATCAAAACACGTCGGCTTCCATTATGTCAAGATGTATTAATTGCTCGATCAAGCCAACATTTGAGAACAGCCCATAGAGTTAAAATGGCAGTAGAGTCCTTATGCTCATAGTAAGGCAGATATGTGAAAAAGATGTTCCATTTTGGCAGAAGGCATAAAATATGGCATATAGGTGGTTTAAGGTATCCTGATCATAATTAGATATGGTGCCACGTGATTCTACCAAGGGAACCCATTCAAAATGGTGGATTCAAAATGGCCGCCTTTCCAGCGGAAAATTTGCATTACTCAAGCTCTAGACGGAGTAGAGAGATGGGATTAATGTCAAATTCTGCCAGAATGGAACATCTTACCTCAAATTTGTTACATATCTGCCCCACTATCATACCTTTATTTCAGCATATTATATACATGTAGCCTCCAAAACGGACTCAATTCTCTTTTGATAATTGGAAGAGCATTTGAATAGAGGCAAATTTATATATTTTTATGAGAAATGAAATGGTATTGGCTATATTACTCTGACACTGCGTATTGGCTATATTAATCACAACTACGTAATAGAATTAGCATACACGCTCTACGGCTATTCTATATCTATGAAACAGCCTGCCAAGATTCTTTAATCTCGTTAATCAGCATTTTTCGCCTTATTACATCGTTGGATTTATAGAATGCGAAAGTTAGCACAATGCAAGAATCCCGGAAGTTTGTTTGTTTATGATGGCTACAGATATGCAATTCAACTATAAAAATATACCGATGTAAATCGGAAATCATCCGTTCAAAGGCGTGAGAAAATCAAAATAATCTTTTTATATTTTAATATAATGAGTCTTTACCGAGATATGGTAACATGAATTTCCTGGTAATATATATTTCCATGATCGCAGTATGAGATTTTGTGCACAGTGAATTTCAGTCTTTGTTTTCCGATTTTGGTGTCTAAATATGGAAAATAATCACCAAACTTTGTGGAAACGCTCAGCGCAACCTGATAATGCTGTAATACCAATAAAAAAAGACATGTGTATAAGTGAGAATATACAGAAAGATGACAGGTTTTAAAGAACAGAAAAAGGTGATGCATACATGTACATATGGCGATATGTACATTGCAACAAAAAAAAAATGGCTCGATAACAGTCAATCATTCCAGTGGTAAAATTTCATAGATATTCCTCTCGCCTTGTTTAACCCTTTAATGATTTAATGACTAAATTTCTTTGAAAAATTAAAACATTTACTTATTGAATGTCCATTTGCAGGCCAAGAGAAGACTATTTTTTTTAATTTACCACTGTAATGACTGGCTCGGTTGCCGAGCCCGTCATTTCAGTGGTAAAATTTCAAAAATAGTCTTCTCTTGTCCTGCAAATGGACATTACGCAAACCCACTACAGAGGCTGGTTTTGGCCGGTTTCGTCACGAAAGGGTTAAAATCACGTTTTGCTGCTTTTTCAATCACTATTGAATTACTGAAACGTTCCTCAAACTACTGAAAATCCACTACTGAAAGAGTGTGTGAAACTATTGAAAATCATGGTTTTTCACCTGAAACTACTGATTGCTTGAACTAGGGGTTGGCAGCTCTGGAATAGACGAAGTGTCATAATTTCGTTTCAGCAAAATCCACCCATATTCTCCAGAGTTATCGCCCTTGAAAAATTAAAATTTATCAAAATTGTCTTGCTGTAATTGTAATGATTAATGCAGCTTGTAAAGACTTTCAAGGTTTTTAGTGATGTCTTTGCCGTGAATTCTAAATGTGTACCTAATAGAAGTCACACCCGCCCCACCCCCCTTTTCTCAGAGAATTATCAAAGACAAACCGTTCACATTTAACATTCCTCAAACAAGTATGCCTGCGGGCATATGTTGGGTTTCACTAAGACTGTTGTTTAAAATATGATCGTGGACAATCACAAAACTGAATAATCGAAGATTTTCAATCTCCAACATAGCTGTTTTTATATTTAAAGTCGGGTTACATTTTCTTTTGATATTAACCCAGGTGAATGTGAAAAATGGGTGTAAATACTGCATTACATCTATATTACTTATTTTGTGACTTGTTTCCATGAAAGAAAACATTAAAATGTTTAAATCCGCCATTGTTTTTTTTTCAAACAAAGTTTTTGAGGCATTCATCCCAGTGCCATGTCGCCCCAGGCACGAATAATTTGGCCAGAATATCAATGTTTTTCAAGCTAAACACTTTCACTAATCATAAAATATTGCACAATGCAGATTTGTTATAATTAATTTCATTAATAGCATCTATGTTTGACCAAAATGGGGGCAAGCCAGTTAGATAAATACTTAGAAAACCACTACACCACAACTGTAGAAACCACTGCGCCACAGTAAAACCACTGCGCCACCCATTTAGAAACCACTGCGCCACACCTAGCTGAATTTTAATTTTTCTTGGGCCGTTTTGGTCTTTGTATTGATAAAATTGTGCTCAGAAATTACACTCTAATCTTTGTAATAGCATATTAATTGTGATTTCTGAACACCTCTTACTATCTGGCAATTAAACTGGAGTCATTTTAGTGATCTGATCAGTGATACCAATTTTTGTTTTTTCAAGAATTGTCTCAGCAATTCCCATTTGAAGTAAAGTTTGTAGCTTTTTTCAGACATTTCCAATACTAGAGGTTTTGATAGCTTTATGCCTCCCCCAACTCACCATCATCAGTACAGCTACGATTAGTCGAATAATCGCGATTATTTATCTAAAATGATCGCGATTAAAAATATTGCATAATCATGCAAGCCTAGTAGAGGCTGTTTGTCATTAAGTGGTTAATTAACCTCTTGTTTTTCTTTACAGATATCTGATGACATTCCTAAAAGTGGATTTGATTTCCTAGACAACTGGTGATGAGTGAACACAAAGTTGCATGTCTTGAGTGTATGATAAGAAGTGCTGACATTACAACATTCATGTTTGTGTGCTACATATATAGAGAATCTCTCATCGCCGGCTTATTTAGTCGTTAGACCCGCTCTTACATGTTTTGTACATGTAGATTCCATTCGCTATACTATTGCAACTGGTATTTATTTTGTATCCAATGTTACTTTAACCAGTTGCTGTCTAGGACAGCAACTGTTTTCAGAAGTTGGATTTTCTACATCAGTGTAATAAGGCTTATCATTCATGTCTTGTTGGGATCATGATTAATTTGGCATTTTTACGTAACAGTACAGCTCACCTAAGCTAGATAGATCCTGGACATGCCGGAAGAAAAATTGAAACAGAAAGACAACAAAAATGGGACAAAAGCAAAACCAGGATGATTTTAATTATCTAAAGTGTACCTAGACCAAAAGATGTGTTTTGTTGCATTTTATACGCCTGCACTAAAGGATGGGTGGGGGTGGGGGATGATGTATTATAATGGGATGGCACTCACATCTGTCTCTCTATTCTTGTCTGCACCATCTCTCAGGGGTGTTTTGAACCTACACTTGCAATTCCTTTTTCCGCAGATATCTTAGGGGTAACTATTATCTTATGTAAGATAGTGTTTATTTATTATATTGGCACACAAGACTATTAGCCCTTTAACAGTCAAAATTTACCAATAAAGTACTCATCTTTCTGTGAGAAAGTGTTCATTGGCAGATCGAAAATATCTTAGAGCACTTACCATTGCGATGAATTGCTTGGGTATTTCAGTCCTGTGGTAAGTTTTCTTAACTATTTAATGGTCATACCAGCCAAAACCGGCCTCTGCTATGGTCTTGTGGGATGTCCACTTACAAGCCGAGAGAATACAATTTTTGAAAATTTACCATTGCAATGCCTGGCTCACTAACCGAGTCAGTCATTCCAGTGATAAATTGTCCAAAATTGTATTCTCTCGGCCTGTAAATGGACATTCGATAAGAAAATATTAACAATTTTCTTAACCAAATCTGACCATTAAAGAGTTAAATATTCTCTTGGACTCCAAATGGACATTTTTCAAAAGTGAAGATCACTGGTAAATGCCGTGTTTGACCACCATGTCTATTAATGATGCAGACTATCTAGTTAGCGTTAACTCTGTTAACAGCAGCTTTTCTAAATCCAAATCATTCATCGTCGTGTTCATATATAAGTTGCCTCTTTTATGAGTAGACAAAAGCATTGCAATTATAATACCTGTTATTGTTGTAATGGACGAATATATAAGTTATCAATGTGCAATTTACAAAATGTATTTAATAGATGATGATCTCCATTTATATATATATTATGTATTTATTGGTTTAAACTCAAATATTTCTTATATTAACATTCCATGACTTTATTGCTTCACCACAAATGGGAAGATAGATGTAAAGAAGCGACTGCATGCGCAAAGACACAACAGACCTCCACTTCAGATCGTGACTAGATCCTCCATGTAAATTCAGCTGGATCATGCAGTTAAGGTGATTCACAATTTCAGACTGCTTTGTGGTGGTAACTTCTCCATGTCTTCTGTATGAGGATTTCAAGAAGAGGAGAGGTGTACCATGATACTGTCACATAGTACTGAATCTACAATGCTGATTCGCTTCAGGTAGTCAAGTAGTTTGCCCTCATATTGGTTCATGAGTTTGGTCGTAATCTCCGTTTGCTGGCTTTTATTCAGCTGACAGGCAGATGAGCCACTGCCAATGCACACAGACACTCGCATGCACCAGACAAACAGGGTTTTCTCTTCGCCTGTGAGGCAAACATGAGACATAGGGTGTCACATTTCTGGCTTTGTCGATATTTGGGGAAGTAAACTTGGACACATGTTTGCCCTGGTGGAGATGTGATCAAGAGCCTGTATGTGTGAATGCTTACCAACTGAAGCAAACTAGTTTTATACATAAATTCGTGATAATGGCATAATCAAATTTCCCATAATACCCTCGGAGCGATGCCATTTTTGGAGGGGATAATTTAACATTACGAGCAATGGGCCGTGAAACCTTAATTACATTTTCTTTACTCTTGCAAAATTCGCTCATGATTTGATTTTTTTTCGTAATGGGCAGGGTTATTACAGATTCTCAGATACAGGATTTTATGGTCCAGAAAATGTAAACAATGCGTTGCTATTGGCAATCCGCTTTGACATGTATTAAATTTGCCCACGCTTAAATGGTGGCCGATCTGAAAATGCTCTCCAAATGCCTGGATGTGCGAAATTATGAATACCATCCATCAATGGTTGATGTCACAGTCATGACAGTGAGTCAGTGACCGACCTGACCAAGCCAGAGGATAACATTCAAGCAGCTGGTTTGATGAATGTGCTCTAGTTGACCCTTTACTGGCCAAATTTGGTAAAGAAAATCAAAATATTTCCTTATTGAATGTCCATTTGCAGATAAAGAGAATAGTATTTTTGAAAATTTACCACTAGAATGACTGGCTCGATTATCAAGCCAGCCATTTAAGTGGTAAGTTTTCAAAAATACTCTTCTCTTTACCTGCAAATGGACATTCTTCAGGACTACTACGGAGGCCAGTTTTGGTTGACTTGACCATTAAAGGGTTAAAGCAATACAAGGATCCGTTTCTACCTATGCCCGCTAAGCTCCGCCCATTTCTCTCTATGCCCGCTATGCTCCATCCATATGTTACACAGGTTGGGATTGATTTATATACTTGAATCTTGAATTCGCACAATCTGAACTTCAAGAAACTAATTTATGGCAGCAACAGCGCCGAGTCAAATTTGTTTCAAACTATTCAAAAGAATGTTTTAGATTGTAAATCTGTCAAAGACATACAATTCGTACACTTGACAGACATTTCAAGCTTTATGACAGTTATACTGGTTGTGTGACGTCGGCCTACACGTGATGTAATAGATTATGATGTCATATATTGGAGTGACAGATCAGATCCCTCTATAGTATTCTATGAATGTATGTATGATACACCTGTGTGTGTGTGTGTGTGTGTGTGTTGTGTGTGTTGTGTGTGTGTGTGATAGGCAAGCTTGCACACGTTATTAGGTCACCTAGCCAGAAAGCTGTGACGACCGTCTGGTCTGTCCGTGAACTTTTTATTTGAAGCGATTTCTTCTCAGGAACCACTGGGCCGATTTAAATTATGTTTGGCAGGAAGCATCCGGGCATGGAGATTCAAGTTTATTCAAACAAAGCCAATCGACCAATTTGTTTGATGGCCATCTTGGATTTTGGTCGATTTATAGAAACGTCTAAAAATCGTCTCTGAAACCACTTGGGGATCGATTCAAAACTCATGAATTATCATCTAGGGCAAGCGCTGAACCAAGTTTGTTCAAGGGAACTTGATTGGCCAAATAGTTTGGTGGCCATCTTGGATGATCTAGTTTTCGTTCAAGGGAAGTTGATCCGTCAAAAAACATGGCCGCCGTGGGCCAATCAAAATGTAGCGCGCTTGGCAGCCATATTTGATTTTTTTTTTACGTGATGGGTTTTGAGGCTGAAATTGGTTTTATATATGTTTTTTGGTATTCTGATTTCATATTTGCCATTTTCGAAACCATTGGATAAACGGTTTGGCAGCCATCTTGGATCTTTTCCTGCCAAAAACTCCCATACTAAAGCAATGGATAATTTAATATGTCTTACAATTATATTTGGCAGGAACAATGTTTATGGCATAGAGATTCAAGTTTCAAAGGAACCTGATCGGCCAATTTGGCCAGCAGCCTTCTGTGATTTTGGGCGCTTTTAAAAAAATATCTTCAAAAGTCTCCGAAACCACTTGGGGCATCGATTTAAAACTTATGAAATATGTTCATGGGGAAGAGCTAAACCAAGTTTGTTCAAGTGAACTTGATTGGTCAAATAGTTTGGTGGCCATCTTGGATGACCTAGTTTTCGTGAAAATGACTTCTTCCCCAGAACCACTGAACAGATCGGGGCGAAATTTGGCAGTTATGATTAGTGCTGCTGGTTCTGATGGCGTGTGTTACATTCCTGCTGCCGGTTCTAATGGTGTGTGTTACATTCCTGCTGCTGCTGGTTCTAATGGCGTGTGCTACATTCCTGTTGCTGCTTCTGATGGTGTGTTAGATTCTAGCTGCTGGCTCTAATGGCATGTGTTAGATTCCTCTTGCTGGTTCTGATGGTGTGTTTGATTTTTGCTACTGGTTCTAATGGTGTGTGTTACATTCCTGCTGCTGGTTCTAATGGCGTGTGTTACATTCCTGCTGCTGGTTCTACTGGCGTGTGTTACATTCCTGCTGCTGGTTCTAATGGCGTGTGTTACATTCCTGCTGCTGGTTCTAATGGCGTGTGTTACATTCCTGCTGCTGGTTCTAATGGTGTGTGTAAGGCTTCTGCTAATGGCATGTGTTACATTCCTGCTGCTGATTCTAATGGCTTGTCTTACATTCCTGGGCCCGGATTCACAAAGAAGTGTAAGTTACACTTACGTCTAAAAAGTCTAGAAATGAGTGTAAATCTGTAATCACAAAAAGGTGTAACTTAACGACAATGACATAAATTAGCCCAAATATTGGCATAACTTACACCTGTATATATACCACATGTAAGTCTGGTAAAAACGTAACTTTAGCAAAACAGTAGTGAATGGATGAATTTAGGAAAGCGAATTGACGTTTTTCCGTCGTGACGTGACCTTTGAACTCATGCGGACTGCAGTGAAAGCCTAGTTACCGTAACGTAAGCAAGGCAACAGCTGTTGATTTGTGTAGCGCGTAGATTGATATTTATATGCAATCGATGGCTACTAATAAAACTACCGTAATATGATTTCTTTCGTTCATTTAATTACTCGTTTGAATGAGCATTATTAGTAAATCATTACAGGCACATTGTGCATCATTTCGTCAATTCAACCTGTTCTTTGGGATTCTACTGCTGGTTCTAATGACATGTGTAAGGTTTCTGCTGCTGGTTCTAATGGTGTGTGTTACATTCCTGCTGCTGGTTCTAATGGTGTGTGTTACATTCCTGCTGCTGGTTCTAATGGCGTGTGTTACATTTCTGGTGCTGGTTCTAATGGCATATGTAAGGTTTCTGCTGCTGGTTCTAATGGTGTGTTACATTTCTGCTGCTGGTTCTAATGGCGTGTGTTACATTTCTGCTGCTGCTTCTAATGGCATATGTAAGGTTTCTGCTGCTGGTTCTAATGGCGTGTGTTACATTTCTGCTGCTGGTTCTAATGGCATATGTAAGGTTTCTGCTGCTGATTCTAATGGCGTGTGTTACATTTCTGCTGCTGGTTCTAATGGCATATGTAAGGTTTCTGCTGCTGGTTCTAATGGTGTGTGTTACATTCCTGCTGCTGGTTCTAATGGTGTGTGTTACATTCCTGCTGCTGGTTCTAATGGCATATGTAAGGTTTCTGCTGCTGGTTCTAATGGTGTGTGTTACATTCCTGCTGCTGGTTCTAATGGTGTGTGTTACATTTCTGCTGCTGGTTCTAATGGTGTGTGTTACATTCCTGCTGCTGGTTCTAATGGCCTGTGTACGGTTTCTGCTGCTGGTTCTAATGGCCTGTGTAAGGTTTCTGCTGCTGGTTCTAATGGCATGTGTAAGGTTTCTGATGCGGGTTCTAATGGCGTGTGCTACATTTATGCTGCTGGGTGTAATGGCCTGTATAAGGTCCCTGCTGCTGGTTCTATTGGCATGTGTTAGACTGTATAGTTCTGTTACTGTATTATTGATTCAATATCGCCCTTATTTAATGTGCAATAGTGAATAGCTGCTATATAGATATATTTATCTTAACAATTGTAAAAGATGGATAATAGACATGGTATATTCTAGAGAGCTGTATAATATTAACTGGTAGGTCATAAAGGTTTATTATACAAAATGAAAGATGATGATAATAAATGAATAAGATTAGAATTATATTGTTATTAGGTCTTTTTAGCATACATGTATTGTATTTTCTCCTGATTATCATCCCGCTTGTGTAATACTACTAAATTGTGATGTTTGTGATATCTAAATCAAGGACATGGTTCAACTTTAATGATTTTTATTCTAGATCAAGGACCTGGCTGAAATATAGTGATTCTTATTTTAAATCAAGGACCTGCTTGAACTTTAGTGTTTCTTATTCTAAATCAAGGACCTGGCTGAAATAGAGTGATTCTTATTCTAAATCAAGTACCTGGTTGAACTGTAATGTTCTTGTTCTAAATCAAGGACCTGGTTGAACTATAGTGATTCTTATTCTAAATCAAGGACCTGGTTGAACTATAGTGATTCTTATTCTAAATTAAGGAACTGGTTGAACTTTAGTGATTCTTATTCTAAATCAAGGACTTGGTTGAACTTTAGTGATTCATATTCTAAATCAAGGTCCTGGTTGAATTATAGTTTTCTTATTCTAAATCAAGGACCTGGTTGAACTAGTGATTATTTTTCTAAATCAAGGACCTGGCTGAAATATAGTGATTCTTATTCTAAATCAAGTACCTGGTTGAACTGTAATGTTCTTGTTCTAAATCAAGGACCTGGTTGAACTATAGTGATTCTTATTCTAAATCAAGGACCTGGTTGAACTATAGTGATTCTTATTCTAAATTAAGGAACTGGTTGAACTTTAGTGATTCTTATTCAAAATCAAGGAACTGGTTGAACTTTAGTGATTCTTATTCTAAATCAAGGACTTGGTTGAACTTTAGTGATTCATATTCTAAATCAAGGACCTGGTTGAACTAGTGATTATTATTCTAAATCAAGGACCTGGCTGAAATAGTGATTATTCCAAATCAAGGATCTGGTTGAACTATGGTGATTCTTGTTCTAAATCAAGGACCTGGTTGAACTAGTGATTATTTTTCTAAATCAAGGACCTGGCTGAACTTTAGTGATTCTTATTCTAAATCAAGGACTTGGTTGAACTTTAGTGATTCATATTCTAAATCAAGGTCCTGGTTGAACTATAATGTTCTTATTCTAAATCAAGGACCTGGTTGAACTAGTGATTATTATTCTAAATCAAGGACCTGGCTGAAATAGTGATTATTCCAAATCAAGGATCTGGTTGAACTATGGTGATTCTTGTTCTAAATCAAGGACATGGTTGAAATTGTGATTCATATTCTAAATCAAGGACCTGGTTGAACTATAGTGATTCTTATTCTCAATCAAGGACCTGGTTGAACTATAGTGATTCTTATTCTCAATCAAGGACCTGGTTGAACTATAGTGATTCGTATTCCAAATCAAGGACCTGGTTGAACTATAGTGATTATTATTCTAAATCAAGGACCTGGTTGAACTAGTGATTATTTTTCTAAATCAAGGACCTGGCTGAACTTTAGTGATTCTTATTCTAAATCAAGGACTTGGTTGAACTTTAGTGATTCATATTCTAAATCAAGGTCCTGGTTGAACTATAGTGTTCTTATTCTAAATCAAGGACCTGGTTGAACTAGTGATTATTATTCTAAATCAAGGACCTGGCTGAAATAGTGATTATTCCAAATCAAGGATCTGGTTGAACTATGGTGATTCTTGTTCTAAATCAAGGACATGGTTGAAATTGTGATTCATATTCTAAATCAAGGACCTGGTTGCACTTTAGTGATTCTTATTCTAAATCAAGGACCTGGTTGAACTATAGTGATTCTTATTCTCAATCAAGGACCTGGTTGAACTATAGTGATTCGTATTCCAAATCAAGGACCTGGTTGAACTATAGTGATTATTATTCTAAATCAAGGACCTGGTTGAACTAGTGATTATTTTTCTAAATCAAGGACCTGGCTGAAATAGTGATTATTCCAAATCAAGGACCTGGTTGAACTATGGTGATTCTTATTCTAAATCAAGGACATGGTTGAAATTGTGATTCATATTCTAAATCAAGGACCTGGTTGCACTTTAGTGATTCTTATTCTAAATCAAGGACCTGGTTGAACTATAGTGATTCTTTTCTAAATCAAGGACCTGGTTGAACTAGTGATTATTTTTATAAATCAAGGACCTGGCTGAAATAGTGATTCTTATTCCAAATCAAGGACCTGGTTGAATTAGTGTTCTTATTCTAAATCAAGGACCTAGTTGAACTATGATGATTCTTATTCTAAATCAAGGACCTGGTTGAACTATGGTGATTCTTATTCTAAATCAAGGACCTGGTTGAACTATAGTGATTCTTATTCTAAATCAAGGACCTGGTTGAACTATAGTGATTCTTATTCCAACATTGTCCAAGGCCCGCTTTCCATGTAAGCGATCTCATGCACGAAAATGTGTGCATTAAATTAGAAATATGAGGAAATCTATGAGTGCATTTCCATGTAGCGATAACCGATGACCAATTTGAATGACAGGGCTGCAGCGAGATAGCATGCTAATACCATCAGAGAAAGAACCCTGTAACGCTGAGTGTTATTGGTAATAATACAGGTAAGCTGTTGAATATTATGAAACTAATTTGACTGGATACTTTTGCTCCCTATGTCATCTATTACACATTTTAATTGTGCCGTCAGCCCACATATGACAATTTATTATGTCACATACTTGAGTGACAGATAGGATCTCTACATTGTGACACACCTCTGTGAGGTAAATATGTGGCCCAAGGTCGACAACCAAGCATCTAGGAAACTGTACACTTTGTAGGTATTTGAATCCAACAGCCTCTATAAAACAAACAGGATCTAGCATCCTTTACTAGATCGACTAGAATCGATTGCTTCTTTCAAAATTGTTCAGAACAGTTAGAACATTAATGTCTAAGAAAATTTTGAAAATTGAAACTACTGACCAGCATCATGCTATTCCCATTGGCCATCAAAACACCATAGGATATGCATCACTGTCATAGATGGTGTAATGCAGAGGTATAAACCAAAAGGCCAATCAGGACCAGAGCAAACGGATATCTCTAACGCAATTCCATCACTGCCAATGATGACTTCATCATCAACATTGAGATAAACATGTTCAACCCGCCACAGCCCCGTCTCACACACACTAGCATCCTTGACTATCAACACAATGTTCAATATCATGTGTTTTTCTAATACGTGTTATCCAACTAAATGATAGAAGCAAATAAAAAGACAAATGTTAAGATATATTCATTATGTATTAAAATATTGCACAGGTATTTTCTATTATCACATGATTTTTATACTTCTATACAAAACAATGCAGACTATGGCATACATATTATAGACAGTAATACAGGGTCTTAACCATTTAACGCAGATAAAAATGGCTCCTGCACTGGTCTTTAGGTATGTCCATTTGTAGACCAGGAAATTACTATTTTTGAGAATTTATCACAGGAATGACCGGCTCGATAACCGATATGTAGGTGCCGATATAACACATCTTTTATTATGTAATAACTATCATGTTAAATATTTTGAACCTGATTTGACTAAAAGTTGTTGCTCTTGCAAAATATTCAATAGCTTACCTGTATGGTTGTTTTTATACTCCATTGCTAAACACCTGTATGAATGAGCGTATATACCGAGGTAGACAGCCTAATCTTGTTTTGATTGATTGGAAAGCAAATCATGTCACCCTTCAGACTGGAAAAATATATCAACATTTGTCTATTAACCGGTAAAGTCTGAATCTTGTTCATTTTCCCCATTCAGATCAAAACCAATGGAGAGGGGGTGGGGGAGGGACCCTGGTGTATGACAATATCGTTTTGTTCTTGTGTTAGAATCTGAACCAAATTGGATCAATAATTTAGATATTCACAATTAGGTTTGATCCACATCCAGGCATTTAATCAAGATCACAACCAAATTCTGAAAATTTTAGCATACAATAACAACCTTTCATGTTAAAATTTGAGCCATAACCGATCCATAGTATCTGAAATGCGGCTTTGGCCCTAGACGCAATAGAGACAAATGCAAGGCCCTCTTCTTCTGACTGAGTGAAGGGAAGAACCTGATACCACACTTACAAGCTTGACATATAACCATGGTTGCTAACATTACATATGGTTTGCCTAGTCATCTATCACAACCGACAATATTAAGCCTTGTCATCAGAAATTTCAAACTAGACCAAGACAAAAAAACATTTTTGAAATTTATCACTAGAATGACTGGCTCGGTTATCGAACCAGTCATTCCAGTTGTAAACTTTCAAAAATAATCATCTTTGTTTGCAAAGGGATATTACATTTTATATTTCCCCCGAGCGTAGCGAGGTAAATATAATTGTTTCTGCATGTGGTAACAGCCTGTGCCCACGGCTAAACACTGGTGTAATGAATTTATTACCCCTCAGACGTCTGAGGGAGATATTTCATCATTATGTGACATTTAGATAAGCAATTCTTGAATTAGACATCTCGACAGCGAGGCCAAATGCAATTAGATCTGTCCATAACTGACACAGTAAAGACTAAAAGCACTAATATCATCCAGTTCATGTGATGTTTCAGTGTCAGATTTGTTGGTGTTATTAGCAGCTGTAGGATGTGGGTTTGCGGAAGCAGGGATGTCCTCATTGTTTGTAAACATACTGTCACCAGAACTGTCGACTGATCTAGCTTTTCTACATGGATATGCATAATCCATTTCATATCGATATGTTGATTAATGTAATTGACACGCTCGTCACACTTAAAGATGACATATTGTTGGCAGATCAATATTCTCAGGTTGTGATATGCAACAGTTTGATGGTAATTAATTCACCGTTTTGATAGCTATGATAAATTCATTGCTCTGTCAGGTATTAAATTTGTTATAGAAGCGGGTTGCACAGCCTTGCTGCAGCAACGGCGCCCAGTAAAATTAGGTTCATCCCTGATCTTAACCAATCAAATAACCGCATTTGGTCACGACGTTGCTGAGGGGTAATAATTTCAAAGACCACTGCAGAGGCCATTCTTGATTGGCTTGTACGTTAGCTAGTTAATATTATCATCTCAGACATTATTGATGAATAAATGATTGGTGTATAATGATTGCTATGGTGACATGGCTTGTCAGCTTGATGATTGCTATGGTGACATGGCTTGTCAGCTTGATGATTGCTATGGTGACATGGTTTGTCAGCTTGATTGAAGAGAGCTGTATGGAACAGGAGCATCACCCTCTGTGTTCCAGATCTTGTAGTCAGCAGACAGATACTCACACGCTGAAATACAGACAGATACACACACACTGAAATACAGACAGATACACACACACACGCTGAAGTACAGACAGATACTCACACATGCTGAAATACAGACAGATACTTACACATGCTGAAGTACAGACAGATACTCACACATGCTGAAGTACAGACAGATACACACACATGCTGAAATACAGACAGATACACACACATGCTGAAATACAGATGGATACTCACACGCTTAAACAGACAGATACCCACACTGAAAAACAGACAGATACTCACACACTGAAATATAGACATACACACACGCACTGAAAAACAGACAGATACTCACACGCTGAAATACAGACAGATACTCACACACTGAAATACAGACAGATACACTCTGAAACACACTGCTGAAACAGACAGATGCTCGCACGCTGAAACAGACAGATACTCACACGCTTAAACACAGACAGATACCCACACTGAAAAACAGACAGATACTCACATACTGAAATATAGACATACACACACACACTGAAATATAGACATACACACACACACTGAAATACAGACAGATACACTGAAACACACCGCTGAAACAGACAGATGCTCGCACGCTGAAACAGACATAATCGCACGCTGAAACACAGACAGATACTCGCACGCTGAAACAGACAGACAGATACTCGCACGCTGAAACAGACAGACAGATACTCACACGCTGAAACACAGACAGATACTCGCACGCTGAAACAGACAGACAGATACTCGCACGCTGAAGTACAGACAGATACTACGCACACATGCTGAAACACACACGCACGCACGCACACACACACGCTGAAGTACAGACAGATACTCACACACGCTGAAATACAGACAGATACTCACACACGCTGAAACACACGCACTCACACACACACACACACTGAAATACAGACAGATACTCACACACTGAAATAGACAGATACTCACACATGCTGAAGTACAGACAGATACTCACACATGCTGAAGTACAGACAGATACCCACACGCTGAAATACAGACAGATACACACACATGCTGAAATACAGACAGATACACACACATGCTGAAATACACACACGCCGAAATACAGACAGATACTCACACATGCTGAAGTACAGACAGATACTCACACATGCTGAAATACAGACAGATACACACACATGCTGAAATACAGACAGATACACACACATGCTGAAATACAGACAGATACACACCCATGCTGAAATACAGACATATACACACACATGCTGAAATACAGACAGATACTCACACGCTTAAACACAGACAGACACCCGCACTGAAAAACAGACAGATACTCACACGCTGAAATATAGACAGATACACACACGCTGAAAAACAGACAGATACTCACACGCTGAAATACAGACAGATACTCACACGCTTAAACACAGACAGATACCCACACTGAAAAACAGACAGATACTCACATGCTGAAATATAGACATACACACACACACACTGAAAAACAGACAGATACTCACACACTGAAAAACAGACAGATACACTCTGAAACACACCGCTGAAACAGACAGATGCTCGCACGCTGAAACACAGACAGATACTCGCACGCTGAAACACAGACAGATACTCACACGCTGACACAGACAGACACTCGCACGCTGAAACAGACAGGTACTCGCACGCTGAAACACAGACAGATACACACACGCACGCACGCACGCACATACACACACACACACACACACACACACTGACAAACAGATACTCACACACTGAAATAGAGACAGATACTCACACACTGAAATACAGACAAGATACACACACGTTGAAATACAGACAGCTACACACACGCTGATATGCAGACAGATACCCACAGGCTGAAATAGACAGATACTCACACACTGAAAGAGACAGCTACACACACGCTGATATTCAGACAGACACTCACACGCTGAAATACAGACAGATAGCCTACTGCCATGGGATCATTCCACACAAGTTTCGTTGAAATCGGGACATTATTAGCGTTTTAAATGGTTACAGAAAATTTTCAAAAAATTCATGATGGCCACCAAATAAGCGACCAAGCAAAATTCTGAAGACTAGTTCTAGAACATATGACTATAGAATACTAGTAGTAACAAAAATAATCAGATGATAAAGAAATTTTGCATGAATCCATACAAGTATTCTGAAGTTACGCATCAGTTTCAAGATATTTAAACTGTGATAACTCTGTAATGAATAATTTCATGGGCACGAAAAAAGCATATGCACATCTGTACATGATACTGATAATGTGCACCGAATTTCAGGTTAATCCATTGAGAACGAGTTGCATTGACAAGAAATGATTGTTAGAGATGGACAGACAGACAGACATGACCATCTTCACATGGTAATGACAAGACTTATCAAGATTTATAAAGGGAGATAACTGTAATGAAAAATGTCCTGGTCACGAAAAAGCACATGCACATCTGCAACGACACTGATCATGGGCAAGAAATTTCACGGTAATTCATTGAGAACTCCAGGGTTTGTGTTGATAAGAAATGATTATCAGAGATGGATGGACAGATGGATAGACGTACAGGCATACAGATAGCACATGTATGCACATCTTCAGGTGGTATAGTTATAACACTTACAAGTTTCAAAAGAATCATTATTAAACTGTAGTTGCGTTGACAAAAAATAATTGGCAGCGATGGACAAGCAAACATATGGACAGACATTCTGGACGGACCTTCGGCCATATGGGCATCCAGACAGCACATCTTCAGGTGGTAATGATTGATGATTGTAACTAAACTGTAAGAGTTGCGTTTACAAGAAGGTGATCGGATGGACATACTGATCGCTATATCACTCCCTCTTCCAGAACAGGGGGATAAAAAGCATGAAATTTTGCAAGTCAGTAGTTTTTCACATGTCCTTCATATAAGAGCAGGACACACACCATCGGACAATGTCCAAGGGGTCAAGATCAAATTTATATGTGCCATTTAAAATCTTAAGTTTCTAAACATTTCTTTAAAATTATATGAATGGGTCTGTTGACTTAAAACATTTAATTATCTGTTACAGCTTATATTCTTCTTTCATCTCTTTCACAAACACTTACCTATTCAATTAACTACTAGTATGAAGAAGTGACAATGTCCAAGAAGCGCATGCATATTAACCTTGATGAATGGGCCATCCAAATTACTTCTTGAATCGGAATCACCGATAACTGTAACCGACTGGCGCTACTGTGCTTTGTGCCAGAAAGACATTGGGGAAAAGGTTGCGAACCCAAGTGCAAAAAAATACAGGGTCAGTGACAAGGAATAAGGCTATATATAATCATTGCCAACAATATTCTTGACTTCTCAGATTGGGTTGTTACCGCCAGACATTGATATAATGAGGCTTGGTGATGGTCAGGCAATAGAGAACTTTCATCATGAACAAGAAATTTTGGCATAAAAACTGCAGACAGAAATTTGACAGACAAAAGCTCCATCGTGTGCAGAAGAGAAAAAGCAATAGACAGCAAAGAACTTGAACAAATCCCAGCCAAAACCAGACTGAGTATCAGTGAATCTTTTTCAAAGACACAACTGTTTCTTCTGCAACAAAGATGACACAGGTGAGAATGTCTGCATAGTGCAGTAACAATGGACATAGACAGACGTGTGCGAGCGTAAGCACACATTTTGAATGACAGAATATTGCTAGAGAATTTATCAGGAGATATGTATGCGTAAATATCATCTTAGCTGTATGACAGCTCTTGACAATCGTATTAGAAAACACACAGCTGATGAAACTAAACAAGATGGGGTTAAACTATTAGAAGACTTAGTCTTAAAATAATTGGTGTCATACATAGAATACTACAGGAATGATGAAGTGCTGTATGTGTTTAAACTCTCTGAGTTGGGACACTTATATCAAGATGATCCCTAATTTGCGATCACCGTCCCGAAGAAGAGATGTAGTGTCGATGTTCGAGGGAGAAGTGGCGAGGCTATCCGGATTATGCAGCACTCGGTTCTAGTTACACGCATTATTCACAAGAATAAACGCCTTTGTTTTGCACTTCTTCCCAAAAGACACAATAAACAACATCACATAAGTTCAATGCCCTACAGAGTATGAACCGCTTAGCAGGATGCACATATTATGCCAATCAAGAGGTGACATGGATGATTATTTCCAACATGCAAACCAGTCTGTTCCACCAGCCTTGTCAGGCAAACTGAGAACATTTACAAAGTAGGCTGTTCTGAATTCTCTTGATACCTGTGCCCCATCTCGAAACTGATGCAGCAGTTGTTGATGCAAAAATCCTTGAAGCTTCTGCCATTAACCACTTGCTATCACCCAAAAACTGTTCAACAGTTCAAAACCATGCAGACAAGATATTTGTACCACACATCCTTCAACAACTGGAGTCAGTCAGTCATTTAGATATTGTGTGGGACCTTTATCTGGTAGAAAGCTCGAAAGAAACAACAAGGCAGAAAGGTGGTGATGGGATCCGGGTTATGGTGAGAGGTACCATACCCCTTCCAAGAAATTGGCACAGTTTCCTGAGAATTGAAAAAATAAGACGAATTTGTATACCTTCCTGGAAAAATGTATTTCTACATTAACCATTGTATGGAAAAGGGTATACAGTATACATGACACAGCAGTGGTACCCTCGAGTGATGATACAGAGCTGGTCCTGATCATGAGGAAGCTAACACTAGACTTCTCCAACATCTCTCAATTGTGCAAGTCACGGTCATTGTAAAGTTACGAGCAGGACAGTCGACACAGATGTTGTTCTCGCAGTAGTGGCCATCCAGTCTCTTTCCATTGATGAACTGTGGATTGGTTTTGGTGTTAGCGAGCACCTCAGATATATTCCTGCTCATGCAATTGCAGATAAGCTTGGAGTTCAGAAGGCAAATGCATTAGGATTTTGGATGCCTTTATAGACTGTGATAGTGTCTGCCTTAGTGCCATCGAGAAACGTATAGCTTGGGATACCTGGAAAGCTTTCCAACCAGCTACAATGGCATTTCTTAGCCTGGATAATTCATTATTGGTTATTCCAGAGGAGACAATGTCTTCTCTACAGCAGAACAAGTGAATGTACGCATGCAAACCAAGCCAGAAAACAAATGATTTCTATGGCAAAGCACCTGGAGCACATCCCTAAACTCAGGCTGCCCTGATTGAGCATGCAAAAGTGACATATAAGGGGGTGGCATGTCTGGGGGGAAGATGCTTGTACTACAGTTTATCTGCTAGCTCTTGAAGTACTACAGCTTCACTTCACAGAAACAATTAATTGCCTTACAAACTATAGAATCTTGTACAGGTTAAAAGAATGTGTGTACAAACTGTTGATTTAAGATATGTATTGAATAATCTGTATTAGTGAATATAGTGTATTGAATAATCTGTGGCATTATCTCAGATCATTCTGTTGGGATGTTGCATCTTATATTAGTTAACCACCCAAAAGTCCCCGAAGGTATCCCCAAAATGTCCTAGATATATTATGAAAGCATGATATCATCCAGAATAAGTGTTGTGCATTATGTTATTATTGTTACTTTACTTTATTAACATCAAAATAAACTCTAAATAAAACATAAAAAATTGTGTAAACAAATTGTCACATTTGTCTACAAATTTGATCATTTCATAGGGTGTATACATAAACCTCATTTTATTTCAAGTTATCTGATCATGCGTGTCCTGCTCTTATATGAAAGCCCACATGGTAAATTACTTATACGCAAAATATGCAAACAATTTTTGCACTATCTACTAGACTAAACAGGGTAGGTCGTTGTGGTTGCCTCCTCCGGTCTGAATCATGACCAGGCTCACCGCTTTCTGCAGACCTCTAGTTCATGGCCTCTTCAAGTGAATTGTCACAGACACCTAGCTATCCAATGGCTGGGGGTCACAAAATCTGGACAGAGCTGGTAATGCCTCTTCTGCGGCCATATCCAACAACTGTGACCAGTTTAGCATATGCTTTGGCATAGTCATCAGTGTCTAAATAGAAGTCTCATTTATCAGTGTTATTCCTTCTGCCGGGAGTCTCAAGCCGACAACCAGTATAGACCATCTGGACAAGTGAGACACAAGCTATGTGACACTATGGTGGATTTCTCTGTGGCAAAAATAAAGGAAATGGACCTTTCCAGTTTTAGCTATGCCCGGCCCACCTGTAACTAAGCTCCACCCACACTTTGCCATGTTGGGATAGATCGAGCCCCGAATTCCCTAACTATCAATTTCCTGAAAACTATACAGGTGAACTGTTGAATATTTTGTAACTAATTTGACTGTCCATGGCAGCAACAAGTGCACAGTCAAATGAGTTTCAAGATATTCAACAGAATATTTATTAAATAGTAAAATATGCATTCGTGAGGTACTTATCTACGTCATTCATTATGATGACATTCTACACGTCACGTAGTTGATTATGACGTCACATGATGGATGGATAAAGTAGAAAGGTCCATTGGGAATATCCAACTGACCAATTATTTTTTAACTACTGTAATGATCAAGGTCAATATTGATAGAGCGTGATTATAAAAGATACCTGTGGTTAATTTGAATTTGCTACTCGGCAACAGCTGTACTGACTTTGTGTCTATATGGCAGCCAGAATGTGTAAAGTCTGCAATCTTGAAATACAACTGAAAGTAACCAAAGTATCATTAATAATTTTTAGATGGCAAACATTCAAAAACTAAATAACTATGCCTTCCACATGACCTATTTCAAACATAAAATTTGAAGTATAAAATGAAAGATGAAATTATGTTTCATATATGAACACTTAATTCAGATGTCGGAATTTAGGACCATATTCGCCTCACAAATAAACCTGAATTGAGCAACATTGATTACTTTAGAGAGCCGTTTTCAGGACATTAATTTACCTGCTGTCTTTTGTAAGAGACGAAGATCAAGATGGATCTGACCTGTCTTTAAAAAATGCCTTATGTTACACAAAAGTATGTGAGCTTTGGCACCATTAGATGGTGGTTCTGTCTTAAAGAACCTCCATCTTTTTAAACACAAACAGTAATCTTGTCAGACAGATTTTGATCGTATCTGTCTTTATCAGCCTCATAATATGCTGATGCGGTGCAAAGATAGATCTTATTCATGATAATGATGACCAAGAGGAAAAAGAGGTCAAAGAAGAACTGATTGCAGCTGCCAGATGTTTTCAAACCACCACCACCCACCCCCATCACACCCCACTCCCCCCCCCCCTACCCACCACCACAATACCCCAATCCCCACCGCCTACTGATGAGGCACAAAGATAGATCTTACTCATGATGGTGATGATGATGATGTTGATGATGATAACCAAGCATAAACAGAGGCCAAAGAAGAACTGATTGCAGTTGTCGGATGTTTTCACACTGCCGCCGCCGCCGCCATAATCATCATCATCATCATCATGATATACTGATAAGGCACAAAGATAGATCTTATTCATCACTAAGTAATTAACACTTTAACACTTCAGTGGGTCACAAACAGCTTTTGCAATGGTCTTGATAAATGTCCATTTATAGACCAAGAAAAGCTATTTTAGAAAATTTATCACTGGAATGACTGGCTCGATAACCGGCTCAGTCATTCCAGTGGTAAATTTTCAGAAATAATTTTCTCTTGGACCGCAAATGGATATTCAATAAGCATATATTTTGAGGTTCTTGATGAATCTTGATGATTAACAAGCTAAGACTATATTGAGACCTGCTCAAGCATGTTTATTTGGAACAGTCAAGTTTTAGTCTTAAGATGCACCACTTTCTAAATGGTGTTCCCTCTCTCCACTGGCTTCTTACTTGTGCATAAGCATTTGGTCCGACACAGAAGCTATCTTCAAATCCTGCCGATGTTTTACTGCTTTCAAAATGTACAGTAGTTAACGATGTGGCATCCAGTGTACGCGTGGGGAACTTTGTGCCTATAGTGAAGGAAATCATGACAAATTCTCAAAAAATATGAAATACCAGGCATGTTAATATAATATATATATATATATATATATATATATATATATATATATATATATATATATATATATATATATATATATATACATATATATATATATATACATATATATATATATATATATATATATATATATATATATATATATATATATATATTTTTGCATCCGTGGAGTATTTATAAATTGCAGCTATCCGGTGAGTACACTACATATCTGTAATAGTGGAATAGAGCTGACAGTTCACATTCGTGTTCCAGTGACTGACAAGTGACAACAATAACACATTGAATAACGAAAGATCATTGAACCTAAATAACTACATATGAGGAGTCAAAGATTAAAGTCTCTAAAAGTTATACTCATGAAAATTAGGTGATCTGTATGAGGCAATAATATCAAGCTGTATATGTCACAATTATCTTTAACCCTTACCACTCTGATGTCAAAATTTTTAATATTCAAATTAAATTAAATGATTAACTGGTGTTCAATTTTCAACAAATTTGGAGGAAGCTGTTGCTGCTGTAGACAGAAACATCGTCCACCAAAATTGTTTTAAAATGTACATAAGTTCCTTTGCTATGTATGATTACTGTATTCTGTGGCTGTAGTAGTAGTAGTAGAAACATCCTACAGCTGCAATCAGTCCTTCTTTGCTTTTGCCCACTGTGTCTTGCCATCAACCGAAATCCTTAGCTTCCTCAGGTCCATTCTTGACTTGAGTGTACCGAGTCCTGCTTTCTTGAGGTCACCTCGTAGCACGCTTAGCAGATTTATCCTTTGCTATTGACACAGTAAAAGAAACAATATTGACATCAGTATGTTGAGGGTTAAGGATGGCTTCAATGCTGAATTTGTGCCTAACTGAGCTCACCAATATTCCACACCAGAATGCGACGATCAGGTGACAATAACATGCTGCCAACTGATGGAGAGCCTTCAAAATTCCGAATGGTACCCCTGACAATAAAGAACAAGCTATATACAGTGTTAAACATAAACTAATATAGCATGACATACTTTATGTTGTACACTCATGACCTACATATGTACGGCTGTAAAATTAATGCATCATACTTCCATATGACCCCTTCGCACAGCTTCACAGTACATCGGCCTACCTTCACCATCTTCATTTTCTGTACTGTGATGTAATTGAACTATTTTTGGTCCGTCAATCAGATTTCAGCTTACTTCACTGAATGCTTGATTTACGATTCAAGATGAGGACACTTGAACCCAGTATCTCAGGCGGAACCTGACTGGCACGGGCTCAGAAATAATTACTAGGTTTCTGGATCTTCTCCCGGCTATCATTAACCTGACAGCACGAGCTGTGTCACGTTAGTGTGAAGGTGTAGTCGGTCTAAGAGGATGATGCATGGCGATCAATAGGTTGACAGAGGTTGTGTCGCATTAGTGTGTTTATGTCCCATGTGACAGGATAATGCCATTAATACGCTGACATCATAGGTTGTGTCATGTTAGTGTGTGTATGGCCCGTATAACAGGATAGTGCTATCATTAGGCTGTCATCATAGGTTGTGTCATGTTAGTGTGTGCATGGCCGGTGTAACAAGATGATGCCATCATTAAGGTGGACATAATAGGTGGTGTCACGATAGTGTGTGCATGGCCCGTGTAACAGGATGATGCCATGATAGGTTGTATCATGTTAGTGTGTGCATGGCCCGTGTAACAAGATGATGCCATCATTAGGCTGACATCATAGGTTGTCATGTTAGTGTGTGTATGTCCCGTGTAACAGGATGATGCCATGATAGGTTGTATCATGTTAGTGTGTGCATGGCCCGTGTAACAAGATGATGCCATCATTAGGCTGACATCATAGGTTGTCATGTTAGTGTGTGCATGGCCCGTGTAACAGGATGATGCCATGATAGGTTGTATCATGTTAGTGTGTGCATGGCCCATGTAACAAGATGATGCCATCATTAGGCTGACATGATAGGTTGTCATGTTAGTGTGTGTATGTCCCGTGTGACAGGATGATGCCATGATAGGTTGTGTCATGTTAGTGTGTGCATGGCCCGTGTGACAGGATAATGCCATCATTAGGCTGACATCATAGGTTGTGTCATGTTAGTGTGTGCATGGCCCATGTAACAGGATAATGTCATCGTTAGGCTGACATCATAGGTTGTGTCATGTTAGTGTGTGCATGGCCCGTGTAACAGGATAATGTCATCATTAGGCTGACATCATAGGTTGTGTCAAGTTAGTGTGTGCATGGCCCGTGTAACAGGATAATGTCATCATTAGGCTGACATCATAGGTTGTGTCAAGTTAGTGTGTGCATGCCCCGTGTAACAGGATAATGTCATCATTAGGCTGACATCATAGGTTATGTCATGTTAGTGTGTGCATGGCCCGTATAACAGGATAATGTCATCATTAGGCTGACATCATAGGTTGTGTCATGTTAGTGTGTGCATGGCCCATGTAACAGGATAATGTCATCATTAGGCTGACATCATAGGTTGTGTCATGTTAGTGTGTGCATGGCCCGTGTAACAGGATAATGTCATCATTAGGCTGACATCATAGGTTGTGTCATGTTAGTGTGTGCATGGGCCGTGTGACAGGATAATGCCATCATTAGGCTGACATCATAGGTTGTGTCATGTTAGTGTGTGCATGGCCCATGTAACAGGATAATGTCATCATTAGGCTGACATCATAGGTTGTGTCAAGTTAGTGTGTGCATGGCCCGTGTAACAGGATAATGTCATCATTAGGCTGACATCATAGGTTGTGTCAAGTCAGTGTGTGCATGGCCCGTGTAACAGGATAATGTCATCATTAGGCTGACATCATAGGTTATGTCATGTTAGTGTGTGCATGGCCCGTATAACAGGATAATGTCATCATTAGGCTGACATCATAGGTTGTGTCATGTTAGTGTGTGCATGGCCCATGTAACAGGATAATGTCATCATTAGGCTGACATCATAGGTTGTGTCATGTTAGTGTGTGCATGGCCCGTGTAACAGGATAATGTCATCATTAGGCTGACATCATAGGTTGTGTCAAGTTAGTGTGTGCATGGCCCGTGTAACAGGATAATGTCATCATTAGGCTGACATCATAGGTTATGTCATGTTAGTGTGTGCATGGCCCGTATAACAGGATAATGTCATCATTAGGCTGACATCATAGGTTGTGTCATGTTAGTGTGTGCATGGCCCATGTAACAGGATAATGTCATCATTAGGCTGACATAATAGGTTGTGTCATGTTAGTGTGTGTATGGCCCGTGTAACAGGATGATGCCATCATTAGGCTGACATCATAGGTTGTGTCATAACAGGATAATGTCATCATTAGGCTGACATCATAGGTTGTGTCATGTTAGTGTGTGCATGGCCCATGTAACAGGATAATGTCATCATTAGGCTGACATCATAGGTTGTGTCATGTTAGTGTGTGCATGGCCCATGTAACAGGATAATGTCATCATTAGGCTGACATCATAGGTTGTGTCATGTTAGTGTGTGTATGGCCCTTGTAACAGGATGATGCCATCATTAAGCTGACATCATAGGTTGTGTCATGTTAGTGTGTGTATGGCCCTTGTAACAGGATGATGCCATCATTAAGCTGACATCATAGGTTGTGTCATGTTAGTGTGTGCATGGCCCATGTAACAGGATAATGCCATCATAGGTTGTGTCGCGTTAGTGTGTGTATGGTCTGTGTGACAGGATGATGTCATCATTAGGCTGTCATCACAGCTTGTGTCATGTTAATGTGTGTATGGCCCATGTGACAGGATGATGTCATCATTAGGCTGTCAGCACAAGTTGTGTCGCGTTAGTGTGTGTATGGCCTGTGTTTACTGCCCATGTGTGAGGGCTATAATTCCTATGAGGTGTGGCGATGGTTCCTCTTAACCCAGTCATCCATGAAATTCAAGCAAATTATTGCACAACAATACTTGACAGCTGATGACCATTCTGAACACAATTTAACTGAATGCAATTGTGGTCCCATGCTTCCCATGAAATTATTTTCAAAATATTTAACAAAATTTGCCATTTTGGGATATGGTGTTAAAAAGGTTAATTCTAGTATTAACATTATAATCATATGACATTCAGTATACTAAAGATGGTCTTTATGATATGATGTAGTTAATCTCATCTCCATTATTTTTAAAACAGCGCGACACAAAATTAATAAACCTAGCATACTGTGCTGCTATAATAGTACCTGTCTAAAATTGTCACCTGAGGTGGTACCAAGAGTGTTTACTAAAGACACATGTTCATTTAGTACAAGTCAATAGAGGGAATCATTTCTAGCGAAGCTCCACCCATGTCTAGATAAACTCTGGATATATATTGGAATCCATTAGAAACATTAAAACCTTAATTCCCAAAATCTAAATTTCAAGGTAACTATACAGCTAAGTTGTTGAACATTTTGAAACTAAGTTGACAAAAAATCTGTTATTGCTTAGAATAGCAACAGCTCCCAAATTGTAAATTCATCAAAGGCATGCAATTCAGACAGTTACGTGATAAACTAGTCGCTTTTGTGGTGGACCTACATTATTTGGATCATAATGTCAGCTATCATACAACATACTTGATTATGATGTCAGCTATCATATCACATCCTTTGATTATGACATCAGATATCATATGACATATTTGATCATAATATCAGCTATCATATAACATATTTAATTATGATGTCAGATACTTGAGTGACAGATATGATACCTCTATTGTCATAGGATATGTATTTGTAGTTGTCCTTTGAAACCACAACTATGTTTGTGCTCCAAAATATCGCTAATTTATAGTGAAGCCGGATTGACGTACTGTTACCCATAATGCATTGTTTTCACCTGTTATAGAATGGCATCTGTGCCTCACAATACTCAAATGCATTCTTGACATGGTCATTGAGTTTGAGGCGAAGCTCTACTTGTACACTGGCACCATCTGCCTGTATTTATAACATAAGACAACCATGGTAAAATAGAGTGTAGGACCAGCGGACTAAATTGACACATGTATCTTATAAGATAAACAATCAGTCCTCTCTGGCACCTCTATACAATCCATTCACCACATCCTACAGTAATGTCCGATACTAAAAACTCACCATAAGTAAACAGGCACACAGTGACCACAATTGACAAAAGGTTTATGTAAGACACTGACAAAACATTACCTGTCCCAAGCTGCGATCAAAGTATGACTAGAAGAATGCATTAAAGTTAAGATCATGTCAAGAATTCTTATGAGCTGACAATAGTTAACCCTTTAATGGCAGGGTTAGAAACATCGGGAAACATTTGCAGGTTGCCCACCACTAGTTAATGTTGCCCTTTTATGCTAAGATATCTGAGAAAGGAAATTATTATTGTTTGACAAGTAAATTATGAAGGCCATGATTACTTAGAAACAGCATTAAGTACTGATTACTCATCGAACAATTACCAATAAATAGATCAATAAAAACGAATGCAGTAGATTTATCATGCTTGCCCAGTGTACCATCAACACACAAAGTTTAGTTGCCTTTTTGAAATTCAAAAGGGCAAATGATTATTTCTATCCCTGAATAGTCAAGATTTTCTATGAAAATGTGGTGATTAGTGGAAGTGGATACTCTCGGGGGCAGTCTTGAAGGTGTCTATTAATGTATGGCTAACCATTATAGCTGGCAGTAAATTTTATAGCCTGGCACTGTCTGGGATGGAGCTGTGCTAATGCGTGCATGCATGGTTGTATGCATGCGGGTGAGGGATGTTTGCTAGGGGAGTGGCAAGGTATTGGTGATGTAGCCTCCATTATTGAAGATTGTATAGCAAAATGGTGCAACATCCTTCAGTTTGAGGTAGGGGTGGGTATCGCGAACTGAACAAAATCATGGATTTATTTTTAATGAGAGTTGATACTTACCTTCCTAATACTCTTTGATATTGCCAAATATCGACTTTCACTCAGTAAACACTCAAATTAAAAATGTTAGGTACCCCTACTGGGCAGGTAGTCAGATGTCAGTTCGGCGAATGCCAGCCCCAAACTCGCGCATGCGCAGACTAGTACTTCCTCTGACTAAATTTACTGGCTGCAACTTTAAGAAAGACTGAGCCTCTGTGGGGCGGAGAGGCCAGGTCTGTATTAGGGAGGTAAGTATCAACTCTCGTGAAAAAAGAAATCCGTGATTTCGTTTATTTCACTTCAAGAGTATACTTACATCCCTAATACTCTTTGATACTGCCTGAATTTGTCAGAGAATTTGGTGGGAGGGAGGCGAGGTCAAAAGACCAGCTCTTCCCTATGTGCTTTTCTGCGTTTAAGGAACTTAAACTTCTGAAATTGTGTGGAAACACAACCAGAGATAGAATTGAACATCGGCTAACACAACTGATGGCTGAGAGATGACCATATGTCATATGCGCCCCCACCCCCATTCCTTGGTCTTAGATTGCCCATGCCTTTAATTAAAGTATTTAATGTACTTACTTCATCACTTCCCCTATTAGCCAAGCAAGGGATAACTGTCATTAAAGCTGACTTATAGCCAGCAATAGAGTTAGGCTTGAGGCTATAGGCATCATACAGGTGACAGAGTAAATCGGCTACTACATGAATAGATGAATCCATTGGATTAATACATCTTTTTGAGCACCATTCTGCAAATCTGTTGATTTTATAATTATATGCTCTGGAGGTTGACCCCCTTCTGGCTTTTGCCATGAACATGGCTGCTTGCTCAGAAAAACCCTCATTAATTCTAGATTCCTTGACAACATCCACGCAGTCAATTGGAACATTGACAGATTGCTGTGAAGGGCCTTGCCCTGGAAGATAATATTGTCCATCAGAGGCAGAGGAACCGGAGTGCAGACCAGAAGGTCCAGCAGATCCACATACGATGATTGGCTTGGCCAATTTGGGGCGATCAGAAGCACTTGGCACTCCTCCTATCTGATTTTCTGAAGAATTTTTGGAATCAGGATTGCTGGAGGGAATGTGTATGCATACATTCCCACCAAGCTGACAGCTAACGCATCTGTTGCGATAGCGCTCGGATCTGGAATCGGAGAGACGTACGTCGTCATCTTCGCATTCTTCTTCATTGCGAATTAATCTCTATTTGGTTTCCCCCAGTGATTGAACAGACAATCCGCCACACATTGATTTAGTTGCCATTCCATAGGTAAAACACTCATCCTTCAGCTCAATGAGTCTGCTAGCAGATTTAACCTCCCCGGAACATGAACTGCTTTCAAGGTAATCCTGTGATTCAGGCACCAGCAAAGCAGCTTCCATGTCATCATACAGAGACTGGGCGACTTCGTTCCACCCTGGCGGTTTATGTTGAGTTGTCTAATCGAACTAGAACACTCTTGCCCTGAACTTTCTCTAAGAAATGTTCCAGGCCCAGGACTACTGCTCGTAATTCCAGTAGATTTATATGTTCTTGTGACTGATCCAGATTCCAAAGCCCTGATATTGTGGCTTCTTCCAGGCAAGCTCCCCACCCCTCCATCGATGCATCTGTATACATCGTTAACTGAGGTTGAGGAGGGGCTAGCATCACCCCGGCCAGGAGATTCTCTGTCTTCAACCACCATTGCAGGTGGTGAATTAGAGGCTCCAGCACTGACACATTTGAGTCCAGTGAACCTGTACTCTGGGTTAATTGAGTCATGAGAAATAACTGGATAGGCCGCCTGTGTAAGGCTGCCTGAGGAATGACTGGTTCCAGAGAAACCATCAACCCCAGCATTCTCAGGTAAACCCGTGCCAGGACATGATGACTGTTGCACACTGACTGTATTAATGAGATGAGTACTTGTACCCTCTCCTGAGTAGGATAAACATATCCTATCTCCAGATCGAAGAACATTCCCAGGTAAACAAATTTCTGGGATGGAGTCAGCTCTGATTTTTGAAAATTGATTATCCAGCCCAAGTCTGTGAGGTTTTTTTATTTGTTTTTTCAAAACTATCTCGAGATTTGCTGATAAACTTTCCTGATTGTGTGCTTTTAACAGCCAGTCATCTATGTACATGTGGACTGCTATGCTTCTCCTGCGGAGGTATGCTGTTATCACAAGAACCACTCTGGTGAAGACCTGAGGAGCCGTAGAAATTACTACGGGTAAAACCCTGAATTCCCACTGTCTGCCCTGGAATGCGAACCTCAGGAACCGACGAAAACTCCTCACTATTGGAATGTGGAAATACGCCGTCCACATTCCCTTCTCCAACCCTGCCAACACCGATTTCACTGTCTCCATATTGAAACCGGGTGTGTCTATGAACTTGTTCAATGGCTTGAGGTTGTGAATTGGTCTCCACCCTCCAGTGCTCTTCATTACTAGGAACACGGTTGAATAGAAGCCCGGGCACTTTTGTGCCGGTTGAATTGCTCCTTTTAGTATGAGGGAATTTATTTCCTCCTCTATACACAACCGTTGATCTGGATCTCTTGGAATTTGAGTCCAGACTGGCACCAGAGACAGTCGTGATGGTGGGCCTGATATCCAGTTGGGATGATATCCGACTGAAAGCCATCGCAAGACTAAACGGTCCTGAGTCAGCCGTCCCGACTCTTGCATGTGGTTGGCCAATCGGCCTCCTACTGGTCCACCTAGGGAGAGAGGTGGACATAAGAGGCGCAAGAGTGGCACTGTCTCTTGGTGCAGATGCACTGGAGTGGCTCTTATTGTGGTAACCGACCCTTCAGGTACGATTATCACGACCAGATCCTCGCGGGCCAAGGCCCGCACCGCGCACACCTCGGTGTGTGGGCGGCTGCCTGGATTGCTGCGCCAGAGGAGCCTGCGCCCCCTCGGTGCTGGCCGAAGCGTGCACGGCCATGGTCGGCGCTGGGCTGGTGGCTGGCCTCTGACCTGGCCACCACCACCTCGCGCCTGCAGGGGATGATACGCAGGAGGAGCTGCACGAATGTGCTCTCTGCGGAGCACTTAAAATTGCTCGCGCAATGCCCTCTGGTTATTACCCAGGGTAGCGTCTCTTGGAGGTGCTTACATCCCTCACCCCCAAAGAGACCAGGACCTGTCATAGGCGTACGCAGCAGCCTACTATACAGGTCCTGGGATGAGCACAAGTTGTCAAGGGCAAACGTGCGCCTTTCCCGGACACTCCTGGTCACCGACCGGGTTAAACAGTCCAGGGATAAGTTAATTCCATCTTGGATGGCTCTCTGGACAGTCACCGGACTAGGCTGGTGCGATACGGATGCTGTTACTAACCCTTGTAAGAGCTGGGAGATGTGCGAGAGCGCTGAGATAGACGCCCTCGAACTCTCCTCCGCATCGCGCAACGCGGTGTTTGCCGAATGCAAAGCGCTCGAGCACAGCGCTCCCGTGTCAGACCGGGAGCCTGGCCGCGTATCCTCACCTAGCGCAGCGCGATCATCCGCGCTTGACTTAGGCACCACACCGTACAATTGATATTGATCAGGGGCCTTCGTGAGACGTCCATGCGCCTTGATGGACGTCTCCGCCGCTGTGAACATATCAACAATATGTTCAGCCAGCGGCAGAGATGGCATAGCGGTAACAGTTGGCTTACATGCCAACCACGGGCGCTGGTCCCGCTGGCTGGCCGACTGATCAACAGCAAGACCTGGCCCGACGTTAGTTAGTCACTGACAAGCATCAGACCAGTCTTCCTCTGTGGCTACCTGCGAATGCTCTACAAGACGAGGGTCTTCGTCATCCTCCTGAGCAATCGCAGGCGTGTGTGTGGCTGGAGAAACTGATACTCCTGGCAAGCCAGAGTAAGCATGCAGGCCTGAAAGAACAGGCATGCTAAACTTACTGGCTTGACCAGGAGCAGGCGCCGTGGTATTGCATGGGGAAAATTTTGCCACACCACGGCCCTGCCCAGCACCACGTGAGTAGTTCCATGGACAATGTCGCCCGTATCCATGGGATGCACTGGAAACATGTGGGGAGCGAAACTATCCTTCAGAAACCTTCCACAAGAAGGACAACCAGGTTTCTGAAACAAGCCAGAAGACGAAGACAATGAGTATTTTAGTTAATTGAATTAGTAACTCAAAACCAAAATAAAAAGGAGGGGACGGGGCCCTAAAGACCCCAGCTAATAATCAACCAGCGTTGGACAAAAACTGTATAAATGTTAGTAAGGTGCAAGGCTGATTATGACGTCACAACTTCAAAAATAATAAGTTAAATCGATCCGAAACAAACATCCAGGTGTAAGGACGAATTGTATTCATATCCAAAACATCTTAACTGGAAAGGATAGTATATACAGACTATACAAACATCAGATAAACAATGATAAAATGGCAGCAGATTTCATATTTTCAAATATAATTGAAGTGCCTCATATCATAACTAGAATACCTGAGTCTTTAGCATAGACAAACCATCCGATCTGATGAACTGGAAGCTCTACCAACACTATGACCTCTTAACTCTCTCCACCTATAAGGGGAAGGAAGTGGACCAAGAGGGCAAAGTGAGAAGACCTTCTTCCGAGGCCTCCAACTCACTGGTCATAGATTTTGGTCCGATAACCTAACAATGTTAGTAGGAAATGGAACCTTGGTGGAAAGAAAAACACACCCTCTGACGATGTGCTGCCCTGTTCAATCATAGATAGATACCTGTGGACATAAACACAAAGAGAGATTAGTATTTCATAGCGCCATTTTAAAATAAACCAGTTTTCTAGGCGCTTATCACGTCTAATCGCGAGTCATCGGAACTAAAACGCTAAATTAGACAAACATTTAATAGAAATCACCTGATAACTTGATCTTGGTCCTTCCTCAGAAGCTTTGGGACGATCAGACATGATTTCTAGATGGATTAAGTATGAAAATGAGCGTAGAGCAATTTTCTTTGCAGAAAAAAGCTTAAAGCATATGTCTCTTTGAGCCAATAAATTGGTAAAGAGGAAGTACTAGTCTGCGCATGAGCGAGGTTGAAGCTGGCATCCGCCGGACTGACATCTGATTACCTGTCCAGTAGGGGCACCTAACTTTTTTAATCTGAGTGTTTATTGAGTGAAAGTCGATATTTGGCAATATCAGAGTATCAGGGAGGTAAGTATACTCTTGAAGTGAAGATTATTGTATTGCGATATATCATGATACAGGCAGATTGTATCACAATACGTATCATGATATATTGTTCACTTTCAAGGCAAGATTATGTCCACCATTTATAATTAATTTCTAGTTATCCTCTTCAGAAATGCAAAGCACCTGCAATGCATAGCAATTGGTGCATTTATTCTTTATCACTATCAAAGTCTGATGGTGGAAAGACCAAGAAATGAATGCCCTAATTGCTATCCACAACATGTGCTTCACTCCTATGAAGAAGATGAAGTACATGTAGGGATCAATGTATTAGTTTCATTTGCACTTTAACGGTAACTATTTGATCTAAGCTAAAAATGTGAACAGAGAAATATTTTCACAAACAGAACAAATTGTTACTCAAAATTACTCTAACAAGTGGTGTCACATTACATCTGCTCTAGACGATACGTATTGGTTTGCGAGGAATGTATCGCGATATGTATTGTTAATGGCTTTGTATTGCGATACAGTTATGTATCAGTAATACCTCCCACCTCTAGTTTGAGGCCCAAGTAATTTATATTGCACAAATGGGTGGGGTGGGTAGCCACGCTAATCACCCACTTTAAATCAATAATTGTTATACTTACCACCATCGTATACTCTGCCCATATTGGTGGCTCGCGCACAGTAGACACTGTGTAGTGGCACAGAGGAAATGTTTCTGGAGGTGGGCAGAAACGTAAGCGACGAGGAATGGCTCGGATATTTTGGGTACTATCTGAAATGTGAAAGAGAATAATGAATTAACCATGCGCATACCTGCACTAGTCACTATTAGCTTTGTAAATCTTAATAGGACTGTCTTGTTAAAATCTATAATAGAAATAATGCCTGTTCTGACATCAAGTTTAAAATAGAAAATGTCGAGTCAAATTGGTCCACATGTATGTACTACAGCGAAAGTTTGTCAAACAAGAATTTCGAGTCTTGTCCACTGGACCTTTTTCAAGGATTTTGAGCAGTAGGAGTTGAGTTATCATTCTGTGCCTGTTTTGATGGTTTGACCTTTGGCCACTAAGATTCAAGAAGCTCTGTCAGGACCTCAAAGGCAACCTCAGATCCAGATACATATCCATCAGCAGAACACGAGTTATCATGCTGGATACATGCATTCACACACATATGTACACACGTCGCACGCACGCACGCACGCATACATTCACACACCCATGTACACACATATGCACATGCCCGCCCGCACGCACATGCACGTGCGCTCGCATGCGCGCGCACACACGCACGCACGCACACACACACACACAGACCTCCTCCTTCCCCTTATGGTGTGAGGGTAAAATTGATTTCATAAAAAACATAAATGCATATATTGTTATATGAAAAAAACCATACCATTCTAAAAATTGGCATATTTCATCAATCACTAATTACTGCATGCTCATACACAACCACTGAAAGCACACACACACGCATGTACAATAACCAGACACACACCAAATATGTACAATAACCAGACACACATCCACGTATGTACAATAACCAGATACACACACACACATCTGCATATGTATATTAACCAGACACATGCATCTGCATATGTACAATAAACAGACAAACACATCCACGCATGTACAATAACCAGACTAGGAATTACCTCTGTCAATGGGATATGCTTCAGCACTTTGCACACAGGGATGAGTTAAAAGGTAGTCCAGGGGTAGTGCCAGTGAATCAGCTAATGGAGCCACATTTAATGTGATGTCTGTCTGATTGCCCTCCAATTCAGCATGACACCAAACCTTTACACATATAGAACAATAACAAGTGTAAATAGCCATACATGTTGATAAAGGATACAAACACCATCTGCTGGCCACATGTTGATGAAGCGTACAAACACCCTCTGCTGGCCACATGTTGATGAAGCATACAAACACCCTCTGCTGGCCACATGTTGATGAAGCATGTGAGTATTCTCTGATGACCACATGTTGATGAAAGGTACAAGCATTCTTTGATGACCACATGTTGATGAAGGATACAAGCACCCTCTGATGACTACATGTTGGTGAAGCATACAAACACCCTCTGCTGGCCACATGTTGATGAAACATGCCAGTGTTCTCTGATGACCACATGTTGATGAAGGATACAAACACCCTCTAATGACCACATGTTGATGAAGGATACAAGTATTCTCTGATGACCACATGTTGATGAAGCATACACGTGTTCTCTGATGACCACATGTTGATGAAGCATGCAAGTGTTCTCTGATGACCACATGCTGATGAAGCATGCAAGGGTTCTCTAATGACCACATGTTTATGAAGCATGCAAGTGTTCTCTGATGACCACATGCTGATGGAGCATACAAGTGCTCTCTGATGACCACATGTTGATGAAGCATACAAGTGCTCTCTGATGACCACATGTTGATGAAGCATACAAGCATTTTCTGATGACCACATGGTGATAATGGACACAAACACCCTACGATGACCACATGTTGATGAACCATACAAACACCCTCTGCTTGCAAGTATTATCTGATGACATATGTTGATGAAGCATACAAGTATTCTCTGATCACCACATGTTGAAGAAGCATACAAACAAACTCTGATGACCACATGTTGATGAAGCATACAAGCATTCTCTGATGACCACATGTTGATGAAGCATGTAAGTGTTCTCTGATGACCACATGGTGATGAAGGACACAAACACCCTCTGATGACCACATGTTGATGAACCATACAAACACCTGCTGGCGACATGTTGATGAAGCATGCAAGTGTTCTCTGATGACCACATGTTGATGAGGCATGCAAGCATTCTCTGATGACCACATGTTGATGAAGTATACAAGCATTCTCTGATGACTACATGTTTATGAAGCGTGCAAGTGTTCTCTGATGACCACATGCTGATGAAGCATACAAGTGCTCTCTGATGACCACATGTTGATGAACCATACAACTGTTCTCTGATGTCCACATGGTGATAATCATACAAGTGTTCTCTGATGACCACATGCTGATATCGTATGTGAGCATACTGATGACCACATGTTGATTAAGCATACAAGCATTCTCTGATGACCACATGGTGATAAAGGACACAAACAACCTCTGATGACCACTTGTTGATGAACCATACAAACACCCTCTGCTGGTGAAGCATGCAAGTGTTCTCTGATGACCACATGTTGATGAAACATGCAAGTATGACCACATGTTGATGAAGTATGCAAGCATTCTCTGATGACCACATGTTGATGATGCATGCAAGTATTCTCTGATCACCACAAGTTGAAGAAGCATACAAACAAACTCTGATGACCACATGTTGATGAAGCATACAAGCATTCTCTGATGACCACATGTTGATGAAGCATGTAAGTGTTCTCTGATGACCACATGTTGATGAAGCATGCAAGTGTTCTCCGATGACCACATGGTGATAATCATACAAGTGTTCTCTGATGACCACATGCTGATATCGTATGTGAGCATTCTAAGATCATGCATGTACAAGCACCATTTAATGGTTACATGTTGAAGTATGCATGATGGCTACATATTGATAACCCATGAGAGGGTAGGTGGGGCTTAGAATACACCTTCCGTATCCTCTGCGTGTCGTACGAGGCGACCAAAGGAGGTAAGGGTGAGGTAACCCTGACAGAAACATTGAGTGCTGAAGACGGAGGTTCCAGGCCGCACAGCACACTCTAATAAACCATGGATCCACGCACTTAACACTTATGATCATCTCGATAGTCACTTACAGGACTGGCGATATGATCAGCGAACGAAAAGAAGAAGAATAACCCATGAGAGCACCCCCTGATGGCTACATATTGATGACCCATGAGAGCACCCCCTGATGGCTACATATTGATGACACATGAGAGCACCCCTGATGGCTACATATTGATGACCCATGAGAGCACCCCCTGATGGCTACATATTGATGACCCATGAGAGCACCCCCTGATGGCTACATATTGATGACACATGAGAGCACCCCCTGATGGCTACATATTGATGACCCATGAGAGCGCCCCTGATGGCTACACATTGATAACCCATGAGAGCACCCCCTGATGGCTACATATTGATGACACATGAGAGCACCCCCTGATGGCTACATATTGATGACCCATGAGAGCACCCCCTGATGGCTACATATTGATGACCCATGAGAGCACCCCCTGATGACTACATATTGATGACCCATGAGAGCACCCCCTGATGACCTCATATTGATGACCCATGAGAGCACCCCTGATGGTCACATATTGATGACACATGAGAGCACCCCCTGATGGCTACATATTGATGACCCATGAGAGCACCCCTGATGACCTCATATTGATGACCCATGAGAGCACCCCCTGATGGCAACATATTGATAACCCATGAGAGCACGCCCTGATGGCAACATATTGATAACCCATGAGAGTGCCCCCTGATGGCTACATATTGATGACCCATCAGAGTGCCCCTGATGGCCACATATTGATGACCCATGAGAGCACCCCCTGATGGCTACATATTGATGACCCATGAGAGCACCCCTGATGACTACATATTGATGACCCATGAGAGCACCCCTGATGGTCACATATTGATGACACATGAGAGCACCCCCTGATGGCTACATATTGATGACCCATGAGAGCACCCCTGATGACCTCATATTGATGACCCATGAGAGCACCCCCTGATGGCAACATATTGATAACCCATGAGAGCACCCCTGATAGCTACACATTGATGACCTATGAGAGCACACCCTGATGGCTACATATTGATGACACATGAGTGCCTCTGATGGCCACATATTGATGACCCATGAGCACCCCCTGATGGCCACATATTGATGACCCATGAGAGTACCCACTGATGGCTACATATTGATGACACATGAGTGCCTCTGATGGCCACATATTGATGACCCATGAGCACCCCCTGATGGCCACATATTGATGACCCATGAGAGTACCCACTGATGGCTACATATTGATGACACATGAGAGCACCCCTGACGGCTACATATTGATGACCCATGAGAGCACCCCTGATGGCTACATATTGATGACCCATAAGAGCACCCCCTGATGGCAACATACTGATAACCCATGACAGTGCCCCCTGATGGCTACATATTGATGACCCATGAGAGCACCCCTGATGGCAACATATTGATAACCATGAGAGTACCCCCTGATGGCTACATATTGATGACCCATGAGAGCACCCCTGATGGCAACATATTGATAACCATGAGAGCACCCCTGATGGCAACATATTGATGACCCATGAGAGTACCCCCTGATGGCTACATATTGATGACCCATGAGAGCACCCCCTGATGGCTACATATTGATGACCCATGAGAGCACCCCCTGATGGCTACATATTGATGACCCATGAGAGCGCCCCTGATGGCTACACATTGATGACCCATGAGAGCACCCCCTGATGGCTACATATTGATGACCCATGAGAGCACCCCCTGATGGCTACACATTGATAACCCATGAGAGCACCCCCTGATGGCTACATATTGATGACACATGATAGCACCCCCTGATGGCTACATATTGATGACCCATGAGAGCACCCCCTGATGACACATGAGAGCACCCCTGATGGCTACACATTGATGACCCATGAGAACACCCCTGATAGCTACACATTGATGACCTATGAGAGCACCCCCTGATGGCTACATATTGATGACACATGAGTGCCTCTGATGGCCACATATTGATGACCCATGAGCCCACCCCCTGATGGCTACAGATTGATGACCCATGCGAGCACCCCCTGATGGCTACATATTGATGACCCATGAGAGCACCCCCTGATGGTCACATATTGATGACCCATGAGCACCCCTTGATGGCCACATATTGATGACCTGTGAGAGCACCCCTGATGGCTACATATTGATGACCCATGAGAGCACCCCCTGATGGCTACATATTGATGACCCATGAGAGCACCCCTGATGGTCACATATTGATGACACATGAGAGCACCCCCTGATGGCTACATATTGATGACCCATGAGAGCACCCCTGATGACCTCATATTGATGACCCATGAGAGCACCCCCTGATGGCAACATATTGATAACCCATGAGAGCACGCCCTGATGGCAACATATTGATAACCCATGAGAGTGCCCCCTGATGGCTACATATTGATGACCCATCAGAGTGCCCCTGATGGCCACATATTGATGACCCATGAGAGCACCCCCTGATGGCTACATATTGATTACCCATGAGAGCACCCCATGATGGCAACATATTGATGACCCATGAGAGCACACCCTGATAGCCACATATTGATGACCCATGATAGCACCCCTTGATGGCCACATATTGATGACCAAAGATTTACCACTGGAATCACCAGGCATTCCAATGGTAAATTTTCAAAAATTGTCTTCTATTGAGCAGTAGCTGGGCATTCCTCAAAACCACTGCAGACCCTGCTTGGCAGACTTGTCCATTACAGGAGCAATTTACGTATATTTGAAATGGATTCATGCATAATTGTGCTTTGTCAGCTCCTAATGAAGCTTATTTACGTGAGAAAGGCTACAACAACTGTACTCTCACATAGTTGCGATATACGCAATTTTTTTCTTTTGTTTACAAAAAAATTGACAGACAACAGGTGGGCAGGCAAGCGGACAAACGGGCGGGCAGCTAAACGGACTAATGGACAGAGACCAACAGACAGACAGACATACTAATTGTGAGCTGCAAATAGAAATCATTGAAGTTGGTCTTAATGGTGCCATCTTTAAATCGAGCACCTGTGTAATGCATGCATGTATCTTGCCAAAGCCTCAGAACACATGCATGCATGTATCTTGCCAAAGCCTCAGAACACGCATGCATGTATCTTGCCAAAGCCTCAGATCACATGCATGCATGTATCTTGCCAAAGCCTCAGAACACACGCATGCATGTATCTTGCCAAAGCCTCAGAATACATGCATTAATTTATCTTGCCAAAGCGTCAGAACATATGCATGCATGTATCTTGCCAAAGCCTCAGACCACATGCATGCATGTATCTTGCCAAAGCCTCAGAACACATGCATGCATGTATCTTGCCAAAGCCTTAGAACACACACATGCATGTATCTTAACAAACCCTCAGAATACAAGCATGCATGTATCTTGCCAAAGCCTCAGATCACATGCATGCATGTATCTTGCCAAAGCCTCAGAACACACGCATGCATGTATCTTGCCAAAGCCTCAGATCACATGCATGCATGTATCTTGCCAAAGCCTCAGAACACACGCATGCATGTATCTTGCCAAAGCCTCAGAATACATGCATTAATTTATCTTGCCAAAGCGTCAGAACATATGCATGCATGTATCTTGCCAAAGCCTCAGACCACATGCATGCATGTATCTTGCCAAAGCCTCAGAACACATGCATGCATGTATCTTGCCAAAGCCTTAGAACACACACATGCATGTATCTTAACAAACCCTCAGAATACAAGCATGCATGTATCTTGCCAAAGCCTCAAAATACACGCATGCATGTATCTTATCAAAGGCTTAGAACACATGCATGCATGTCACTTGCCAAAGCCTCAAAATACATGCATGCATGTATCTTGTCAAAGGCTCAGAACACATGCACGCATGTATCTTGCCAAAGCGTCAGAACACATGCATGCATGTATCTTGTCAAAGGCTCAGAACACATGCATGAATGTATCTTGCCAAAGCCTCAGAACATATGCATGCATGTATCTTGCTAAAGGCCCAGAACACATGCATGTGATTTTGGACTCATCACATACAGTACAACTTACAAATAACTTTAGATGTTTCCAAAACAAAAACAGAAACATATTAGTAGTCTAAACGAAATCTAGGATTTCTTTTTTCACGAGAGAGTTGATACTTACCTCCCTAATACTTTTGATATTGCTAAATATTGGCTTTCACTCAATAAACACTCAGATTTAAAACAGTTAGGTGCCCCTACTGGGCAGGGAGTCAGAGCGTAGTCTGGCGGATGCCAGCCCCACCACCGCGCATGCGCAGACTAGCACTTCCTCTGACTAGATTATTGGCTGACACACATGCAACTATTAAGAGCCTGAAGACCGAGCCTCTGTGGGGTGGAGAGGCCGGGTCCGTATCTAGGGAGGTAAGTATCAACTCTATCGTGAAAAAAGAAATCCTAGATTTCGTTTATTTCACTTCAAGAGTATACTTACCTCCCTAATACTTTTGATATTGCCAGAATTCGAAAGTGAATCTGGCGGGAGGGAGGCGAGGTCAAAAGACCAGCTCATCCCAATACGCTTTTCTGCGTTTAAGGCACTTAAACTTCTGAAACTGTAAGAAAAAACAGTCAGGATTTGACTAACCATCGGATAACACGACCGATGTATGAGAGATGACCGAATGTCATATGCGCTCCCCCCCCCTCCTTCCTGGGAGGAAGAGTCGACTGACCTCAATGTCCTATACGCTCTCTACGTACAAGTGCCATGTACTACAGGACAGAGACGAAAAAGCTCCATTTTCGTAACTCTCAACAATGAACCACACAAATACACAAACCATCACCATATTAATAACGGGTAATCGTGACAATACAATCAACAACGGACAACACATGAACAAGACTGACCTTGTTGAAAATGGCTGCTGACATCATCTTCCCATCGGTAAAGACTGATGCAGGCCCAAAAAAGTGGGTGTTTCCATAAATTAATTGTGATATATATAAGTAATGAGGAAATCACCTCAAAAAATATAAACCGATTTATTTTTTCAAAACCGACAAGGCGAGAGGATTAGAGGTGTCACGGAGATAATGGTCTGTAAAACTTGACTCACAGTGCCACTGAGCCACCGACATAATATCATCCACAGGGACCCCATTAAATAGGGCCGTGGATGTCACTACGCCGCGGACACTGTGAGCCTTGGCCACGTCAACCTGCTTCCCGGTGGCGGATTTATGGCAAAACTGAATGCACTCCACAATCCACCTGGAAATGGTGTCCTTAGAAGCCCTCCCATGGGGTTCAATATATGACAACCATAACGCTGACTGGTCGGTGCGCCATGCCGCCGTACGTTGTTTGTACCGGCGCAGCGCCCGGACGGGACACCATGCTTTAGAATTAGGATCATATCTAGTTAAAGCAGGCAAAATAATAGGTTGACCTGGATATTTCAACGACTGATTTTTAGCCAAGAAATTAATCCTAGGTAGCAGCTTAAGGCCTTCCCCTGAAACCACAAAACGGTCATCCTCGGCTGATAAGGCATGAATCTCACTCCTACGCCTAGCCGAGGCCGCAGCAATTAAAAACACAGTCTTCAGTGTTAATAGTTTCATAGAAATGGAACTAAGTGGTTCAAAAGGCTTATCACCTAGTACTTGAAGCACTAGCGATAAACTCCAAGACGGAATCACAGGAGGATTCCTTGGTCTTAGATTGCCCATGCCTTTAATTAATACATTCAATGTATTTACTTCATCACTTCCCCTCTTAGCCAAGCAAGGAATAACAGACATTAATGCTGACTTATAACCAGCAATAGAGTTAGGCTTGAGGCTATAGGCATCATAGAGGTGACAGAGGAAATCAGCTACTACTTGAATAGATGAATCCATTGGATCAATACATCTTTTTGAGCACCATTCTGCAAATCTGTTGATTTTATAATTATATGCTCTGGAGGTTGACCCCCTCCTGGCTTTGGCCATAAACATGGCTGCTTGCTCAGAAAAGCCCTCCTTAATTCTAGATTCCTTGACAACATCCACGCAGTCAATCTGAACATTGACGGATTGTTGTGAAGGGCCTTGCCCTGGAAGATAATATCGTCCATCAGAGGCAGAGGAACCGGATTGCAGACCAGAAGGTCCAGCAGATCCGTATACCATGATCGGCTTGGCCAATCCGGGGCGATCAGAAGCACTTGGCATTCCTCTTGTCTGATTTTCTGAAGAATTTTTGGAATCAGGATTGCTGGAGGGAATGCGTATGCATACATTCTCCCCCAGCTGATAGCTAACGCATCTGTTGCGAAAGCGCTTGGATCCGGAATCGGAGAGACGTACGTCGTCATCTTCGCATTCTTCTTCGTTGCGAACAAATCGATGTTGGGTTTCCCCCAATGGTCGAACAGACGATCCGCCACACATTGATTTAGTTGCCATTCCGTGGGTAAAACACTCATCCTTCGGCTCAATGAGTCTGCAAGCAGGTTTAACCTTCCCGGAATATGAACTGCTTTCAAGGTAATCTGGTGATCCAGACACCAACATAGCAGTTTCCATGTCATCATACAGAGACTGGGCGACTTCGTTCCGCCCTGGCGGTTTATGTAAGTCACAACTGTTGAGTTGTCTGAACGAATAAGAACAATCTTGCCCTGAACTTTCTGTAAGAAATGTTCCAGGCCCAGGACTACTGCTCTTAGCTCCAGTAGATTTATATGTTCCTGTGACTGTTCCAGATTCCAAAGCCCTGATATCGTGGATTCTTCCAGGCAAGCTCCCCAGCCCTCCATCGATGCATCTGTATACACAGTCACCTGAGGGTGGGGAGGGGTTAGCAAAACCCCCGGTAAGAGATTCTCTGTATTCAACCACCATTGCAGGTGGTGAATCAGAGGCGCCAACACTGACACATTCGAGTCCAGCGAACCTGTACTCTGGGTCCATTGTGTCATGAGAAACAACTGGATCGGCCGCCTGCGTAAGGCGGCCTGAGGAATGACTGGTTCCAACGAAACCATCAACCCCAGCATTCTCAAGTAAACCCGTGCCAGGACATGACGACTGTCGCACACTGACTGAACCAACGAGATGAGTATTTGAACCCTCTCCTGAGTAGGATAAACATATCCTGTCTCCAGATCGAAGAACATCCCCAGGTAAACAAACTTCTGGGATGGAGTCAGCTCTGATTTTGGGAAATTGATCATCCAGCCCAAGTCTGTGAGAATTTTCAAAACAATCTCCAGATTGGCGGACAAACTTTCCCGGGTGTGCGCTTTCAACAGCCAGTCGTCTATGTACGTGTGGACTGCTATGCTTCTCCTGCGGAGGTATGCTGTGATCGCAAGAACCACACGGGTGAAAACCCGAGGAGCCGTGGAAATTCCGAAGGGCAACACCCTGAATTCCCACTGTCTGCCCTGGAATGCAAATCTCAGGAAGCGACAGAAACTCCTGTGGATGGGGATGTGGAAATAAGCGTCCTTCAAATCTATCGACGCCGTCCACATCCCCCTCTCCAACCCCGCCAGCACCGAGCGCACCGTTTCCATCTTGAAACTGGGCGTCTCGATGAACTTGTTCAATGGCTTGAGGTTGAGAATCGGTCTCCACCCACCGGTGCGTTTTGTTACCAAGAACAGGGTTGAATAGAAGCCCGGACACCTCTGTGCCGGCTGAATAGCTCCTTTTTGTACGAGGGAATTTATCTCCTCCTCGATACACAACCTTTGATCTGGATCTCTCGGAACGGGAGTCCAGATTGGCACCAGAGACAGTCGCGACGGCGGGCCTGTCATCCACTCTGGATGATACCCCACGGAAAGCCATCGCAAGACTAAACGGTCCTGAGTTAACCGTTCCCACTCTTGCATGTGGTCGGCAAGCCGGCCTCCCACCGGTCCACCTAGGGACCGCGGTGGACACAAGGCATGCAAGAGCGGCACTGTCTCCGTCGCCATACACACCGGCGTGGTCCTTACCGCGGTAAGCGCCCTGTCAGGAACGATAACCACGCCCAGATCCTCGCGCGACCCGCCCCGCCCCGCGCGCACCTCGGTGCACGGGCGGCTGCCTGGCTGACGGCGGCTGAGGAGCCTGCGCCCCCCTCACTGCTGGCCGAATCGCACGCGGCCGAGGCCGGCGCTGCGACGGCGGCTGGCCTCTGACTTGGCCAGCACCACCTCGAGCCTGCAGGGGACGATACGCAGGGGCCGCGGCGCGAACGTTAGCACGACGCAGTACCTCAAACTGTTCGCGCAGCGCCCTCTGGTTATTCACCAGGGTGACCGTCTCCTGGAGGTGGCGACATCCCTCACCTCCAAAAAGACCAGGACCCGTCATAGGCGTACGGAGTAGCCTATTATACAGGTCCTGAGACGGGCACAAATTGTCCAGGGCAAATGTGCGTCTTGCCCTGACACTCCTGGTCACCGCCCGCGTCATACAGTCCAGCGCCAGGTTAATACCATCCTGGATGGTTCGCTGGACCGCGAGCGGGCCTGGCTGGCGCGATGCGGATGCCGTTACTACCCCCTGTAACAGCTGGGAGACGTGGGACAGAGCGGCAATCGAAGCCCTCCCACTCTCCTCCGCATCACGCAACGCGGTATTCGCCGAACGCAACGCGTTCGCGCACAAGACCCCCGCGTCAGAACGGGATCCTGGCCGCGTATCCTCACCCAAAGCCGCGCGGTCATCCACGCTGGGCTTGGGTACCACACCGTACCGCTGGTAGTCCAGGGGCACGATGCGACAACGCTTGGCCACCTCGCGAGGGGCCTTCGCGAGACGTCCACTCGTGTTAATGGACGCCTCCGCCGCCTTGAACATGTCAACGACATGCTCCGCCAGCGGCAGAGAAGGCATAGCGTTAGCAGTTGGTTTCCCAGCTAACCACGGCGTGTGAACACGGTGGCTAGCCGACTGCTCCACGGGCAGATCAGGCCTAACGCTCACCAACCACTGGCAAGCGTCATACCAATCCTCCTCCGTGGCTAACTGCGAGCGCTCTACAAGACGGGGTCCTTCGTCTTCCTCCTGAGCGCAAGCAGTACTTGACGGCGGGTACGCCGATACACCTGGCAAGCCAGGGAAAACATGCGGGCCTGTCAGCACCGGCATGAGAATATCACTGGTTTGACCAGGAGCAGGCACCGCGGTAGAGCGCGGGGTATATATAGCCCTACCACGGGCCCGGCCAGCACCAGCTACACTCTCGGCAAGCCGAGGTATGCGGTACCGCTGGCCATCAGCAGCGCCCTGGGCCACCACCTGAACCGCGGACCTTACTCCAGGGTGAGTAATACCGTGGAAAAAAGCGCCTGTATTCCCCGCGAGGGGTGCACAAACGTCTTCATCCATGTCCGCGTCGTCAGACGGCGACCCTAGCAGGTAATCCTCATCACCCTGGTCAGAAAGATTAGACCCCGGGTCAGCAAAGAGAGCTAACCCGGGCTGACCAGGAACGGTGCCATAGGAGGTACTGGCCACCGCGGCGTGCGGATACCCCTGGACTGATAAGCAGCCAGCGGGTTCCAGCGACAACCGTCCACGGTCCCCTATCGGCGCGGCAATAAGCCTGCTGCCAGGGCCGTGGAACGCCCCCTCTAATGGGGCCACCTCTGAATCGTCGGACAACGGAAGCGGACTAAGGAAAATCGATCCAGAGGCGGGGATTACCTGCTCCGAAGCCGATGATGAGGACAATAAAGGATCTGGTCCAGGAAGCATGCCACGAAGCAACCCCGGAACCAAATCTTTTATTGTCCTCCTCATCTCTCCCAACATCTCGGTCCGGAAGGTCTCCATATCCACCGCGGACGAGACCTTCCCCTTACCCTTCTCACTTACAACCTCTCGTTTCCGCTTCTTCTTCTTCTCCTCCACTACCACCTTGTCCGTCGCCTGTAAGCAGCACAAGAATTCGGACATTAACTCGCCCCCCCAGTGCTTACATATGTCACAATTAATCAATGGACCACAAGGGCTACATCGATAACACAGATGCGGCCAGAACTTCACATGCATAAAACGTCCACAGGACGCGCAACCCGGTCCCTGAAACAGGGCAAAGGACAAGGAGTATGAGCAACTAGTTAAGCTTAGAAACTCAATCCAACTCAAGGAGAAGGAAAACGATCATAAAGATCAATATACATCAAAAACCAGCCTAGCGCTTGAATTGCTAATAAATACATAGCCAGCTGATTATGACGTCATTAATCCCGTGACAGGAAAAATTCGATCCCAACAAAACATCCAAGTGCAAAGACGAATTGTATGCTGAATGGACAAGTTGACTACACAACCATCAGATACATATAGATAACTCTTTACTGGCAAAAATGTTAATTATCTCCCTTTGATTGTTTACAATAATTAACATCACCACATTATCAATAACTAGATACCTGACACTTTGTATAGACAAACCATCCAACGTGACGAACCGGAAACTCCACCATCTGCACGCCTCTTAACTCTCTCCACCTCATGGGGAAGGAATTGGAACAAGAGGGCAAAGTGAGAAGACCTTTATACCAGGCCTCCAACTCACTGGGCATAATTTTTCATTTGGTTAGATAACCTAACAGTGTTAGTAGGAAATGGAACCATGGTGGAGAGAATACTAATTCTCTGGTACTGTGACGTCACAACCTAGCGTCATACAGACCTGTGGACAGAAACAGAAAGAGAAATTAGTCCTAGGTAGCACCGAGTTGACCTAAACCAACTAACTAAGGCGCTTATCACGGTAAACGCGAGTCCCGGAAACACAATACACCGGGAAGAAAACTCGCTAATTTTACTAGAAGTCACCTGATTTAAAGGTCCTCCGTCCTCCTGTGGCGACGTATTCCTATCCGCCATCCAAAAAAGTGACTAACACTCCAAACAAACACCACTTAAACAGTTTAAGAGAGCGAAAAAGCTATTGAACAAAAAAAAAAACATGTGTGATCTCTTTGCCAATAATCTAGCAAAGAGGAAGTGCTAGTCTGCGCATGCGCGGTGGTGGGGCTGGCATCCGCCAGACTACGCTCTGACTCCCTGCCCAGTAGGGGCACCTAACTGTTTTAAATCTGAGTGTTTATTGAGTGAAAGCCAATATTTAGCAATATCAAAAGTATTAGGGAGGTAAGTATACTCTTGAAGTGAAATTGAACATGATGTATGAAATGTTTTGTGAATATTTTGAACAGGCAGCAATGTTTTCCAATACAATTACGTTCACAATATTGAACAGTACATTTTATTTTGTTGTGGAAACATTTTATGTTACATCTGAGGTGTACTGTATTACATGAAGTTAACCTAATATAACTCTTAACTCTTGAATATGTATTTAAAAATTTAATTTTCTCATTGAATATGTCCATTTGCAGACTAAGAGATGACTATTTTTTTAATTAACCACTTGAATGACTGACTCGGTTATCCAGCCAGAGGTAAATTTTCAAAAATAGTCTGCAAATGGACATTTCTGAAGACAACTGCTGAAGCTGTCTTTGGCTGATATGAGTGGTAAAGGTCATATCTAGATATTTGGTCATGAAATATCCAATTGAGGGACAAGAGAAGGGTATCCCTCGATTGGCCTGCAAATGTACATTCGTCAAGGCTACTACACACACAATGTGTTGCGGCCCTGACCATTACAGGGATAAATTTTAATACCGCTTCGAAACTTTCATAATTATGTATGATCAGAGCAATGGAGTTTTCTGAAAATGTGACTGCTTACCGTGCCATACAACTCCAGAGCATCTGCAGCATCTTTACGCCCAAACTGGACACACCGTACCTGCTCCGTTACAACAAGATGAAGCTGTCCTTTGCCTTTATGTAACACAGGCTTCCATGATGGCTGCTGTAGATGTGAACAAGAATGGCAATCATAGCTTACTGAAATCAACTTACAGAAACTTGCTGAAAGCAATAATAATGTGTAATCATAGTATATTTCTATTAACCTTTTCACTGACAAATCCCGGAAAAAAGGATATTCTTTATGATATAAAACTTATTTTGCTGAATATTTTGAAACTGAGTGGAAGCTATTGCTGCCAATCAAATTAATTTCAACGTATTCAACAGTGTTCCTGCATGGTTGCCTTGAAAATAAGATATGGGGAATTGATTGGTGAAAGTGTTACCATGAGGAAGGTATGGTAGCTTACCTGGGTTTTTGGAATCGCATTCCATGCAGCTTTTCCTTGTAGCTTTGGTAACACAGAACTAATATTAGAATCTCTTACAGAACCGAATGGGGCAGCTTCCGAAAGAAAGTCGTTTAACTCCTGCAAGCGAGACCAGTTCTGCAAGAGAAGATTTCTGTTAGGACATTTTTTAAATATGCATATCCCACTGAGGTAATGCCAGGAATAAGGCTTCAATAGAAAAATAATTTTGAAATTGCTGAAGATTTTTACAATAACTGGACTGAAAATCATCGCTGTCTTAGACAGTTCTCAAAGTTATCAGCAAACACCAAACTAAAGCTCATAATATATATAATATATAGATTATGCAAACATATATAATATTAGGTCCATGCTATGTAGCTGGTGGATCCAGAATTTCTCGCGTTCCTTACGGATAGACGTTGCTTCCGGTGAATCAGGATCGCGATGGAGCACTTCAATAATTCTGTAGTTGACTGAAGTGGTGTTGTGGTTTGGGAGATTAAAGTGAATGGCTACTGGTGTGTCTTTTTTGTGCTTAATGTCCCTTAAATGTTCTTTAATACGTATTTGGAATTCTCGTTTAGTTTCACCAATGTATTGTTTGGAACATGTGTTACACGTGATTAAATATACAACATTTGTGGTGTTGCAAAATGTTTTTGTTTTTGTATGATAGTTAAGCCCAGTGTGTGAGCATTTGAATGTGCGTTTTTTGTCCATTTGTTGGCAGAATGCGCAATTGTGTTTGTTGCATGGAATGACCGGGTTGGTGATGTTTCTGCCTTGAATGCCAAAGGTTTTTGCATCCATGAACTTGGCTGTTATTAGCGTGTCTTTGAAGGAGGGGTTCCTTCTGTGACCAAACAGTGGCGGTTCCTGGAATGTTGGCCTACATTTGGGGCTGCTCTGTAGTTGATCCCAGTGGCGTAGGATAACATTTTTAGCTAGTTTGCTATGTGGGTGGAAATCCATGATGCATGGGATGCCAGTTGAAATTTGTTTTTGAGTAGATTTTTCCTTGTTTTTTCAAGGGTTCTGTTGAGACAGTTTTCCAGATCTTTTTCTGGGTACCCGCGTATGATATAATAGTGTATTACGTCATGCGCATGTTTGAGGAAGTCTTCATTTCTGCTACAAATTCTCTTGGTTCTTAGCAATTGGCCAAAGGAGTTGGCCTTTTTGGTGGAATCTGGATGTGCTGAGGAGAAATGTAGGTAACCATGAGTGTCAGTAGGTTTAGTATATAGGTCAAATCCCAAGTGTCTATTAGGTAATAGAAATACTTTGGCGTCTAAAAAGTTGATTGACACTTGTGAATTTTTGGCCGTAAATTTGATTGAATGATGTGAGTTGTTCATCATGTGGATGAACTGATTCAAAGATTCCAAGCCGGAGGTCCAAATCATGAAGATGTCATCAATATAGCGGAGGTAAAGGGCCAGTTTGGTCGGGCTTTTATTCAAGAGTTTTTCTTCAAGCATTGCCATAAAGATGATGGCATAGCTTGGAGCGACTTTTGTCCCCATAGCGGTGCCTCCAATTTGGAGGTAATGTTCGTTGTTGAATTCAAAATTTTTGCAGGTTAGAACAATTTTTAGAAGAGATAGAAGTCTTCTTGCTGTTACCGTGCCAGGGCAGCCATGTTGTCTTAAAAACTGTGCGACTGCTCTAAGCCCCTCGTTGTGTGGAATGTTGGTGTAGTGATGTGACATCCATAGTGAGTAGTATTGCGTGTGGGGATACCGGTCCAAAATTCTCAAGTTTATTGATAAAATCAGTGGTGTCACGTACATAAGACTTGATTTGTGGCAAATGGATTTTGATGTGTTCATCAATGAAGCTGCTGAGGTGTTCAGTGGGACTTCCATCACCACTGATGATTGGTCTGCCAGGTGTTAGCGGGCCAATTGATTGTTTGTGTATTTTTGATAATAGATAGAATCTGGCTGTCCTTGGATTGTCGATTCTTAATCCATTAGCTATCTCAGTTGAAATTTCACCACTTAAGACCATATCTGTGATAGCTGTTTCTACCCTTTCGGCACCACACGCATCCTTTTAAATTATATATATTGTTAAAACTTTAACATCTTAGCTACTATACAATGATTTTCGAATATACACATCCCAGTAAAAACTTATGTGACAGTGTCTACACATTTCCTCTGATGAGTATAACCCAAACATGGGTACGAAACGCCAGGAGTCTGGATCAAATATGGAAGGCCCATTAACAAATGGACCAATGCCTTGTTATAACCTTTTATTTAGAGATCTATCCCGTAAACCCAATGTATAAAACTATACAATTCGGGTACATACCAATTCCCAAACCGGGTACAATCGGGTACATGCACAATCAGGTACACCAACACACGTTAAACAAACACTCGGGTACACCAAAACTCGGGTACAAAAAGTACACAGATTTTTACCAAATCGGGTACAAATACACATAGTCGGGTACAAAACCGACAATAACAATGGGATGTATCTACCAAATCTGGGTACATACACATAGGATCGGGTACAATCGGGTACAAGATTACTATAAAAGGAGTGCGCAAACAGTGCATCGGCATCCACACTCAACGGACACTAACCATTAGCGTCAGGACAACCTAGCATCTTACAAGCTTTTCACAAAAATATATAATATATATAACTTTGGGAACTGTTGAAGACAACGATAATTAAGTCCTGTAGAAGTAACCATTAGCAAGGCCAATGATCTAACAATAGCTATTAGCAGTCCTGACCGATGGGCCAACTAAACATGCCATCCAAGCTAATATATATGTGTTAGTTTGGATGGCATGTTTAGTTGGACAATTGGTCCTTCTAATAGCTGTTGCTGGACCATTGCTCTTGCTAATGCTTACTTCTACATAACTTTGGCTTTACACTTAAAGCCAAGCTCATATTTGGATCTAAGAATGTAGAATGTAATAATTGCCAAGAGCTATACCAATGTCATACCAATACCTAAAATTGGGTTAATTGTGACTGCCAAATCTGATCATACCACCTCATTAAGAAATATATTTTGGAAAAAAATTTACCAGCATAGATGTGACTATCCAGGCTATGTTTCAGCATGTTTACTTTTTTACTATGTGCATTGTCTTTAGGGAACAAGACGATTGGCCCATTCTAATGACTTTTCAAACTTATACATTTTATAAATATTGGTAAGATGGCCAAAAAAAAGATGAATTTCTGCACACTACATTTCCATGGGGTTTAATTCTGGATATGCTGAACATTTTGAAAACAATTTGACTGAAAGTTATTGGTCCACAACTTTCTCTCGAATTGTTTTAAAAATATTCAACTGGTTCAGAGTTGTTGCCCATTGAAATTAATGTCTGGTGGCTTGCAGCAGTCAAACAGTTAACATCTATTTTTAGTAATAGTCCACGTTAACCCGTTAAGCCTTAAATATTTTCAAGAAAACCTCAATTTTCTTAAAGAACATCATAATTTGCAGATCGAGAAGACTATCTTTGAAAGTTTATCACTGGTAAGACTGGCTTGGTTATCGAGCCAGTCATTCCAGCATTAAATTTCAAAAATGGTCTACTCTTGGTCTGCAAACGGACATTTCTCAAGACCACTGCAGAGACCATTTTTGGCTGATATGAGGGTTAAGGGATATAAGTACTTATGTAAAAACACCAGAGGAAAGTGAAAGTGACTGAAGACTCCATATGTACACACACACGCATGTCAGCAAAGCACTAATATATATTTAATCAGGTAAACTTTATTTGTGTTAGATTTACTTCCAGAGATTAGAAATTAGATAAGATTTGTATGTAATGCTGTAGATTTGCTATATTATAAAGTACTGATTGTTCTGAACTATCAGAGTAACTGTTTGATTTCAAAATATCTGACTGTTTCACCTGATCAAGGAAGTTTGGCACAGGTGAAAGATATGCTGCCATCCCAACCATTAAAGAAAAACCAACAGACAGACCCAAACTGAAAGAAAGAAATAACTTGTACGTGTACTTGTAACACTTTGACATTTAAACTTTATTAAAATACAGATCTACAAGTAAAAAAGAAGTGTTTATAAATGAGATAGTTAGTAGACACAAATGAGACACTTTAAATTAAAGGAAATTATAAAGAACAAGAGGCTCAAGGGGCCTGTATCGCTCACCTGGACCATATGCATCTCAACTAGAATGGTCATTAACAATAAGTATAACTCTAATGAGTTGAGCAGACTTGTAACAAGAAAACACAGGCCATGTTTCTTCATGCATCAACTTCTTTGGAATAAACTTTAATGGCCCTTAGTCATCAATATCATATCTCCCGAATTTCTGCCCAATCCATTCAGTGGCTCTGGAGACGAAGTTGCTTTCATGAAAACCAGGCCATCCAAGATGGTCGCCCAACCATTTGGCAATTCAAGTTCCCTTGAACAAACTTGGTTTAGCTCGTGCCCTAAATGATATTTTATGAGTTTTGAATCAATCGCTCAAACAGTTTCGGCGAAGTTTTTTAAAGACATGCGCAAGCATGCTTAGTGACAGGCGTATGACAGGGAGTGAGTACAGACTGGTGCCAGTCTTTATCAGGCTATATACTGGGGATGTCCCTACCAGTAGCCTGGTTGAGGGTAATTATTAATATGCAATAGGCATATGGAGGAATGTAAGCAAGCATAAAAATCTTATTCTGATAGCTAAATGCAGATTAGTTGATTTAGCAAGTAGTGATTGAACGGTAATGGATGTGAGAGAATCTAGTCATCACAAATTGGCCATCCAGAATAAATAGAGTAGATGTTATACCAGGAATATCTGATCACGAAGCTGTTTATGTCAAATTTAATATCCAACCAATCATCAACAAACAAAAACAACGACAGATCCCGTTGTACAAAAAAGCAAAATGGGACTCAATCAAAGAAGCCATCAGAAATCCTGAGGAGAAAATTTCTCTAGAAGACCAGAGTGGAAAAGATGTCAACTGCCTGTGGACCACTTTTAAAAAAGGCTTAAGTGAATCAATTGCCAGACATATTCCACATAAAGCATCAAAACGAAAGAACAACTGCCCCTGGATAACACCAAAACTTAAATCACTCATGAAGTGCACAGACCGCCTGCATAAGAAAAAGAAAAAGCCTGGTAATGCTAAGCATGAGTACCAACACAAACTGCTCAAGCATCAAGTGCAGAGTGACACCAGACTAGCTTACTGGTCCTACATTGAAGATATCATAACCACACCAGAGCTAAACAGTCCAACTGATCACCCCATCACCAAGAGGTTCTGGTCATTTATAAAACATCGTAAGTCAGAGAATGGAGGCATATCACCACTAAAACAACATGGGAAACTAGAGTCAGAAGCCTACAAGAAAGCCAACATCCTGAACCAGCAGTTCGAGTCTGCATTCAGCAGTACTTGCAACGTAAGCAGAAATGAATTCCAGGAACAGTGCTTTATGCCTGACCACCATTCCTGCCAATGACATAAACATCACACAGGCAGGGGTAAAAAAAATGTTGTCGAAATTGAATGCTCACAAAGCCGCTGGCCCTGACAACATCAATCCAAAAGTATTGAAAGAACTGGCACATGAAACCGCACCAATCTTAACAATGATCTTCAGGAAGTCCCTATCTACATCAGTAATACCAACTGACTGGAAGAATGCAAACGTTGCCCCAGTCTTCAAGAAAGGACAAAAGTATGATCCATCTAACTATCGTCCCATCTCATTTACTTGTATCTGCTGCAAGGTAATGGAACACATAATCACAAGCCATATCATGAAACATGCCGAAAAATATGACATCTTATATCACCTTCAGCACGGTTTCCGCAGCAAGCGCCCCTGTGAGACCCAGCTACTCGAATTTGTTGACGTAAGGAAATTTACAAAGGCAACCAAACGGACATACTCATAATGGACTTCTCAAAAGCCTTCGATAAGCTTTGTCATAGTCTCCTAATACATAAACTCGGATATTACAACATTAGGGGAAAAACAAATGCCTGGATTGAAGCCTTTCTATCCGACCGCAGCCAGACTGTCCTTGTTGATGGAGAAAGATCTACCCCGCCAAAGGTTCAATCTGGAGTAACACAGGGATCAGTACTGGGACCAACCCTCTTTCTTTTCTACATAAATGACATCCACCAAGGCATTACATCAAAGGTTAGACTTTTTGCTGATGATACCGTCATCTATCTTACAGTAAAGGACGAAACAGACTGCCAAACATTGCAGGAAGACCTGGACAAGCTAGCCACTTTGGAGGAAAAGTGGAAGATGGAGTTTCACCCCGCAAAATGCAACGTCCTGTCCATCTCCAGAAATTAGACCACCATACGACACGAATACCAACTCCACGGCGCGATCCTAAAACCCCTTACATCAGCAAAATACCTGGGGTTAACCATCTCCAACAATCTAGACTGGAAGCCACACATATCAACGATCTGCAACAAGGCAAATAAGACCATTGGCTTCCTCCGCAGAAACCTCAGAATCTCATCTAAAAGGATCAAGGCACAAGGGTACAAATCATTAGTACGACCGAGCCTTGAATACGCGAGTACTGTCTGGGACCCATATGAGCAAAGTGATATCAACCAAATTGAGAAAGTCCAACGGCGAGCTGCCCGATTCGTAAACCATCGATATCGAAATAATCCAGCGTAGGCGAAATGCTCAACACACTAAAATGGCAAAGTCTACAAGCTCGCCGGAAAGCAGCCCGTCTCATCATGTTCTATAAAATTAACAACAACCTAGTAGAAGTAAACATGGAAAACTACCTAGTGAAACAACTCTGTCACACAAGACACACTCACTGTATGGCATATCAAATCCCACATACCAGAACAGCATATCGACAAGCAACCTTCTTCCCAAGAACAGCCGTTGACTGGAATGCTCTGACAGAAGAGACGGTCACCAGCGTGTCACTAGATGCCTTCAAGGCCCTAGTGACCAGAAACTAGTGTGGAAGCACTGTTTTTAATCTGCACCTGTACATTCTTTTTGGCACCTTGTTTTTAAACTTGACGCATGCACACACCTGGCATAATCTTCAGCAAGTTGAAGGCGGCCAGTAATTGGAAGAAGAAGAAGAAGTGGCATAATAACAACAGCTGATATATCGCCTCTAAAATCTTATCAAAGCCCTTAAACCTTTGAACCCTGAATTTCCAGAATGCCAAATTCCAGTCCGTATACAGCTAAGCTGCTAAATATTTTGAAACTAATTTGACAGGAAGCTGTTGCTGTAACAGCTTTCAGCTAAATCAATTTCAAAATATTTAACACAATATTCATCAATATGTAAATGATTTTGGTTTTTTCCTTTCCTTTCAGGTTCAAATGCAAAGAGACCAAAGCCCCTAGGAAGCGGACCAAAATCCATACTGGCTATGGACTAAGCTGTCCACTCGAGAAATGGACAGTTAATCAAACTGGTGCTTTAAACAAATGTAACTTCCATAAAATCTGTCACAAAGACCAGAAGAATTAGACAAAAAAACACATTGGCTATGGACAATACCAACCACTCAAGAAATGTACAATAAAACTGGTGCATTAAACACAAAATGGGTGAGGTCAAGCCTGGGTGTTACTGTTGGTGTTAGCGTTAACACTGACCACTAACACCAAACCATGTGTTAACACCTGTCATGTTAACACTAACATTGATACCATGGATATGGTAGTTCCGGATCATTGGCAGTTTCGGAACAATATCTTAATCATCAATCAAGTTCTTTGGAACCAGGATTTTATTTAACATTTTGTTATGTTTTTCAATAACTTCAGTTTATTGATGACTAAGAAACATAAAAATCTGTATCTCAATAGAGTTAGATTTCCAGCATTTAATTAATAATAAATCCTCTGTCGCGATACCCATCCATTATGCCTGACACGAAAACATGCTATAGACAATACATGTTTGTTTGTCAATGATATTTTTCATATTCTTGTTTTTTGCCTTGTCAAAACATGAAAATGGGATAAACCTGGTTTCGCAAATATTATTTTATAGTCATCAAAATGACAGTTTAAATGACGTGATCCAGAATTACCCAAAATGATCAAAATTGATGTATTCGGTCGACTCACACTATTGTGAAATTCTATGAAGAGCAAAGGTCAAACTAAATCTTTTTTATACTTGCATTAAGTACAAATGCGTGTCATCAAAATTGAACATGTACGATTTAAAATATTCTATAAATAAATTCACAGGAAATATTTTTTTAAGTAGTGATCCGAAACTGCCTGACATACTTACACAATGTAGTGTAGGAACGTACTTTAACCAAAGTGTGCAGGGTTTAGGAAAAATCTAACACAAATCCAGCTATGCGATTTTAGTCTAATGGAAAAATACAATATTTTTCTGTCTTTATATAAAGTACATATATCTACGCCATTGGGGCATAAAATGAACTGAGAATCTGTATTAAGATTAAAGGTATTTGAGACACATTTTCTATTAAAAATTGGATTAAAAAAAGTTTAACCCGTCATAACATATAGGATATAGATTATGATTGATTGATAGTGCCACAGTCAAAGGCAAAGGCTTTGTATGCAGTGTTAAAGCTGGTAAATAAGTGAGCTACTCTTCAGAAATGTATATGTATATTTTTATTATAACTATGTTTTCATAGACTTGTCATTAACTTAAATTAAATGGTATCCGCAAACCGAGTCTTCGAAATTGACCACAGATCTGTGAGTCACACTTACTACCATCTCATATTTGTCTGACTATTTTGCAAGGGAGGTAATTCAATTAAAAGTCCATATTTAGACATTTTTAATTTTTACATAAATTGTCTATAGTTCTGTTATTTAATACCCTATCATGGACTATCCAGTTTCGGTGAGGCTCTAGTTTCGGTGAACTTTCGTTACACATGCACTGTGTAACAACACAAGTTCTTATGACATCATAATTTTTTAATCAAACAGTATGGTAATTATCGGTAACGCTTACCGCGTTTCCCCTCAAAAGTCACATTAAAATGTTAAGTCAACACTAAATCAACTTCAGCATGTAAAAAATTGCTGATTTTCTTATTACTTTTTATCATATACCTTTAAAGCATTGTATTTTAAATAAAAAAAGTAAATTTTTTGTTTCAAATATTGGAAATTCTTCCCCGTTGTCTGTTTTATTTATACCACGTGACCAATGTCAAAATCCATACTGGACAGGGTGGTTCAAAAGCCAACAGCGTAGTGCCTGTTCTTAGCACATTTTTATCAAAATCAAGGAGTATACACATAGTATAATATTATTCAATATCTTTTGCATATTTCAATTTTATGCTTCAGTCAAGCCCTCACAACTAGCTCCGGGTCTGACAAAAATGTCCACCACCAACACCCGAGAAAAAAAAAGAAAATTACAATAAAACACTTCCCCATTCTGACAACTTCGAAGAACGGTCAGCATTTTTTGCTCCATATGGTAGCTGTATTGTCCAGAAAGAGAAATTTGGGCGAGCCTGTATGCGGTATCACCGAAACAGGATACCATCGTTTTTGTTTGTTTTGAAGTACGTCATCGCATAATGGCACTGTGTTTTGACATTTCGTTTTGGGGGATTTTCTTCTAACTTGGTGCTGTATAAGGGATAAAGTAACTAACAAGTTAGGCCAATTTATTTTTTAAATATCTACAGTATTTATTAAATTATTAGCAATTTCTGCTTAGGCAGATAACTGGATACTCCACGCTACATGTTTAAAGGAGCAGAGAGCACGATACATGATAAATATGGCATTCCTATCTTTTCTCTTTTTATTTGTGGTAAATAATTATTTTCCATAAAGAAAAAGAAAATACAGGTTTGTGCCCCACAATAAAGTACAGGAGTTGGCATATATGTCTATATAATGTAAAGATTGATGAAAAAGGAAAAAGAGGACAGATGTGACTACGCACGTTGAAGCCAGAACCCGGGAATTGGATGTGGGATTGGCGCCACGTGGTGATCTAGGTGGGCTTATCATTGAGCTGCAATCAACCTGCCATGGAGAGATGCCGTTGGTCGAGTGGAGTGGTGACGCTACTAGCTTGCTGCTTCTATCTGCTGTGTACCTGGTGACGATTCCCCAAATGATGCAATGACAAAGATGTTGGTGTGGTGGTGGAAACACAAAAACTGGACACGTAGGTCGTGATTGACGTTGCCTTGCTTTTGATGTAGATACTATCGCTCTGCTTTGCTCTCCTTTCGTCCAGCGCTGGATCAACATTTTATCATAAGTATGAAAGGATTTCCTAGTGACTTGACGACATGACTATTAGGCCCCTTTTAACTCCCAAATAGCGCCACCTGCATTCAACTTATTATTTCTAATAGCAACAGGTTATAATTCTAAGTTAAATCTGGATATTTAGTTTACAAACACCGGATTTTAAGATTAATTTTCCGTGTTTCTTGTTTATTTAATCACAGGCCATTATTTTAATTTGTTTATTCTTAGTTGATAGTATTATCATTCAGTTTGGTCATAATATTTTTTATTTAAAATATTCCTGATTCCTGTTTTGAGATTTTATTTTACAGACTACCCTCCACCCCCATGAGAAATAAAGTAATTCCCCCTCCCACCCCCTCCTCTACACGGCATACAACATCAACACCCGCCAACAACAGTTCATCAGGCAACATCGGGCAACACACTCCCAGCAACAACTTAATTCTTGACTTTTTTCAGTTTTGACGTTTGTTTATAGCAACCCTTCGGGGGAGCAACGCAACCCTTCGGGGAAGCACCTCTCAGAGTGAGTCATGGCCCAAATACATCTAGGTGTGAGAGGCCAATAAACCAACTAACCTACCTACCCACCTACCTAGCTTTTATTATTTTTAATTAACTTTTTAGTCGGTAATGATACACTAACAACATTAAATTGTATTGCATAGCTTGTAAATGAATGTGATGAAATTCTGCTTTGTAGGCGATATAATTAAATGTGTTGCTACCATAACTCTGGCTGTATTAAATGGTTCTGCCTAATTGGTCGACCAAGGTAATAATAAATAAATCAAATTAAATTAAATCAATAAAAGTCCTTTTTACGTAGTTAGTCACTGTTAATGTATACATGTGCGTTTATCGTTTCCGGTGCGTGCGTGCGTGTGTGTGAGAGTGGAGGGATGGGGGTAACAGCAACTGTTCTGACAATAGTTTCTGTATTTGGTGCTCAAGTTTTACTATCAACTTGTCGTTCAATATTAACTTAACGTAAACAATTATTCAAAACGTTTCTCTTTTTGTACTCACCTCAATGCTTCAGATGCACCTGTTACATTCATGTGTGAGTTCTTAAAAAACTCAAAACCACTTAAGATATCAAATGTGCCATCCGTTTGTGGTTGTGTGTCCTATAGACTCGTAAGTGGTAAATTTCAGAGAAGGGAGGGAACTCTATGTAAATTGACAGGAATTTAAAATCATTGACTGCAGAGGTATTTCCCCTGACTACTAAGAAGCTAGTGCGGTGGAGCAACAGCGCTAAGTTAAATTAGTTTCAAAATATTCAACAGCATGTTTATTAAATAGTAAAGACATACAATTCATACAACAACGCTTAGTCTGTCATCAATTATGTGTTAATGATGAACTTACTTGCATCATTCATGACATCATTGATTATGACATCATCCTCCATGTCACGTAGTTGATTATGACGTCATATGATTGATGGCTAAACTGGAATCCTCCATTGAATTGCTATCATTAGTTATGTAAGCAAGTACAGAACAATGGCTAAGGACCTCGGCAGTTTACACTACAGGCTTTGATAGTAGTCAAATCCTGTGTAGACACGTCTAAATTATTGGGTATGTAATTTGGTCCACTGGTACTGACCTAAACACATGTGATTTAATGTTAAATACCATGGCCAGTCATACCTGATAAGAATTATATGGGTATTTTAGTGGAGGCTCAGTTTTAATACAAGTTTTTACTGGGAAATTTCCAACCATTCCCTATATCCTCATTTCCAGACTGGTTACATTGCAATTGAGATAATATGCTTAGATTTCAGGGCGGATAAAGTTAAGTAGTATGTAATTTTATGTAAATAAGATTAATTTGCATATTTAGCAAAAACAAATGACCAGTTATTTATAAATTTAAGTATCAATAAAAATAGGTATAACATAAACACCTCATGTTTCAATGAAGCACATATCTGAAACTAAGAGCTGGCAACATTTACATATATAAATATAATATTATACACATATAATTTGCATGTTTGTCTAATGAAACATTCATTTTGCATATTTACATATCAATGAGAGCGGGTCTCTCCTTGCTGCTGCTACACTCAGTCAAGGGCAAACATCCATATAAGAGTCCACCCTGTTCCACTACAAGCACGGGCCATACAGGGCCACGGGGTGTGGAGAGTTCCAAGATAGGACGCTGCTCAACCAATCCACAACCATCACGATCTGGTACAAACTAATAACACAAACATGTTAACCCTTTCATAGCGAGGCTGGACAAAAACTGGCTCCAGTAATGCTATTGAGAATGTTCATTTGCAGGCCAAGAAATAATACTTTTGAAAATGGACCACAGGAATGACTGGCTCGTTAACCACGCCAGTCATTTCAGTGGTAAATTTCCAAAAATAGCATTCTCTTGGCCTGCAAATGGACATTGAATAAGCACATACTTTTATATTCTTGATCAAATTTAGCCATTTGTAGATAGGTATATGTGGGTGAACTCTCATTTTGATTCATTCATAAAGAGATTCTCAATTTTAAGTTTGCTTGCAGCTATTGGGAGAAGTTCGTCAAGGGGTTTCTTTTCCTCGTCTATAAAGTGCACATCGTCGGCATATTCCATCTCTAGGGCATACCCAGTATTGACACTGGGGGGGTTTGGTCTTGTGGAACTTTCACGCATGGATTTCAATACAGCAGCAAGGTGAAAAGCACAAGAGATAGACCATCTCCCTGTGGGGAGCCGATTGATGGCTCAAACTCTACAGACTTCACTGACTTGACTCGTACTCTCAGCTTGATGTCTGCAAGCAGTAGTCTCACTAGTCATAGCTCATCTTCATTGCAACTGGCATGGTGTAGTACATCTAGGATCTTTGAGCATTTAATTGTGTCGAAGGCTAGTGACATGTCAATGCCAATCTTGTGGCAATCCCAATGTTTGGACATGACTACCGACACAAGCATACGTTGAGCCAATACAATGTCTGCTCAGCTGCATTCACGCTTGAAGCCATCAGATGAACGATCTCTATTTAATATATAAATATACCAGGCAAGAGGGTAGAGTCACCTACAACCTACGCAAGCTCATCAGCGACACTGACACTCAAATGCCATACAAAAAGGCCCTCGGGGAGCAGATACCTAACATCGACGTCAGCTCCAATCCAAATGAAGCCCTAAACAAAATCCTGAAATCTATGGAATCATCAGCTACCAGCACCATAGGTGTTCTTAACAAGAGGCCCAAGGGGCCTGTATCGCTCACCTGAACAATGCAGGAAATGTCAATTTCCCTTTCTCCGAGATCTAACAATACTCACCATTCTGTTACTTCTGATATACAGCTGGCTCTGACAGCGGCTCTAGGACTATAGACTTAGAAAGCTTTACCGACTCCTGGGAACCGGGTACTCGGCTCCCAACTGCCGAGTACCCGTTTACCATAGAGCTCATATTGTTTGCATAGCCACCAAACAAGAGAAAACTATGGCTTGCCTCCGTGGGGCTGGGAGGCTGGGTCCGTAACAGAATGGTGAGTATTGTTAGATCTCGGAGAAAGGGAAATTGACATTTCCTGCATTCTCCTTCGATCAATACTCACCATTCTGTTACTTCTGATATACACCAGATTTGATCAGTAACCTGGTGGGAAGGGGCAAGCCATACATGCTAATTTTGCCCCTTGGAGAAAGATTTTAGACTTCAAACTTGACTAACGGAGACCTAAAAGGACCGTCAAGTTTACGGAACCGAATCACATTCGCGTCACAGCTCCCCCCCCCCTTTTTCCTCCTAAGAAAAGGGAGAGAACTAACGAACATGTATCTCGCCTGAAAACACCAATATGCCAAGAGGGTTAACTACTCCCTGCATATCGCTTGTATTAGCCTGGGAATGAGCATGAATATATACGATGAATGAACATGATACATATACATAATACAAAAAACTCTCACTTGTTGAATTACCTTATGATAACAGGACTTCAGACGTACCGCCTACAACCATTCACCGGTTCGGCCATCAGTGACACAATCTGGTTGACATCCTCTCGCCTGACCATGCCTGCTTTAGGTTCTTTTCTTACCGAAGTGAGAAAAGGGTGAAAAGCAGTGTGGTCACTAACTATCGTTTCAAAACAGCTAAAGCGAGTGGATTGGCTGAGTCTGACACATCCCTCATATAGTAATCCGTGAATGAGGACTCACAGTGCCATTGTGCAACGGCCATGATGTCCTATAACGGAACACCATTGAAAAGGGCGGTCGAGGCGGCTATTCCTCTGACATTGTCTGCCCTTACGCCTTGCACCTGGTGCCCAGTCGCCATCTCGTGAGTAGTCTGAATGCATTCGACCACCCAACGAGAGATAGTATCCATGGATGCGGCGCCATAAGACTTTTTATGGCAGATCCACAGATGTCTATCGTTTGACCGTAACGAGTCAGTCCGTTTCTTGTACTTAGTCAAAGCACGGACCGGGCACCAGACACTGGCATCACGATCAAACCTAGTTAACTTCGGTATAATGATCGGTTTGCCGGGATATCTCAAAGATTGGTTCTTTGACATAACCTCTGCTCTTGGCAGAAGACGCAGACCTTCTCCAGAAACAATAAATCGGTTCCTCGCTGCCGAAAGCGCATGGATCTCACTGCGCCTTCTAGCTGAGGAAGCTGCCAATAGAAAAACCGCCTTTAGAGTCAAATGCTTTAGACTAGCCGAACGCAACGGTTCGAAAGGGTGCTTGGCCAGTACATTAAGCACTAAAGATAGACTCCAGGCTGGAATGACTACCGGTTGTCTCGGTCGGAGATTGCTCATTCCCTCAACATCACATTTAACTGGGCCACCTCTGGACTATCCCTGTTGGCTAGACAAGGGATAAATGATGCCAAAGCTGACTTGTATCCAGCAACTGTGACGGGAGCTAGTCCTCAAAAGAACAGCTCACAGAGAAAGTCTGCTATTTGCTGATAGTGGATTGAAAGGTATCAATACCCTTTTCTTCACACCAGTCTGCAAATCTGTTAACCTTGTTGTTATATGACTTGAAGGTTGACCTACTTCTCGCAGCCGCGATGAAATCAGCAGCCTGTCGAGAAAAGCCTTCCGACGTGGAACGTTGTTTGATAACATCCACGCAGTCATTGAACATCTCGGGACGCTCGTGTAGGAAGCGTCCCTTGGCCTGGGAGATTATGTTCGGAATCTCGGGCAACTGCACAGGATTTTCCACCAGCAGATCTAGAAGATCCGTGAACCACGCCCTGCTCGGCCAATACGGCGCTATTAGCAGGACCAGACACGGTTCCTCCCTGACCTTCACCAAAACCTTCGGTAGAAGAATGGTGGGTGGGTACGCGTAAGCGTGCATCCCTCTCCAGCTTATCGCCAGAGCGTCTGTATCGACGGCATTTGGATCTGTAATCGGCGAGACATATGTCATGATTTGAGCATTTTCCTTTGTGGCGAACAAGTCCACGTTGGGTTTGCCCCAATGCTCGAAGATCCGTCGCAGAACTGGAGGGTTGAGGGACCATTCTGTTGGCAGGATTCTCTGTCTGCGAGACAAAGCATCCGCCAGAATGTTCAATCGGCCAGGAATACGAGCTGCTTTCAAAACAACCGAGTAATTCCTGCACCATTGAATCAAGTGCCACACCCTGATACACAGAGTGGGCGACCTGGTCCCGCCTTGGCGATTTATATATGATACTACTGTCGAATTGACCGACCGTATCAATATCACCTTGCCCCTGATCATCGGAAGGAACTCTTCCAACGCCAGTTCCACTGCCATCATTTCCAACAGATTGATATGCAGCTGACTCTCCGGGAGAGTCCATGTGCCCGAGACCTGGTTCTCCCAGGCAGGCACCCCACCCTTCCAGCGATGCATCCGTGTAAACGGACAGCTGGGGGTGGGGTAGGTGCAGCGAAACCCCTATTAGGAGATTCTGACGCTGTTTCCACCATAGCAGATGCGATATTATCGGCTCCAAAACTGGCACCAGTTTTGACAGGGGTTCTGTTCTCTGTTTTCACAGAGACATCAGATACAACTGGATAGGTCTTCGCATTAGAGCAGCGTACGGGATAACCTGCTCCATGGAGACCATCATGCCCAGCATCTGAAGGAACCGCCTCGCCTGAATGTGGTTTCCCACTCGAAAACTCCTGAGGATGGCTAACAGAGACACCACTCTGGGCTCTGCCGGGTAAACCCTGCCCTCCTCGAGGTCGAATCGCATCCCCAAATAAACGAAATGTTGAGTGGGTGTCAACTCGGATTTCTCCTCGTTGACTATCCAGCCTAGATCTGAAAGTAACTTCAGAGTCAGAGCAGTATCCACGTTCAACCTGGCTGCCGAGTCTGCCTTGAGCAGCCAGTCGTCTATGTAGGTGTGTAGCGCCACGTTCTCTTTTCTGAGAAACGCTGTCACCGCAAGGACCACTCTTGTGAAAACCCTCGGAGCTGTCGACAGGCCAAACGGGAGAACTGTAAACTCCCATACTTGATTCTGAAACGCAAATCTCAGAAACCTGTGCCAACTCCGATTCATCGGAATGTGGAAATATGCATCTTTCAGATCGATCGATACACACCACATTCCTTTCCTCAATCCCGCCATTACCGACCTCGGTGTTTCCATCTGGAACCGAGGCGTATGGATAAACCAATTTAATGGCCTGAGATTGAGTATGGGTCTCCATCCCCCTGTGCTCTTGGGGACAAGGAACATGTTTGAATAGAAGCCTGGAGTGTTCCGGTTTGCTGGTTTTATTGCTCCCTTCAGAAGCAAACCCGACACTTCCTTTTGAACGGCTTCTAACTTGTCTGGCTCCCTTGGTACGGGCGTCCAGACAGGTGCCAAAGACAGATTTTGTGGCGGAAAGTCCCACCACTCCGGCATGTAACCCTGGGATAACCATCCCAGGACCAGACTGTCTGACGTCACACCTCGCCAAGCCTCGACGAAACGCATGAGCCTTCCACCCACCATAGACGCCTCGACGTCTAACGGGGTTGTCCGGCTCGCAGTCCGCCCCCCCCCCCCCTCTTTCTTAACGAGAGAGAGTGAGAACCATTTCGTTCTAGGCACGACGGGTATAACTGGCACCGCTGTTCCTGTCGCACAGGCGCGGTCCAGGCGGATATGAAGGGAGCTTGCGTACCCTCAGGTATGCTTCGGCCCCTGCTGTCCGCCCTTTGAGGCCTTACCCTTACCCTTCCCCTTGCCCTTCCCGCCTCTAGGGCGGTCAGGAGCAACATTGGGGAGGGTAGGCGCCTCTACAACCTTCCTGGGTTTCTTCGCCGGCGGTGGCTCCAAAAACCCAGCCGAAACAGAAGTCGCAATAGGCCTGGCTTTCGCCTTGCTCTTATGTTTCTTCTGTTTCTTTGAAGGCTGTCCCGTTAACGGTTTACCCACAGCCCCTAGTGCGTGCGCTTGCCGCACTAGTTCTAGCTGTAGGTTTACCGCTAACCGATTCTGCGCGATACTGGCGGTATCCTCTAAGATGGCCCACGCTTGGCCACCGAAGATGCTAGGCCCTGTCAGGGGTGTCCCAAGGAGACGCTCCCTGACTGCCGTAGCCGGACGCATATGGTCAATGACCATTTGCCTCCTGGATTTCGTCACACGCGCTTGCACCCTTGCCAATGCGTCCATCGACAGCACCAGGCCGTCATTGACACATGAAAGCGCCACAGGTGGCACAGGGTGGCCTGCCCCGCTTCAGCCCACACCGACTGAAGGAGATGATAAGAGTGGTTGACAGCGCTCATCGCTGCCCTCACACCCTCATCGCATAGGGACAGGACTTCTTCCTGGTGTACCTGAGACTTGTCCACAAGTGCCGGACCGGGGTGACCCGCCACGGCACTCTGGACGCCCAGTACCCATCGGTCATCCTCCGTGACCGACGGGACTACACCATACCTGTCGTATTCCCCCCGCGGAATACGACATCTTGCCCGCACCTCCCTGGAGGCCGCAGGGAGCTGACCCTTGGTCATCAGTTGTTTGCTATAAATAGCATCCAACCATTCTATGAACCGTGGATCCAGTCACACTGACTGGATCCGGGCCGCGGGCAAAATCCCCGTCCTGATCGACGCAACCGACGGACGGGGCGCATCTTCATCGGCCGTGGCCGAAACCACAGACGGGTCAACCCTGGCTAGCCACGCCAGAGCATCTGACCAATCTACCTCCGATGAAGACACCCCCGCAAACACGTCACCCGTTGACGTGCTCACGGGTCTGCCAGCCACGGCCTCCCAGCAAGGAGCCACGGCTGACACGCCAGGCACTCCGGTACCACACGGTTCCGCCGCCACCCCATGAAACACTCCGGTCCATGGGGTAGGTCCGCACGGAAAACCGTACGGACCCGTAGCAGTCGCGGAACCATAGCCGGACACGGGCGCCCACGGCACCCCACGTCCGACTGCCGGACCAGGCGAGATAGGTGAGTACCACGCCCGGCCCGGCACACCCGTTCCCGTGACGGCTGGTGCCAAACCAACCGCACGGAACCGGTGCACGGTAACGGATTTGCCTCAACCACAGGCGGAGCCGCTGACTTGGCTTGCGCCAAACCAGACAAATGGAGGCCGGTTCCGTCTAGGACGGAATCAACCTCCATATTCTCCACCTGCGGCTTCACGGGCCGCAGCAACCTCTCCTCCTCGGCCTCCTCGTCTTCAGACTCCGAAGAGTCGTCACTAGACGAGTCAACCGTGGAACCGTCCTGGCGGACGGCTCCCACACCTGACGGACCGGCCACCGCTACTGGACCACCCAGAGGTGGCCGCAGAGAAACAGAAAACCCGTCTGGCCGAAGCCAGACGGGACTGCCAGGGGGCCGTCGAGACGGCCCCCTCGGTAACCAGTCCAGAATCCTGTCCGAGGACAGGATCCGTACCAGGCATGGGGAGAAACTGCCCCCCAACCTTTGGTAGCAGGGACGACACCAGCGTGGTCAGAACGCTATGCAGAAAAACCCTTTAGAGCCGGACCAAACCACGCCGGCGGTGCCATCTCCGCCACCTCCAGCTGGGGATGTGGAGCACCCGCACCGGCCGAACCGGGCGCTCCACGATTTACTCTCGGACCGCCTGACCCCGCGTCAGACCCAGCCAAGTCCTTCTGGGCAAGGAACTTAACCATCGTTTCGACGGACCACACTGCACAAACATTACACCTATGATCTATATTACACAGGGCACACTTAAAACAGACATGGTCCTTGAACATTACACGGACAAACTTATCGCAGTCGTCACATGATGGCGGGGCTGGCTTGGCCTATAAAATAAGCACAAACCTACAATAAACAAGCGGAACGAGACCCGGATGGAAGGCAGACAATTAATTTTCAAATAATTTGACTCATAAATTAACCGTAACCTCCCCGCACCCCACCCCGCCACGTTACAACAACGATCGCATTGATTATGACGACAAGTACGCGGCGGGCACAACACACCCATAATAGATCCTCCAGGATGTGTAACGGCTCCAGGAATCATATCGCATAGCATTCAGGGTATATTTACTAATCAATATAAATTATACTCCTAACGAACGCAGCACGATATGTGAAGAAAACAACAAAATGTATAACAAAACTGCTGTCTCACACGGTAAAACCGCAGACCACACATCTACTCAAGAATTTTGAAACCACCGATCATTGCAAACCGATCGTGATCGCACGTAAACTTGATCATTCTAAAGTTTCCGGTACCATTTTTAGTACGCAGCACCCAGAATAAGATGCGCGAATTAATGAAAAATTTTTCTTCACATAAACATCCGAGCGACCGGGTGTGACGTCACCCGCTCGGATTCTACGGAGAACGACGTCAGCCGATATTCGTGTTAGAAATACCGTAGCAAACACCTATTTTCATATCTGCCGATCGCCTGTTGGGGTTTTAAAGAAGGCGATCGTCTGGCATATATCGTTGTTAGCACACGTCCCAGATTCTATAGGGTCAGAAATTGGAACATGCGACACAACGAAATTTAGAGACCTAAGTCTTTTAACTATGGATAATAAAGAACAATACAACCTGGATGTCTTGGGCGGTATTCTCCATAGTCCTTAGTTAATCCTTTCAGAACACACAAACTATCACTGATTAAAGACTTAGGTTATTTTAAAACACTAAAATCCTTAATGCAAAAAGCATGTATTGCTCTTGTCGCTATGCAAACAAGAATGAGCTCTATGGTAAACGGGTACTCGGCAGTTGGGAGCCGAGTACCCGGTTCCCAGGAGTCGGTAAAGCTTTCTAAGTCTATAGTCCTAGAGCCGCTGTCAGAGCCAGCTGTATATCAGAAGTAACAGAATGGTGAGTATTGATCGAAGGAGAATAGGCATTTCAACTAGAATGCTCTTTATCAACAAGATGGCCACCAAACCGTTTATCCGACAGTTTAGAAAATTGCAAATTTGAGATCAGAATACCCAAAAACACATAAAACCAATTTCGGCCTCAAAATCCATCAAATAAAAAAATCCAATATGGCCACCAAACATGCTATATTTTGATTGGCCCACGGCGGCCATGTTTTTGGACGGATCAACTTCTCTTGAACAAACTTTAATGGCCCTTAGGCCCTAATCATATCTGCCAAATTTCGGCCCGATCCCTTCAGCGCTTCTGGAGAATGTCATTTTCGCTACAACTAGGTCAACCAAGATAGCCACCGAACCATTTGACAAATCAAGTTCCCTTGCCATAAATCATATTTCATGAGGTTTGCATCAATCCCCCAAGCGGTTTCGGAGAAAAAGATTTTTAAAGATGTTTCCTAAAATCGGCCTAAATCCAAGATGGTCGCCGGCCAAATTGGCCGATCGGGTTCATTTGAACAAACTTAGATCTCTATGCCCTATGAATGCTTCCTCCCAAATATAATTGAAATTGGCCAAGCGGTTCTTGAGAAGAAGTCGTTTAAAGAATTCCCCATTGCTTTACTATGGGCCCATTGCTTTACTATGGGAGCCTATGGCGGGAAAACAAACCAAGATGGCAGCCAAACCGTTTATCCGACAGTCTTGAAAGTTTGAACTCGCCACACTGATAAGCATATATAAAGCAATTTTCGCCATCAAAATACATCAAATACAAAAAAGCCAATATGACCAACAAACGCTAAATTTTGATTGGTTGATGGCGGCCATGTTTTTTTAACGTACTACCTTCGCTTGAACAAACTTGAATGGACCTTTGGTCCCTAAGCATATTTACCAAATTTCAGGTTTATTCCTTCAGCGATTCGGGAGGTCGTTTTCGCGAAAACTAGGTCATCCAAGATGGCCACCAGGCAAATCGTCCAATCAGGTTGCCTTGAACAAACTTGGGTCTACCGTTGCACTAGATGATGTGTTATGAGTTTTGAATCAATTCCTCCAGCGGTTTCGGAGAAGATTTTTTAGTGTTTCTAAAAATTTGCTATTTTGGGCGGTGGCCATCTTGGATTTTGGCAGATCGGCTCTGTTTGAACAAATTTGCCCTAGGGATGCTTCCAGCTAAATATAATTGAAATCGGCCCAGTGGTTCTTGAGAAGAAGTCGTTTAAAGAAAAAGTTGACAGACGACGGATGGACAATGGAGCCAGGTGAGCTAAAAACAAGCAAACTAGGTATACTGACGATCCTCTAGTAGTAAAACTGAAAGCATTACGGTTGCGCATCTATCAAAGTGGCCAAAGTGAAGAGCGAACCAAACTACGCTGGGAGCGCAATAACACTCTGCACCACATTAGCGAACGCATAAAAGAATTTACATGATTATCATTTTCAATGCCTTTTCCCTGACCTATGATAACAAGAGGCCCAGGGGGCCTGTGTCGCTCACCTGGAGCATTACGCATTTTTGTCACAATTGTTGGTGGGTGGTTTAGGAGTAGTCTTCTAAATGAGTTTGTGGACAGTTTTACAAGTCCTATATGGCCGCCAAGCACGCTACATTTTGATAGGTCCACTGCAGCCATGTTTCTGACGTAGCGCCTTCCCTTGAAAAAACTTTAATGGCACTCAGTGCCTAATCATATCTGCCAAATTTTGGCCCAATCCGCTCAATGGTTCTGGAGTCATTTTGGCAAAAATTAGGTTATCCAAGATGGCCACCAAACCATTTACCCAATCAAGTTCCCTTGAAACAAACTTGGTGTAGCTCTTGCCCTAGATGATATTTCATGTGTTTTGAATTGATCCCCAAGCGGTTTTGGAGAAGATTTTTAGACATTTTAAAGCAGTTTTTTTGACTGATCAATTTCTCTTGAACAAACATTAATGGCCCTCTTAGTCCTTAATCATACATCACAAATTTCAGCCTGATCGCTTCAGCGGTTCTGGGGAAGAAGTTGTTTTTGCGAAAACGAGGTCATCCAAGATGGCCGCCGAAACATTTAGTCAATCAAGTTCCCTTGAACAAACTTGGGTCAGCTCTTACCATAGATCATATTTCATGAGGTCTGAATTGATCCCTCAAACAGTTTTCGAGAAGATTTTTAAAGACATTTCTAAAAATTAGCCGAAATCCAAGACTGGCGCCGACCAAATTGGCCGATCCGCTTGGTTTGAACAAAATGGAATCTCTATGCCCTAAGGATGCTTCCTGCCAAATATAATTGAAATCGGCCCAGTAGTTTTCCAGAAGACATTTTAAATTTCCAATTGCTTTAGTATGGGAGTTTTTGGCGGGAAAATGATCCAAGATGGCCACCAAACCGTTCATCCAACAGTTTCGAAAATTGCAAATTTGAGATCAGAATACCCAAAAACCTACATAAAATAAACCTCGGCCTCAAGATCCATCAAATTAAAAAAATCCAATATGGCTGCCAAACATGCTATATTTTGATTGGCCAACGGCGGCCATATTTTTGACGGATCAATTTCGCTTTAACAAACCTTACTGACCCTTAGTCCCTAATCATACCTGCCAAATTTTGGCCTGATCCCTTCAGCGGTTCTGGAGAAGTCATTTTCACTAAAACTAGGTCAACCAAGATGGCCACCAAACCATTTGACCAATCAAGTTCCCCTGAACAAACTTGGTTGAGCTCTTGCCCTGGATCATATTTCATGAGGTTTCCTTCAATCCCTCAAGTGGCTTCGGATAAGATTTTTAAAGACGTTTCTAAAAATTGGCCAAAATGGCCACCGGCCAAATCTGCCGATTGGCTTCGTTTGAACAAACTTGGAACCCTATGCCCTAAGGTTGCTTCCTGCCAAATATAATTGAAATCGTCTCAGCGGTTCTTGAGAAGAAGTCGTTTTAAAGGAAAAGTTGACGGACGGACGGACACACGACGGACGGTCACCACGACATAAGCTCACTTGTCCTTTCAGGCCAGGTGAGCTAAAGTCACTGATTTTCCATGACTTTCCAGCCCTGGAAAGTTCCATGACCAGTACGAACCCTGTTTTCATCACACATTTTGAAAAGAACGGAGGGGATATTGCAATCGCTTCGGTTCATCCAGCCCTTTGTTCTCTGCCTATCTCCACAGCAGAAATCATTTGGTTAAATTCAATAAAATTTCTTCTGAGTTACACATATGATTGCAGAGTGCAACACAATATTGGGGGGGGTAGGAGACAGTCAAAGTTGACAGAATTCAACTAAATTTGGTATGTTAGTTAACCATATGATTGCGGATAGTGAGACACTGTTTACATTATGCTCTTCCACTAGTGTGGGGTGTGTGGTAGGGTGATGGTGGGTGGTTGGGTATATATATATATATACACCTGTGCAAAAGTTAAGCACCAGCCAAAACAATAGAACGTAGAAACATGATGGTACAACTAGGCTGCCATACTTTTTGTCCCCGCGTTAGCTGACATAATTCCAAGTACGAAATGCACATGCATGCATGACTTCACGCCGCTTGATGTTCGTGCATGGCGGGAAACAGCACACGTGTTCAGTTATGTAAAAGTCCAGTTTGAGGTGTAGAACATTACATACAGATTTAGGCGACAAGATTAGGAATTTTGTGTTCATGACCGTGGTTTATTTGTACAGAGAGAATTAGCTCTTGATTGTGAACCGCTATGGCAAGATGAAGGTTAAGTGATCGTGTGAAATGGCAAATGATAGGCATGCATACCACTGGTATGTCATGCAGAGAGATTGGCAGACAGCTGAACATTAACCATACTGTAATCAGTCGTTTGATTGCAAAACATGGGCAAACTAACGAGGTGAAGGACAGGCCTAGATCTGGAAGACCGAAGAAGACTACTGCCCGTGATGATCGAGCCCTAGTACGCCTTGTTAGGAGATCTCCATTCACCAACAGCAGAGTGCTCAGCCAGCAATGGGAAACGCGCAATAGAGTGTCAATGTCTACCGTCAAAAGGAGACTGTATGCTGCTGGCATGAAAGCTAAGAGACCTGTCAGACGTCCTCTCCTCACTGCACACCACAAAGAGGAGGGTCTGAGGTGGTGCAACGAAAGAAGACACTGGAACATGAGATCCTGGAGACGGGTACACTGGTCCGATGAAAGTCGGTTCCTGCTTCATGCCACAGATTGTCGAACTCGTGTATGGAGGTCCAGATGCACGGCGTACGACCAACGTAACATCATGGAAGAAGTTCCATTTGGTGGAGGTTCCGTTATGATATGGGGGTGCATCTCATTTGATTGTAAGCTGGATCTGTTGACTGTACCTGGAACACTAAATGGACAAAGATATCAAGATCCCATACTGGATAGAGTTGTGGTCCCTCATTTTGTAAATCATGCACCTGGAACCCACCCTATATTCATGGATGACAACGCCCGACCACATCGTGCTAGAGCTGTGCATGAATACCTCCGCCAGAATGCCATCGAAACCCTACCATGGCCAGCAAGGAGCCCTGACATGAACCCTATTGCGCATATCTGGGACATTCTGGGAAACATGGTGAGAAGGAGGGATCCTCCTGTGCAGAACCTACAGGAATTAACAGATGCACTCCATCTTGAATGGCAACGAATACCACAATGGCGTATCAGTCGGTTGGTGACCAGCATGAGACGTCGTGTCCAGGCTGTCATCCAGGCACAAGGTGGATATACCCGGTATTAATAATGACAGTCTCAAACTCGTGCACAGATGTTAAACTTCGTTTTCAGACACCATTAATGACAATCTAGCCACGTGTGTCAACTGTAGGGCAATAGTTGTCAGTTGTGTCAACGTAACCATATTCAGGCCTCGTTTTCAAGTTCAAACAAAAACATACAGTGTTTCCCCACCATCATAATCAGCATTCCTCTAGTTGCAATATTACCTCTTGCACTAAGATGGATGGGTACATAAATGTTTATGCTATTGCTTTCTTCATAGCACATGAATATACCCTCGCATGTGCGTAAAAATAGGGTGGTGCTTAACTTTTGCACAGGTGTATATATATATATATATATATATATATATATATATATATATATATATATATATATATATATATATATATATATATATATATATATATATATATATATATATATATATATATATATATATATATATATATATATATATATAGACTTGGTCAATTGTCGGGACTTTCATAAGTTTCTTACTATTACTAGTGGGTCGTACAGCAATTGTTGGGTCTTTGTTTGAATTAGTGGGTCATTGACCCAACAATTGTCATCATTTATTGGGTCCTAAATTATTGGGTCATAAATCAAAATCACCATATACTGCGCCTTTCGCCTTCGTTTTGCTGATTTAATGTATTTAGGTCTAATTCATATTTTTAGTAGGTCTTAATCCATACACTCACTCTATACATAGGAATTTATATATACCGGTATTATAGACTGGGATCTCGGTTTTTAGGACCCGACAATTGAGCTCTGTCAGGAAAATCAACAAGTCTGCCACTAGTGTATGAATTGTATGTCTCTGAGGAAGTTACAATTTAATAAACATTCTGTTAAATATTTTGAAACAAATTTGACTTGGAGTTCTTGCTACTATAGGCAATAACAGTCACCAGTTAAATAAGTTTAAAATATCAAACAGCTTACCTGTATAATTACGTTGAAATTGTCATTCTAGGAATTCAGGATTCAGAGTATAAAACTTGAGTTAAAAATATTTAAAAAATTTGCTCATTGAATGTTCATTTGCAGGCCAAGGAGACTATTTTTGAAAATTTACTGTTGAAATGACTGGCTCGGTTATCAAGCCAGTCAATCCAGTGGTAAACTTTCAAAAATAGTCTTCTCTTGGCCTGCAAATGGACATTCCACGAGATCACTGCAGGGCATAGTTAGAAATAGATCCGCAATTCAATTCACCTTGTCCGTTCTCCCTTTCAGAGATAACATCCAGTATATCGCTTCAGCAATCTCCTGATTTGATGGTAAAGGGGTATAACTCTCCCCCGCTGCGAGACGGAATTTCTTCTCAACTGTAGGAAATCGTCTGTAAATTAAGATTATTACATTATTAAATATATAAACAAAGGAATAATAAATGATTCAGTTTGTAATCGTTTAGTAGACTTCTTAACATTTGTCAGGCTGACTTTCAACAGATTTGTTTCACTCAATGTCAAATATGAGCCACTGCTGATTAATGTCTATTTCAACCCATAAGATGATTATGACTTTAATTGAATCTAGGCTTGCGTGATTGTTGATTTAAGTTATCACGATCGATTATTTAAGAATAATCGTGATTACTCGATTAATCAGCCTACAAAATCATATCAATGATTAAAGCTGCAATGTGCTCAGGTCAAGAGAAAACTATTTTTGAAAATGTACCGCTGGAATGCCTGGCTCGACTCTTGTGCCAGTCATTCCAGTGATACATTTTCAAACACAGTTTTTCCTTGGCCTCTGAATAGACATACATTCATTGAGAAAAATAGCTATATTATTTTTAGGACGACTTGACTTAAAACCTATTAGTACGAGTTGACTTAGGATGGGTTGGAATTAGGATGAGTAAAAAGTAGGACGTGTTGGTAGGCAAAACGAGTTGTATTTAGGATGAGTTGACTGGATACCCTTTTCTTGACCTATCGCATCAAAGAGTAAATTAAAATGTAGATTTCGAAACCTTTACGCAGTAGATATTTTTCACGATTATTCGATTATTTAATCTTTAATCATATAAAGTCACGATTTAAAAGATATTTATGATTTTAGATTTAATCACATAATCGCGCAAGCCCAATTGAAACCAGCCTCAGTGTGCGCATGACAATAGTAAATATCCTGGATATCTGCATGCAGTAATGAAACTACTATCGCCAGTAAAGAAGATAAAATCAACCCATTTACTCCCTACAAATTCAAATAACCGAGCGAGTCATTCCAGTGGGAAGTTTTCCAAAAATAGTCTTCTCTTGGTCTGCAAATGGACATTTTCTATGAGAAAATTTAAATTTTCTTTGAAAAATTTGAGGGTTAAATGGTTAAGCAATGAAAGAATTTATAATCAAACCTTGCAAACAGCAGTTCTAAGCGCCTGTCTTTAGCTGAGCTTGGCAGACTTAACACCCAAATAGCGCGGAGTTGCATTGCAATGCCAGATTCACAGCCAACAGCAAATTAACCACATCATACAAACATTCTGCTAATACAAGAACAGTATTCCCACATATAACCTTATAACCCTTAAATTTGATCAAGAAAATGTCCATTTGCAGAAGTGAAAATTATTTTTGAACATTTAACACTGGAATGACAGGCTTGGTTATCATATCAGTCATTTCAGTGGAAATTTTCAAAATTAGTCTTCTGTTGGTATGCAAATGGACATTTTCTCAAGACCACTGAAAGCCGTTTTTGGCCAGCTTCAGTGTTAAAGGGTTCAGTCAGCTCTAGATGGATATCACAATTTATTTGTACAGAATAGTCCGTCACTTGTATGTATGATTGCTGTATCAGTCTGTCTTCTCTTTTGACCACTGTGTCTGGTCCTCAGCCAAAATCCTTAGCTTCACCAGGCCCATTCTTGATCTGAGTGTACTGAGTCCTACTTTCCTGGGGGCAGCACATATTTATGCAATGATGTCCTCTACTGGCTTTATATTTGCTGGCGAATTCCAAGCCTCTCTTTGCTGGTGTGTCTTCTGGCATCCTTAAAACTTGGCCATGCATGGACCATGTTTGCTGGGCGACTTTTACAGACAGAAGCGATGTATTACACATCTTTGGAAACTATGCTGTCTGGCCATCGGTGTCCAGTGATGGTGCGACGGTGGCAGGCATCAAGTCTGTCTAGAGCTACTTTGGAACTGCAACCATTATACAGGATCAAAGATATGCATGTTGCATTGTATAAATGTAGTCTTTTTGTCAAGGGCATCTACAAAACCATAGCTTACAGAAGGACTGCAAAGCTATGTTCCTCATGACGCTGCATGACTGCAGCAATGTCAGCAGGACTGGAAAGCAGTGAGCTCAGGATTTTACATTTCCTCCATGGTTCGCTGCCACAAATCGGATCATCATTTTAATATATACACATATGTAAAAATCCCACTATACTGCTACCGCTCATTTACCAACCTTTAGTGCTACCAACCTAATCTACAGAAATTTGAATGCGTACGCCTTTACTTTCACATACATGTTTTTAGTGGTAGCAATAAAATTTCACAAAGTGCTACCGACTGTATATATGTAAGCAAAAATTTTACTATACCGTTACCGCTTGATCATTGAACTATACTGCTACCAACCTATACTTGCTGGCATTTAAGTCAAACTGACATTTTCAAGAGGAGAACACCAAAGATGTTTATGGGAAGGCAAACCTTGACTTTCGCACTACCAATTACTTTTTTCTTGGACTGGCATACCAAACCAGTAATGTATATTAAAGCCAACCTTGACATCACTACTGCCACTTATAAACTCTACTGCCAATTATAAACTTTACTGCTAACAAATGTGGCCTGAGTTTTACCAGTTAATTTATAATGAAACCCATAAACAGAGCTATATGGCTACCAAGCATGCCAAACTATAATAATGTAATATGGTAGAACCTTGATCGTAATGCTATCAGTAAGATATGGAGAAAGCAAAAATAGGCTTACTGCTACCAAAAATGCATATTGTAAGGGCAATATCAATGGATAAGGCATGGATGTAGCTCTCCTCAGTTGACTGTTTGTTGATAATTCTAAAGCACTTCCCAATCCGTGTGCTGACTGCTGAGAGCATGATAGATGCCCACAGCAGTCATATGAAGACCCTAAAATAAGAGTGGTAATTTGTTCATATTATGGTATCATATTGTAGTGTGGCCGGTCTGGGTGTTATGCTAGTGTATAATATGCAGGTGAGAATTGTAATTGATTGAATAGAAACCTTGTAAATATCCCTGATTAACCTCAACCACCAGGTAAGTGACTCAAAATGTAGGTTGACTAGTTGTCAGCATTGATCTCAGTTGTCAGATAAGTTCAAACCTCTCATGCACACACTCAGGACCTCTGAGGCTGGACTAATACAAATCTTTTTTTAAGGGACACCGAGTCAATGAAATTGATTGGCAAAGCCTGCCTGTACACATCAATGCAATAACATTGATTATACATTTAGCAACCCTTTAAACATGCTGTATTGAAAGCTGTGTTGATGAGGATACAGCTGCAGGCTAAAACACTCCTTTTAAAGAAACGTCCAGTTAACAGAATAGGGCAATAATTGCGTATAAGCTATTAACACAATTCTATTGAGTGATGTATCCCTTTAAAGCGACTGCATTTCTTTAACTTGATAGTCGAATCTAAACTTTAAAAGTCACAACCTAGCGACCTAGCTGTCATGGTAAGAGAGAAGCTTCCATCTGTCTCTCACTGTCAGCATAGCACTGCATGTGCAGAGATGTATGTGGTGTGTGTTGCAAGCTGTTATTGCACGCAAGTTGGTTTGGTTCGAAGAACCCATAGCCAGATATTTGGCAGTAAATGGACTGGTCACTTGTATGTGAGATGGACAGTTAACTCAAGGTTAGAATAAGAACAGATAGATTTAAATAAATGACAAGAACAATTTTTTCTGTATGGAACACAGCTTTCAGTTGATAATATCTGACAAGTTCTATGAATTGGAATGGATTTATATATATATATATATATATATATATATATATATATATATATATATATATATATATATATATATATATATATATATATATATACGGTAAGTAGATAGATAATATTCTAATCAATAATTGACTGTAGACAGAAGTTATCGAATAATTGTACAGGCTTCTAGAATTTAGACATTGGTTCTAATAGGACAGTAAAATATTGTCGCCAGCGTGTTATTACCTAAATGGATGCAAGTTGCAATCTGGACGCATAGAAACGTCGCTATTGATGATGATGATGACACTCTATTCTTTCAGAGGGAGGAGCGTATTAATCAAAGATGGCAGGCCCCTTGTCACTAGCAGACAAACTATTACAACACTAACACGTTATCTATACAGACTACCAATCAATCCTGATTGAGTTAATACAAGTTATTTACTGACTTGGGGGGAGTGACCAATTCCCTAATAAATAAGCGACCATCAAACGACTAACATTGGTGGTTTGTGACATTTTGGTCGATTATTGGTCATCTTACAGTTGTATTGCTTCCTTGTGCTGGTCATTAATCAGTTATGGTTGCTTCTTGCTCATCGATCAATGGTCATTAATAATAATAATAATAATCAGCCCACAGACCGTGGTCATTTTGTGTTGTTTTGGCCCTGTATTGATCGTCTTGGTCGCTTTTTTAGTCAGTGATCAATGGTTAGTAATAATCAATAAGTAACCCACAAACCTTGTTCGTTTGTGTTGCTTTGGTCACTTATTGGTCATTGGTCGTTAGTAATAAATAAGCAACACACAAATGACCAACTTGGTCATTTGTGTTGTTTTGGTCGCTTATTGGTCGCATGTGAGTTGTATTGGTCGGCTTTGTCTTTGGTCGTTGTGGTTGCTTCTTGTTCACTGATCGATGGTCGTCACCTGTTTCGTCACTTGTCCAAGCAACTGATCGGCCGTCGATGATATGACCAGCTTAAGTAAACACAAAGTTTGTGCTACTAAATCCAAGCTATGTTGGTCAGCTTTCAAGACATGTGATTACTTTATCATGTAACTTCAAGGCTGAAACTAGCGTACGATATTGTAATGTCAAATGTAAGAAACCAGAGTGAAAACAATGCGGGCATTCATCCCTTTTATAAGATTTTGGCTGCCCAAGCGACCAATTTGGTCACCCTCGGGGAATCCCATTGGCCTACATTCCAGCTTAGAGTCAAATCCTTATGATGTAATCGGGATGAACACTCACGTACACGCACATCCGGGTCAGGGTAAAAGGGAAACCTTTACAAATGGCTGCAGAATTTAACAACAATCTGTCAACAAAAGTTTCAAAATATTAAAGTTTGTGAATTTAAAGATCGATAATAAACACTGAAACAAACACATAATAATTAATATATCCATATTATGCAAACTGGTTGAGGTGTTGTAATCAACTAGTTAGATTATAAATGGATTTCGTTCTTGTATTTTTACGAACTGTCCGTTTTAATAACACTTGTTAGGTCATTGACACAAGTTCTTTCGACAACAGCTAAAAATAATGATGGTTAACAATTACATTCAGTCTACTATGTACGATCATGGTAATCTTACCACCACGATATAATTGCCCTACAATGATAGACTAGCAGTCCATCAACTTAAAGTTCTTAACATTTCTAGCGAACATGACACGGATGGCTTTGGCAGTAATGTCAAAACTTTAACAGACAGACCAATCGATAAACTGACCAATAATGGACACAATGAGGCGAGATTAAAACTTACTAATAATGGTACTACAGATAAATTGATTAAACTAACCAATACTGGATGTACTGAAAATTCGATTAAAACTTAAGAACAAGAGGCCAAAGGGGCCTGTGTCGCTCACCTGGAGCACCATCAATTTTTGTCAAAATTGTTGCTGGGTGGTTTAGCAGTCTTTTAAATGAGCTTGTGGACATTTTTGCAAGTGCAATATGGCTGCCAAACACACTACATTTTGATTGGCCCACGACGCCCGTGTTTCTTTGATGGATCAACTTCCCTTGAACAAATTTTAATGGCCCAAATTTTGGCCTGATCCCTTCAGCGGTTCTGGAGGAGTCATTTTCGTGAAAACCAGGTCATCCAAGATGGTCGCTGAACCATTTGGTCAATCAAGTCCTCTTGAACAAACTTGGCTTACCTCTTGGCCTAGATGAAGATTCCCCAAGTGGTTTCGGAGAAGATTTTTAAATACATTTCATGAAATTGGCCGAAACCCAAAATGGCTGCTGGCCAAATTGGCCAATCCGATTCATATGCCCTAAGGATGCTTCCTGCCAAATATAATTGAAATCGGCCTGGTAGACATTTTAAATTTCCCATTGCCTTAGCATGGGAGCCAATATGACGAGAAAATTATGCAAGATGGCCGCCAAACCGTTTATCCAACAGTTTCGAAAATTGCAAATTTGAGCTCAGAATACCCAAAAACATATATAGAACCAATTTTGGCCTCAAGATCCCTCAAAATAAAAAAATCCAATATGTCCGCCAAACACGCTACATTTTGATTGGCCCACGGCGGCCATGTTTTTTGATGGAGCAACTTCCCTTGAACAAACTTTAATGGCCCTTAGTCCCTAATCAAATCTTCCAAATTTTGGCCTGATCCATTCAGCGGTTCTGGAGAAGTCATTTTCGGGAAAACTAGGTCATCCAAGATGGCTGCCGAACCATTTGGTCAATCAAGCTGTCTTGAACAAACTTGGCTTACCTCTTTGCCTAGATGAGGTTTCATAAGTTTTGAATCGATTCCCCAAGCCGTTTCAGAGAACGAGATTTTTAAAGCCATTTCTAAAAATCGGCCTAAATCCAAGATGGCCACCAGCCAAATTGGCCGATCAACTTCGTTTGAACAAAATTAAATCTCTATGCCATAAGGATGCTTCCTGACAAATATAATTCAAATCGGTCCAGCAGTTCTCGAGAAGACATTTTAAATTTCCCATTGCTTTAGCATGGGAGCTTTTGGCGGGAAAATGATCCAAGATGGCTGCCAAACCGTTTATCCGACAATTTCGAAAAGATCAGAATACCCAAAAACCTAGATAACACGAATTTCGGCCTCAAAATCTATCAAATAAAAAAATCCAATATGGCTGCCAAACACACTATATTTTGATCGGTCCACCGCGGCCATGTTTTTTGACAAATCAACTTCTCTTGAACAAACATTAATCGCCCTTAGTTGCTAATTATATATCACAAATTTCGGCCTGATCAAATGGTGTGGGAGAAGATTTTTTAAAGACATTTCTAAAAATCAGCCGAAACCCAAGATAGTCGCCAGCCAAATTGGCCGATTGGCTTCGTTTGAACAAACTTGAATCTCTATGCCTTAAGGATGCTTCATGCCTAATATAATTAAAATCGGCCCAGCAGTTCTCCAGAAGATATTTTTAATTACCCATTGCTTGTATGGGAGCTTTTGGCGGGAAAATGATCCAAGATGGCCACCAAACTGTTTATACGACAGTTTTTCGAAAATTGCAAATTTGAGATCAGAATACCCAAAAACCTATATAAACCCAATTTCGGCCTCAAAATCAATCAAATAAAAAAATCCAATATGGCTGCCAAACATGCTATATTTTGATTGGCCCATGGCAGCCATGTTTTTTGAGGGATCAACTTCTTTTGAACAAACTTTACTGGCCCTTAGTGCCTAATCATATCTGCCAAATTTCGGCTTGATCCCTTCAGCGGTTCTGGAGAAGTTATTTTCGCTAAAACTAGGTCAACCAAGATGGCCGCCAAACTATTTGACCAATTAAGTTCCCTTGAACAAATTTGGTTGAGCTCTTGCCCTAGATCATATTTCATGAGGTTTCCTTCAATCCCTTAAGCGGTTTCGGAGAAGAAGATTTTTAAAGATGTTTCTAAAAATCGGCCAAAATCCAAGACGGCTACCGGCCTAATTGGCCAATTGGCTTTATTTGAACAAACTTGGATCCCTATGCCCTAAGGATGCGTCCTGCCAAATATAATTGAAATTGGCCCAGCGGTTCTTGAGAAGTCGTTTAAACGAAAAGTTGATGGATGGACGGACGGACGGACAATGGATGGTCGCCACAACATAAGCTCACTTGGCCTTTCAGGCCAGGTGAGCTAATAATATTTCCCAAATTTGGGCCCGATCCATTCAGTGGTTCTTGAGAAGTCGTTTTCACGAAAAGTAGGTTATCCAAGATGGCCGCCGGACCATATGGAGTATCAAGTTCCCTTGAACAAACTTGGTTCAGCTACACGCCTAGATGACATTCCATGAATTTTGAATAGATCCCCTGAGCGGTTTCGGAGTAGATTTTCAAAGACATTTCTCAAAATCGACCGATTTGGTAGACAGCCATCTTGGATTTTGGCCGACCAGCCCTGTTTGCACAAACTTGAATCCCTATAACCTAAGGATGCTTCTTGCCAAATATAATTAAAATCGGCCCAGTGGTTCTTGAGAAGTTGTTTAAAGGAAAAGTTGACGGATGCCAGACAACGGACAGTCGCCATTGTCAACAAGATGGCCAGCAAACCATTTATCCGACAGTTTCGAAAATTACAAATTTGAGATCAGAATACCCAAAAACACATAAAAACAATTTCGGCCTCAAAATCCATCAAATAAAAAAAATACAATATGGCCACCAAACATGCTATATTTTGATTGGCCCATGACGGCCATGTTTTTTGACGGATCAACTTCTCTTGAACAAACTTTAATGGCCCTTAGGCCCTAATCATATCTGCCAAATTTCGGCCCGATCCCTTCAACGCTTCTAGAGAATAAGCACTACTTTTTTCACTACAACTAGGTCAGCCAAGATGGCCGCCGAACCACTTGACCAATCAAGTTCCCTTGCCATAAATCATATTTCATGAGGTTTGCATCAATCCCACCAAGTCGTTTTGGAGATTTTTAAAGACGTTTCCTAAAATCGGCCTAAATCCAAGATGGCCGCCGGACAAATTGGCCAATCGGGTTCATTTGAACACACTTAGATCTCTATGCCCTATGAATGCTTCCTCCCAAATATAATTTAAATCGGCCCAGTGGTTCTTGAGAAGAGGTCGTTTAAAGAATTCCCCATTGCTTTACTATGGGCCCATTGCTTTACTATGGGAGCCTTTCGCGGGAAAACAAACCAAGATGGCAGCCAAAGAGTTTATCCGACAGTCTCGAAAGTGGTATATTTGAACTCGCCACACTGATAAGCATATATAAAGCAATTTTCGCCATCAAAATACATCAAATACAAAAAAGCCAATATGACCTAGAAACGCTGAATTTTGATTGGTTGATGGCGGCCATGTTTTTTAACCAACAAACTTCCCTTGAACAAACTTGAAAGGCGCTTGGTCCCTAAGCATATTTACAAAATTTCAGCTCTATCCCTTTAGCGGTTCGGGAGAAGTCGTTTTCGCGAAAACTAGGTCATCCAAGATGGCCGCCAAGCAAATTGGCCAATCCGGTTGCCTTGAACACACTTGGGTCTACCGCTGCCACAGATGATGTGTTATGAGATTTGAATCAATTCCTCCAGCGGTTTCGGAGAAGATTTTTTTAAAGTGTTTCTAAAAATCAGCCATTTTGGCCGACGGCCATCTTGGATTTTGACCGATCCGCTTCGTTTGAACAAACTTAGATCTCTATGCCCTATGAATGCTTCCTCCAAAATATAATTGAGCAATTTTCGCCATCAAAATACATCAAATACAAAAAAGCCAATATGACCAACAAACGCTAAATTTTGATTGGTTGATGACGGCCATGTTTTTTAACGTACAAACTTCCCTTGAACAAACTTGAATGAACCTTGGTCCCTACGCATATTTAGCAAATTTCAGCCCTATCCCTTCAGCGGTTCGGGAGAAGTAATTTTCGCGAAAACTAGGTCATCCAAGATGGCCGCCAGGCAAATAAGGCCAATCGGGTTGCCTTGAACAAACTTTGGTCTACCGTTGCACTAGATGATGTGTTATGAGTTTTGAATCAATTCCTCCAGCGGTTTCGGGCAAGAAGATTTTTTAAAGGGTTTCTAAAAATCGGCTATTTTGGCCAGCGGCCATCTTGGATTTTGGCCGATCGCCTTCATTTGAACAAACTTGAATCTCTATGCCCTAGGGATGCTTCCTGCCAAATATAATTGAAATTGGCCCAGTGGTTCTTGAGAAGAAGTCATTTTAAAGGAAAAGTTGACGGACAGACGGACGGACACACGACGGACGGTCGCCATGACATAAGCTCACTTGGCCTTTCAGGCCAGGTGAGCTAATAATGGTACTATGGATAATTCAATTAGATTACTAGACAAACCATTAGATATACAGATCAACTGACAGACTGACTAATACTAGTTGCATGATGCAACTACAAAAAGCAATGTCATTATCATTTATACTGATTGCCAATTAGATTAGGAATTACCCGGTCATACAACAGAACTCAGCTTCCTACTTAGTAAAGATTAACCTCTGCCAGCTAACCGAAGCTATCCAGGAAACAAGAACTAACTAGTCATCAGTTTGCTCAGTTCCTAAAACACTGTTATCCTATGAGTACAATAGTATGCCTGGACAACCCCAAGGCAAAATATACATTTTCAATAAATTCAATGAATCAGCACAATATTTATAATACAGTTATCATAATAAGTGGAACAAGAGGCCCAAGGGCCAGTGGCGCTTACGTGGACCATTAGCATTTGAACTGTTTGCATTTGAATAGACATGATGGATAATTTTCAGAAAATCAAAGATGCCGAAGATGGCCCCCAAGAAAATTGACCAATCACAATTCTCATTCGATTTCTTGAAGCCTATCATCATAGGGTCGTTCCACCCAAATGTGTTTGATATCGATCCGTAGTAGTAGTAGTAGTAGTAGTAGTAGTAGTAGTAGTAGTAGTAGTAGTAGTAGTAGTAGTAGTAGTAGTAGTAGTGGAAGCGATTTAAAGTGGCTGCAGAAAAAAAGACCAATCAAAACACTCATTAGAAGTCTTTAAGCCAATCAGCATAGGATCATTACACCCAGGTTTCGTTGAAATCTGGCCATTGATTAGCATTGTAAAGTCCAAAATGGCTGCCAGAAAAATTTACCAATCAAAATTCTGTATGTACATTCTGAAGCCTACCCACCTAGGGTCCTTTCAACTGATTTCACAAAACTTTTGGAAAAGCCAAGATGGGCAGCGAAAAAATTGAGCAATCAAAATTCTGTGTACAGCTTCTGAAGCATGCCACCATAGGGTCCTTCCAACTCTGGTTGAAATTTCCCAAGCAGTTAATGAGTAGCATTTTAAACTATTTCCGGTAAATTTTACATAAAATTCAAGATTTCTCCAAAAAATCGACCAATTAAAATTCTGCATACAAGTTCTGAAACCTACACCCAGAGTGTCATTCCAACCAAACTAGATTAAAATCTGGCAAGCGGTCAATGAAGAGTAGAGTTTTGACAATTTCTGGTAAATTTTTCATAAAATATCAGATTTTAACCAAAAAAATAGACCAATAAAAAGTCTGTATACAAGTTCAGAAGCCCACAACCATAGCGTCATTCCAGCCAAATTAGGTTGAAATTTGCCAAGCAATTAATGAGGAGATATGTTTTGACACTTTCGAGTAATTTTAAACAAGAGCCATCAGAGTGGGCATACATGCAACGTTAATTGTAAAGGATAATTAATATGTTAAAACAAGAGCTCCGCAAATGGCACATAATACCCGGCCATGATGACAAACCAATAAATGAAAGCCATCAGAAAATATTTATTTCTTCCTCAGACCCAAAGCAGACATCCTTATGAAGTGTCAAAGCAATCTGTTAACGGTCAAGGCGGTATCGTCCGGAAACCAATTTTCAAGATAGCTGCCGCTGACTGGCAGCCATATTAGATTTTGGATTATCGTAAATTTCAATAAGTTTCTTCACCAGACATATTCCAAAGACCCTATGAAGTGATCCGATAAATGGTAACAAGATATCATCAAGAAACCAACTTTCGAGATGGCAGCCTGTGGCTGGCTGCCATCTTGGAGTTAGGATCATTGTCAATTTCGATAGGTTTCTTCTCCAGACCTAATCCAACCACCCGATAAAGTTTCAAAGCGATCCGATAAAGAGTAATGGAGTTATCATCTGGAAACGAATTTTCAGGATGGCCACTGGTGGCTGGCAGATTTCGGATCATTGTCGATTTCAATAGGTTCCTTCCCCAGACCTAGACCAACCACTCTATGAAGTTTCAAAGCGACCCGATAAACGGTAACGGAGTTAAATGGAAACCAATTTTCAAGACGGCCGCCGGTGGCTGGCAGCCATCTTGGATTCCAGATCAGCGTCGATTTCGATAGGGTTCTTCCCCAGACGTAGTCCAACCACTCCATGAAGTTTCAAAGCGATCTGACAAATGGTAACATTACTAACGTAGTTATCATCCGGAAACCACTCTGCCGCCTGCACGACCGGATGGCCCCATTACATAACACCCCGACAAATTTTTGGGCGTGGTATAAAAACTAATCAATGAAAAATGCAACTCCTCCTAAAACCTAAATTCCTTTGTCACTAAGTGTAATGCAGTTTATGTATCGGCTTTAAGATATTCAAAGGGTGGTAACTCTGTAATGAATAATTTTTTGGCCGAGAAAGAAGCACATACCCAGCTGCACATGATACTGATATTGTCGACAAAATTTTAAGTTAAGCCATTGAGACCTCTAGGAGTTCGTTGACAAGAAATGATTGTCAGAGATGGACGGACCGACAGAGGGACATACATACATTTCGGACAGACGGATGGACGTACAGGTATAGGGATAGCACATGCACACCTTCGTGTGGCAATGATAACACTTACTAAGTTTCAAAAGAATCAGAGCTAAACTGTAGAAGGAGTTGCATTGACAAGAAATGATTGGCAATGCAGTTTATGTATCGGCTTTAAGATATTTAAATGGGGATAACTCTGTAATGAAAAATTTTTCGGTTGCCAAAAAAACACATGCACATCTATCTGCACATGATACTGACGATGTGGACGAAATTTTAAGTTAATCCATTGAGACCTTTAGGGGTTGCGTTGACAAGATGGGGATGGACAGATGGACGGACTTGCTGATCGCTATATCCCCTCGTCTTCCAGACCGGGGAGGGGGGGGGGGGATAAAAATAAAACCTAAGATTTTCACCCAAAAAATTTACCAATCAAAAATCTGAATAGGAGTGCTAGACCCTAATTCCATAGGATCCTTCTAGCCATATCTGGTTCAAATCTGTCAAAAAGCGAAGGAAGAGATACGTTTTGACACTTTCCAGTCATTTAAAAAAATAAAATCTGAGATTTTCACCACAAAAATTGACCAATCAAAAATCTGAATAGTTTCTACAGTCTACCACTGTATGATTCTTCCAGGAAAATTTAGTTGAAATCTCTCAAGAAGCTAAGGAGATGCGTTTTGACACTTTCCAGTAGATTTTTTTTACAAAATCTAAGATTTTCAACCAAAAAAATTGACCAATCAAAAATTTTAATAGAATACCTAGAACATACGTCCATAGAATGCTTCAAGCCAAATTTGGCTGAAATCTCTCAAGAAGCTGAGGAGATGTGTTTTGACACTTTCCAGTAGATTTAATTGAAGTTGTTCTAGAGCCTACCTCGATAGGATCCTTCAAACCAAATTTGGCTGAAATCTGTCAAGAAGCTACGGAGGAGATTGCAGGAAATGTCAATTTCCCTTTCTCCGAGATCTAACAATACTCACCATTCTGTTACTTCTGATATACAGCTGGCCCTGACAGCGGCTCTAGGATTATAGACTTAGAAAGCTTTACCGACTCCTGGGAACCGGGTACCCGGCTCCCCACTGCCGAGTACCCGTTTACCATAGAGCTCATATTGTTTGCATAGCCACCAAACAAGAGAAAACTATGGCTTGCCTCCGTGGGGCTGGGAGGCTGGGTCCGTAACAGAATGGTGAGTATTGTTAGATCTCGGAGAAAGGGAAATTGACATTTCCTGCATTCTCCTTCGATCAATACTCACCATTCTGTTACTTCTGATATACACCAGATTTGATCAGTAACCTGGTGGGAAGGGGCAAGCCATACATGCTAATTTTGCCCCTTGGAGAAAGATTTTAGACTTCAAACTTGACTAACGGAGACCTAAAATGACCGTCAAGTTCACGGAACCGAATCACATTCGCGTCACAGCCCCCCCCCTTCTTCCTCCTAAGAAAAAGGGAGAGAACTAACGAACATGTATCTCGCCTGAAACACCAATATGCCAAGAGGGTTAACTACTCCCTGCATATCGCTTGTATTAGCCTGGGAATGAGCATGAATATATAAGATGAATGAACATGATACATATACATAATACAAAAAACTCTCACTTGTTGAATTACCTTATGATAACAGGACTTCAGACGTACCGCCTACAACCATTCACCGGTTCGGCCATCAGTGACACAATCTGGTTGACATCCTCTCGCTTGACCATGCCTGCTTTAGGTTCTTTTCTTACCAAAGTGATAAAAGGGGAAAAGCAGTGTGGTCACTAACTATCGTTTCAAAACAGCTAAAGCGAGTGGATTGGCTGAGTCTGACACATCCCTCATATAGTAATCCGTAAATGAGGACTCACAGTGCCATTGTGCAACGGCCATGATGTCCTCTAACGGAACACCATTGTAAAGGGCGGTCGAGGCGGCTATTGCTCTAACATCGTGTGCCCTTACGCCCTGCACCTGGTGCCCAGTCGCCATCTCATGAGTAGTCTGAATGCATTCGACCACCCAACGAGAGATAGTATCCATGGATGCGGCGCCATAAGGCTTTTTATGGCAGATCCACAGATGTCTATCGTTCGACCGTAACGAGTCAGTCCGTTTCTTGTACTTAGTCAAAGCACGGACCGGGCACCAGACACTGGCATCACGATCAAACCCGGTTAACTTCGGTATAATGATCGGTTTGCCGGGATATCTCAAAGATTGGTTCTTTGACATAAATTCTGCTCTTGGCAGAAGACGCAGACCTTCTCCAGAAACAATAAATCGGTTCCTCTCTGCCGAAAGCGCATGGATCTCACTGCGCCTTCTAGCTGAGGAAGCTGCCAATAGAAAGACCGCCTTTAGAGTCAAATGCTTTAGACTAGCCGAACGCAACGGTTCGAATGGGTGCTTGGCCAGTACATTAAGCACTAAAGATAGACTCCAGGCTGGAATGACTACCGGTTGTCTCGGGCGGAGATTGCTCATTCCCTTCAACATCACGTTTAACTGGGCCACCTCTGGACTATCCCTGTTGGCTAGACAAGGGATAACTGATGCCAAAGCTGACTTGTATCCAGCAATTGTGACGGGAGCTAGTCCTGTAAAGAACAGCTCACAGAGAAAGTCTGCTATTTGCTGAATAGTGGATTGAAAGGTATCAATACCCTTTTCTTCACACCAGTCTGCAAATCTGTTAACCTTGTTGTTATATGACTTGAAGGTTGACCTCCTTCTCGCAGCCGCGATGAAATCAGCAGCCTGTCGAGAAAAGCCTTCCGACGTGGAACGTTGTTTGACAACATCCACGCAGTCAATTTGAACATTTCGGGACGCTCGTGTAGGAAGCGTCCCTTGGCCTGGGAGATTATGTTCGGAATCTCGGGCAACTGCACAGGATTTTCCACCAGCAGATCCAGAAGATCCGTGAACCACGCCCTGCTCGGCCAATACGGCGCTATTAGCAGGACCAGACACGGCTCCTCCCTGACCTTCACCAATACCTTCGGTAGAAGAATGGTGGGTGGATACGCGTAAGCGTGCATCCCTCTCCAGCTTATCGCCAGAGCGTCTGTATCGACGGCATTTGGATCTGGAATCGGCGAGACATATGTCATGATTTGAGCATTTTCCTTTGTGGCGAACAAGTCCACGTTGGGTTTGCCCCAATGCTCGAAGATCCGTCGCAGAACTGGAGGGTTGAGGGACCATTCTGTTGGCAGGATTCTCTGTCTGCGAGACAAAGCATCCGCCAGAATGTTCAATCGGCCAGGAATATGAGCTGCTTTCAAAACAACCGAGTAATTCCTGCACCATTGAATCAAGTGCCACACCCTGATGCACAGGGTGGGCGACCTGGTCCCTCCTTGGCGATTTATATATGATACTACTGTCGAATTGTCCGACCGTATCAATATCACCTTGCCCCTGATCATCGGAAGGAACTCTTCCAACGCCAGTTCCACTGCCATCATTTCCAACAGATTGATATGCAGCTGACTCTCCGGGAGAGTCCATGTGCCCGAGACCTGGTGTTCTCCCAGGCAGGCACCCCACCCTTCCAGCGATGCATCCATGTAAACGGACAGCTGGGGGTGGGGTAGGTGCAGCGAAACCCCTATTAGGAGATTCTGACGCTGTTTCCACCATAGAAGATGCGATATTATCGGCTCCAAAACTGGCACCAGTTTTGACAGGGGTTCTGTTCTCTGTTTCCACAGAGACATCAGATACAACTGGATAGGTCTTCGCATTAGAGCAGCGTACGGGATAACCTGCTCCATGGAGACCATCATGCCCAGCATCTGAAGGAACCGCCTCGCCTGAATGTGGTTTCCCACTCGAAAACTCCCGAGGATGGCTAACAGAGACACCACTCTGGGCTCTGACGGGTAAACCCTGCCCTCCTCGAGGTCGAATCGCATCCCCAAATAAACGAAATGTTGAGTGGGCGTCAACTCGGATTTCTCCTCGTTGACTATCCAGCCTAGATCTGAAAGTAACCTCAGAGTCAGAGCAGTATGCACGTTCAACCTGGCTGCCGAGTCTGCCTTGAGCAGCCAGTCGTCTATGTAGGTGTGTAGCGCCACGTTCTCTTTTCTGAGAAACGCTGTCACCGCAAGGACCACTCTTGTGAAAACCCTCGGAGCTGTCGACAGGCCAAACGGGAGAACTGTAAACTCCCATACTTGATTCTGAAACGCAAATCTCAGAAACCTGTGCCAACTCCGATTCATCGGAATGTGGAAATATGCATCTTTCAGATCGATCGATACACACCACATTCCTTTCCTCAATCCCGCCATTACCGACCTCGGTGTTTCCATCTGGAACCGAGGCGTATGGATAAACCAATTTAATGGCCTGAGATTGAGTATGGGTCTCCATCCCCCCGTGCTCTTGGGGACAAGGAACATGTTTGAATAGAAGCCTGGAGTGTTCCGGTTTGCTGGTTTTATTGCTCCCTTCAGAAGCAAACCCGACACTTCCTTTTGAACGGTTTCTAACTTGTCTGGCTCCCTTGGTACGGGTGTCCAGACAGGTGCCAAAGACAGATTTTGTGGCGGAAAGTCCCACCACTCCGGCATGTAACCCTGGGATAACCATCCCAGGACCAGACTGTCTGACGTCACACCTCGCCAAGCCTCGACGAAACGCATGAGCCTTCCACCCACCATAGACGCCTCGACGTCTAACGGGGTTGTCCGGCTCGCAGTTCGCCCCCCCCCCCTTTCTTAACGAGAGAGATTGAGAACCATTTCGTTCTAGGCACGACGGGTATAACTGGCACCGCTGTTCCTGTCGCACAGGTGCGGTCCAGGCGGATATGAAGGGAGCTTGCGTACACTCAGGTACGCTTCGGCCCCTTCTGTCCGCCCTTTGAGGCCTTACCCTTACCCTTCCCCTTGCCCTTACCACCTCTAGGGCGGTCCGGAGCAACATTGGGGAGGGTAGGCGCCTCTACAGCCTTCCTGGGTTTCTTCGCCGGCGCCGGCTCCGAGAACCCAGCCGAAACAGACGTCGCAATAGGCCTGGCTTTCGCCTTGCCCTTATGCTTTTTCTGTTTCTTTGAAGGCTGTCCTGTTAGCGGCTTGCCCACAGCCCCTAGTGCGTGCGCTTGCCGCACTAGCTCTAGCTGTAGATTTACCGCTAACCGATTCTGCGCAATACTGGCGGTGTCCTCTAAGATGGCCCGCGCTTGGCCACCAAAGATGCTAGGCCCTGTCAGGGGCGTCCCAAGAAGACGTTCCCTGACTGCCGTAGCCGGACGCATATGGTCAATGACCATTTGCCTCCTGGACTTCGTCACACGCGCTTGCACCCTTGCCAATGCGTCCATTGACAGCACCAAGCCGTCATTAACGCACGATAGCGCCACAGGTGGCACAGGGTGGCCTGCCCCCGCTTCAGCCCACACCGACTGAAGTAGACGATAGGAGTGATTGACAGCGCTCATCGCTGCCCTCACACCCTCATCGCATAGGGCCAGGACTTCTTCCTGGTGTACCTGGGCCTTATCCACTAGTGCCGGACCGGGACCACCCGACCCGGCAATCTGGACGCCCAGTACCCATCGGTCATCCTCCGTGACCGACGGGACTACACCATACCTGTCGTATTCACCCCGCGGAATACGACATCTTGCCCGCACCTCCCTGGAGGCCGCAGGGAGCTGACCCTTGGTCATTAGTTGTTTACTATAAATAGCATCCAACAAATCAATGAACCATGGATCCAGTCCCACTGACTGGATCCGGGCCGCGGGCAAAATCCCCGTCCTAATCGACGCAACCGACGGACGGGGCGCATCTTCATCGGCCATGGCCGAAACCACAGACGGGTCTACTCTGGCTAGCCACGCCAGAGCATCAGATCAATCTATCTCCGAAGAAGATACCCCCGCAAACACGTCACCCGTTGATGTGCTTACGGGTCTGCCAGCCATGGCCTCCCGGCAAGGAGCCACGGCTGACACGCCAGGCACTCCGCTACCACATGGTTCCGCCGCCACCCCATGAAACACTCCGGTCCATGGGGTAGGTCCGCACGGAAAACCGTACGGACCCGTAACCGTCGCGGAACCATAGCCGGCCACGGGCGCCAACGGCACCCCATGTCCGGCTGCCGGACCAGGCGAGATAGGTGAGTACCACGCCTGGCCCGGCACACCCGTTCCCCTGACGGCTGGTGACAAACCAAGCCGCGCGGAACCGGTGCACGGTAACGGATTGGCCTCAGCCGCAGGTGGAGCCGCTGACCTGGCTTGCGCCAAACCAGACAAATGGAGGCCGGTTCCGTCCAGGACGGAATCAACCTCCATATTCTCCACCTGCGGCTTCACGGGCCACAGCAACCTCTCCTCCTCGGCCTCATCGTCTTCAGACTCCGAAGAGCCGTCACTAGACGAATAAACCGTGGAGCAGTCCTGGCGGACGGCTCCCACACCTTACGGACCGGCCACCGCTACTGGACCACCCGGAGGTGGCCGCAGAGAGACAGAACCCGTCTGACCGAAGCCAGACGTGCCTGCCAGGGGGCCGTACGAGACGGCCCCCTCGGTAACCAGTCCAGAATCCTGTCCGAGGACAGGATCCGTACCAGGCATGGGGAGAAACTGCCCCCCAACCTTTGGTAGCAGGGACGACACCAGCGTGGGCAGAACGCTATGCAGAAAACCCTGCATAGCCGGACCAAACCACGCCGGCGGTGCCATCTCCGCCACCTCCAGCTGGGGACGTGGAGCACCCCCACCGGCCGAACCGGGCGCTCCACGATTTCCTCTCGGACCGCCTGACCCCGCGTCAGACCCAGCCAAGTCCTTCTGGGCAAGGAACTTAACCATCGTTTCGACGGACCACACTGCACAAACATTACACCTATGATCTATATTACACAGGGCACACCTAAAACAGACATGGTCCTTGAACATTACACGGACAAACTTATGGCAGTCGTCACATGATGGCGGGGCTGGCTTGGCCTATAAAATAAGCACAAACCTACAATAAACAAGCGGAACGAGACACGGATGGAAGGCAGACAATTAATTTTCAAATATTTTGACTCATAAATTAACCGTAACCTCCCGCACCCCACCCCGCTACGTTACAACAACGATCGCATTGATTATGACGACAAGTACGCGGCGGGCACAACACACCCATAATAGATCCTACAGGATGTGTAACGGCTCCAGGAATCATATCGTATAGCATTCAGGGTATATTTACTAATCAATATAAATTATACTCCTAACGAACGCAGCACGATATGTGAAGAAAACAACAAAATGTATAACAACTGCTGTCTCACACGGTAAAACCGCAGACCACACATCTACTCAAGAATTTTGAAACCACCGATCATTGCAAACCGATCGTGATCGCACGTAAACTTGATCATTCTAAAGTTTCCGGTACCATTTTTTAGTACGCAGCACCCAGAACAAGATGCGCGAATTAATGAAAAAAATTTTTCTTCACATAAACATCCGAGCGACCGGGTGTGACGTCACCCGCTCAGATTCTACGGAGAACGACGTCAGCCGATATTCGTGTTAGAAATACCGTAGCAAACACCTATTTTCATATCTGCCGATCGCCTGTTGGGGTTTAAAGAAGGTGATCGTCTGGCATATAGCGTTGTTAGCGCACGTCCCAGATTCTATGGGGTCAGAAATCGGAACATGCGACACAACGAAATTTAGAGACCTAAGTCTTTTAACTATGGATAATAAAGAACAATACAACCTGGTTGTCTTGGGCGGTATTCTCCATAGTCCTTAGTTATCCTTTCAGAACACACAAACTATCACTGATTAAAGACTTAGATTCTTTTAAAAACACTAAAATCCTTAATGCGAAAAGCATGTATTGCACTTGTTGCTATGCAAACAAGAATGAGCTCTATGGTAAACGGGTACTCGGCAGTGGGGAGCCGGGTACCCGGTTCCCAGGAGTCGGTAAAGCTTTCTAAGTCTATAATCCTAGAGCCGCTGTCAGGGCCAGCTGTATATCAGAAGTAACAGAATGGTGAGTATTGATCGAAGGAGAAACGTTTTGACACATTCCAATAAATTTTTCTAAAATCTAAGATATTTTACCCAAAAATTGAAAAATCTAAAATCTGAAGAGGTACTAGAGCCTACCTCTAGGATAGGATCCTTCTAGCCAAATTTGGTTGGAATTTGTCAAAAAGCGAAGGAAGAGACACCTTTTGACACTTTCCAGTAATTTTCAAAAATAAAATCTAAGATTTTCACCACAAAAATTGACCAATCAAAAATCTGAATAGCATTTCTACAGTCTACCATTATATGATCCTTCAAGGAAAATTTAGTTGAAATCCGTCAAGAAGCTAAGGACGAGATGCATTTTGACAATTTTGGGTGTAACTTCTTTTTAAAATCTAAGATTTTAACCCAAAAAATTGACCAATAAAAAAATTTTAATATAGAAGATCTAGAATCTACATCCACAGAATGCTTCATGCCAAATTTGGAGGAAATCTCTCAAGAAACTAAGGAGATGCGTTTTGACACTTTCCCGTACATTTTTTTTACAAAATCTAAGATTTTCACCCAGAAAACTTACCAATCAATAATTTGAAATCCGTCAAGAAGCTAAGGACGAGATGCATTTTGACACTTTCGGGTGTAATTTTTTTTTAAATCTAAGATGAAATCTGGTATAAAATATGACGGAGAAGAATGTGGTGCTCCTAGAAAAGAGGGACTACCATACATTAGCATGACAGTCGCTAGTTCCGTACTTTGCCGGAGATTGCCAAGTCACCTGTAGGCAGTCAGTTGTCAGGCAACAGGACGCGCATTGGCAGACGAATTCTGGACGGCAAGCAGTGCGGAGTAACTTCCCTCTCTTCTGGCCAGCTCGCCACATCACAGATAAAGTACCATTTATTACTAATCAACTAGCAATTACCTGATTCACTACACTTTTAACCCAAAAAATTGACCAATAAAAAATTTGAATGTAGAAGATCTAGAATCTACGTCCATAGAATGCTTCATGGCAAATTTGGCTGAAATCTCTCAAGAAGCTATGAAGGAGATGTGTTTTGACACTTTCCGGTAAATTATTTTACAAAGTCTAAAATTTTCACCCACAAAATCTATCAATCAAAAATTTGAATGTTCTATCTAGGTAATCTAGGTAAAGTTTCTGAGCATAGGTTTGTAAAACCTCTATGCTCAGCTCCTATGCACGAACAAACTTGTTGATCCGAAATTTCCGGTTATGTCTGACTTTTAAACTTTTAGAATAATGCCCTCTTCTGTTTTTGTATTTACATGAAGTTGGCTATAGATATATTCAGTAGCATTTAATATATACAAGCTATATACATATAGTATATACATATATGAGATCCTTCGTAATGGCTGTATAACTTCTGTTTATATAAATATATATATATTAGTCTGCTGTATGAATATGTATCATGGGAGTGAGCTGCTGTGTGCCGCCTACGCCTGTATTGATTTCATACAATCATGACAATTGTCTATATATGTACATTAAGTCTCTCAGCCTTCCTCTTCAGTCACATCAATCTCTGTGCCATCTGTTCTGGTCAGTTTTTGTGCACAGTCATAGACCGCCTCTTGACATTGCCAGAGCTTGTCTAGTCGTTTTTCAAATGATAAGACTGTTGGTGCTCAAATGACAGATTCTGACAGGCTATTCCATAGGTTACAAATTCTCAAGGAAAAGAAATTCTTCCTAAGGTTTGTTCCTCACCTCTTTTGGTAGACCTTCAGGTGATGACCATGGGTTACTGAATCATGTTGCATCTGAAATAGGGAGGTAGCGTCTGGGTCATAAATTCCAGTTAATATTTTGTATGTCTCTATCATATCTCCCCTTGCTCGCCTATATACCATGGTCGGTATGTATGTATGTATGTATGTATGTATGTATGTATGTATGTCGGATTTATATAGCGCCAATTCCAAACTGAATTGCTCAAAAGCGCTTTACAAAATTTAGAATGCTCTTTGGAAAAGATATGTTTTTAGTAGTGATTTAAATGAGTCAATTTTAGAGCAGTTTCTAATTTCAGGTGGAAGAGAGTTCCAGAATCGCGGACCGGCTCGAGAAAATGCACGATCTCCAGTAGTTAAGTTTGATTTTGGTATGGTACATAGTAATTGTGTGCTAGACCTAAGAGACCTTGGTGCTGCTCTTTGCTGGATTAAGGATTTTAAGTACGGTGGGGCCAGATCATGTAGGCACTTGAACACCAACAAAGCCACCTTGTACCATATACGTTGTCTTATAGGCAACCAGTGCAGCTCCAATAGGACAGGTGTGATATGATCGAATCTTTTGGTGTGTGTAATCAGTCTAGCTGCTGTATTCTGCGCTCTCTGTAAACGATCTAATTGGCTAGATGGTATGCCTATTAACAGAGAGTTACAGTAGTCCAGGCGTGACGTGATGGTAGCATGTATGAGAGTTTTGACCGCGTTTTCATCCAGGAAGCTGCACATTTTGCTAATGTTCCGAATGTTCATGAAATGGAACGGCAGACAGTGGTAACATGAGCTTCCATCGATAGGGAATTGTCAAATGTTACGCCTATGTTACGGGCACTTGCACTGAAAGATATGTCAGCCTCCCCAATGTGCAAACTGGTGATGTCAACCTTATGTCTTAGGTGCGGTGAGGTTATTAACAGAATTTCAGTTTTCTTATCATTCAACTGCAATAAGTTGCTTAACATCCATAGTTTAATGTCACGAACACAGTCTTCAACACGCTCACGAGCATTCACCTGGTCATTTGCATAGAATGCGAGATATAGCTGTGTATCGTCAGCGTAGAAATGGTAACTTATGCCATGAGACTGCAATAGCACTCCAAGGGGTGCTGTATAGATTGTAAAAAGGATCGGTCCCAGGACCGACCCCTGTGGCACACCTGATGTTAATTCATGTTCCTCTGATTTGATATTATTCACAATGATCATTTGATGGCATTTTCTGAGATATGATGAAAACCAAGCCAGAGAGGTGTCTAAAATGCCCAGTTCTGCTAATCTAGATAACATGACATCGTGGTCTATAGTGTCAAATGCGGCAGACAAATCCAGGAGAACTAGTAAAACACACTTGTGTTCATCCATGGAACATAAGACATCATTTTGTACGCGTAGTAGGGCTGTCTCAGTGCTGTGAAGTTCGCGGTATGCGCTTTGAAAAGGTTCCAGAAGATTATTTCTTACTAAGTGATCATTGAGCTGCTTGGCGACAACTCGTTCTAATACTTTTGACAGGAAAGGTAGGCCAAATGTTTTCAATCATTCAGTGTATGTGAGGTCTTTGAGGGATGGTACTAGCTTGGGAACCATACTGCATATAGCCTACCTCGATAGGATCTTTCAAACCAAATTTGGCTGAAATCTGTCAAGAACCTACAGAGGAGATACGTTTTGACACTTTCCAGTAAATTTTTATAAAATCTAAGATTTTTTACCCAAAAACTGAAAAATCAAAAATCTGAATAGAGGTACTAGAGCCTACCTCTAGGATAGGATCCTTCTACCCAAATTTGATTAAAATCTGCCAAGAGGTTTAAGAGATACATTTTAAAGCAAAAGTTGATGGACGAACAGGCAGACGACGGATGGTCGCCACGGCATAAGCTCACCTGGCCATTCCGGCCAGGTGAGCTAATAATGAAGTAGACGATTAAATCTCACCGCCCAGCTTTGACCCTCTGTCTTGAATCCAAGCACCACCAGCAGAACCCATAAGGCTAATCTTATCTAAAGTTCAAAGTTGCTTTATTTCATGGTTTTTCTATACATGTAAATATAATCTAAACAGGCAGTCCATTAAAGGCATGGCCTATTGAGTGATGGACTCCTTACACACATTACAAAACATTTATACATTAACATATATATGACACACAAGACAGTGGCACAGTGACAGAATGCTGAAAAGCTACCTTGATATGAAAACTTATACAGGGACTTGACTACCTTTCTGGGATTATTAGCCAGTAAATTAACCTATTTGGGGATTTTATTAGCCATACAGATTTTCGGTTAGAAAGGATATGAGTCTCGCCTCAGACTTATAATGTACAATACATACATACATTACATACAAACATACACATATATACACACACATACCAGGGTTTCAACACACTTCTAAATACAGGAAGTCTGGGACTTTTTGGGTAATGCTATTGGGAGTCTAAGCTAGAAACATGAAGGTCTAAAATGGTTCAAATACATATAATTTGGTTAAAATCATTGTTTTTAGAGATATCAGGGCCAATAAATTCAATAATAGGAAGTCCAGGACTATTTTGGTTTGTTATAAATATAATCATTGCCGAGTCATACTTGAATATATATGAAAACAAATAACTGTAATGTTGATCAAGTTTAAAGGATATGGAGTCTTCACGACTAGCATTAATCATTACTATCTTACGATTAGATCACTGATTTGCTTTCACATTACAATGAAGAATGCGTAATGCCAAAATGTCTAAATTTCAGCTTCCCAATCAGCCTACTGCCTCCTACTTTTTATATTTTTGCGTTTGAATTGTATTTTATTTATCATTCAACTGCCCGATAATTTTACAGACCTTAAGAATAGCTGTTAACTTTGCATTAAGAAATGTATTATATTTCAGAAAATCCATGTGAGGAAGTTAACGAAAATAGTTTGTCCCCGCCTTTCTCAGATTTGTAATCAATAAATATTGTTAAGGTCATGTAATTCATACTTAAATCCGAAACTGAAAGTATAACGAAAACTGATTCCAAGTTTCTCGATATCTAAAGATTTTCATTCTTTTGTATGCAAGCAAGGATATTGAAACATAATGGAAGAATTAGGCTGTCCAAGATGCAAAAGCACAAAATACAGAAATCCTTCTCTCAAGCTGATGGTCAATGTTTGTGGGCACACACTGTAAATATAGAAGAATGCAGACTTGTAATCATCATCATCATCATCATTTTCTCAGAACTTAAGTCGTAGGCTTTTCGTCACAGGTACTCCTATCCTGTCCAAAAATTGACATCGTAATATATTACCATCCGCTACACTAAACTTATTATTGTATATAGTGTAGCGGATGGTAATATATTATGATGTACATTTTTGGACTGGATAGGAGTCCCTGTGGCTTTTCGTCTAGTCTCGTCGATGTCTTAAAACTTATAATTAGCGAATACGGAAGAGAGAGGATATGATATTGTTACGTGCTATTACTTATTAGTCCTAGATATTGTAATATCTTAATATGAAAATTGGCGTTGCCTATAAGCGAACGCAGACACCATTTATTGCTTAAATAAATAGGACGAATTTGTATAGGGTAGAAAAATCCTAAATACTGAAAACATCTATCGTATTTTGAAGCTGATTTTTCATGATCATGCATGGAGGGCATTCTGGTAAATCCAGTCCATGATATTCACAACAATGCATCTGCCCATTGTCAGTGATATCCGCCAGCATTGTTGCATCTTTTACCGGGGCATACACCATTAAAATAGTTGCACCAGTCCAATGACATTATAAAACTTGTACCGATGTATCGCGGTGCTCCTCGCTATTTTGGGGAAATACAAACAAGTTCATAGTAACTATGATGTCATAATGAAATATCGTTTGCTAGAATTTTTAAATCGCGTTTTTTTAAATGGTGTTTTTCCAGACATGAGCTACAAAAAACAGGAATTAATGCATGTCTGCGAGTAAATACATGAATATACATTCCATCCGGGTGCGAATGCCGTGGTACCCGGCGTTAAATTTCCTGCAATCTTCGCTAAATACATACTACAGTGGCAACGACTTTCCGCAGCCATGGGTGTTAAAAATAATACGAGACAGTCACCCAAACGTCATATTGCATATTGCATTTACAGACGCATAAATAGGAATAAATAAAGCTTTTATCTGGTCTGCGTCAGACCATTTAATCACTTTACATTCTAAACTAAGTGTACGCTATTTCGTGATAACAATATCACACACGTTTTGGACATTGAAAATGCTCAGGAGGTTTCCCTAAAACAATGAGAGGAACATACGCATAATGAAGAACCATACCCCATAATGCAATGGGGGCCCATGAAGAAACCACAAAAGCTATATCATAAGCCGGAACCAAAAAAAACCTCACGACTGGTAATGAAGCTTTCTCCTTCGATCAATACTCACCATTCTGTTACTTCTGATATACAGCTGGCCCTGACAGCTGGCTCTAGGACGTTAGACTTAGAATGATTTACCGACTCCTTGGAACCGGGTACTCGGCTCCCAACTGCTGAGTACCCGTCTACCATAGAGCTCATTCTTGTTTGCATAGCAACAAGAGCAATACATGCTTTTTAGCAGTTGGAAAGATTAAGAAATAAAGTCTAAGTCTGTGTAAACTGTGATTTTGTGATAGCTAGTGCTCTTCTGCAAGGATATTTGGATTAATATGGATACCGCCGATGATAACCAGGTCGTATATTTCCTTATTATTCCATAGTTAAAAGACTTAGGTCTCTAAATTTCGTCTGTGTCGCATGTCCCAATTTCTAACCCCAAAGAATCTGGGACGTGTGTTAACAATGAGATATGCCAGATGGTCGCCTTCTTTAACCCCAACAGGCGATCGGCAGATATGAAAATAGATGTTTGCTACGGTATTTGTAACACGAATATCGGCTGACGTCGTTCTCCGTAAGATCCGAGCGGGTGATGTCACACCCGTGGTGCTCGGATGTTTATGTGAAGACAATTTTTTCATTAATTCGCGCATCTTGTTCCGGGTGCTGCGTACTAAAATGGTACCAGAAAACTTTGGAATGTTCAAGTTTTGCGTGTTATCACGATCTGTTTGCAATGATCGGTGGTTTCAAAATTCTTGATTTAAATGTGTGGTCTGTGGTTTTACCGTGTGCTACAGCAGTTTGTTTACATTTTTTGTTTCTTCACATATCGTTTTGGCTTTCGTTAGGAGTATAATTTATATTGATTGGTAAATATACCCCGAATGCTATGCGATATGATTCCTGGTTCCGTTATACATCCTGGAGGATCAATTTATGGGTGTATTTATGCCCGCTTCGTTCTTGTCGTCATAATCAATGCGGTCTTTGCTGTAACATTACGGGGTGGGGTTACAGTTAATTTATGGTCAATTTATTTGAAAATCGTTCCGCTTGCTTATTGTAGGTGTGTGCTTATTTATAGGCCAAGCCAGCCCCGCCATCATGTGACGAGTGCCACAGGTTCGTCTGGGTCCTGTTTAAGGACCATGTCTGCTTTAGGTGTACCTCATGTAACCTTGATAGTAGGTGTAATGTGTGTGCAGTGTGGTCCGCGGATATGATGTTGAAGTTCCTTGCCCAGAAGGATTTGGCTAGGTCTGACACGAGGTCAGGCGGTCCGAAATTAAATCGTGGAACGTCCTGTTCGGCCGTTGGGGGTGCTCCACGTCTTCAGCTGGAGGTGGCGGAGATGGCACCGCCGGCGTGGTTTGGTCCGGCTATGCAGGGCTTTCTGCATAGCGTTCTGCCCACACTGGTGTCGTCCCTGCTGCCGAAAGTTGTTGGGCAGTCTCTCCCCATGCTTGGTACGGACCCTGTCCTTGGACAGGGTTCTGGACTGGTCACCGAGGGAGCCGTCTCGTACGGCCCCCCTGGCAGTCCCGTCGGGCTCCGGCCTGACAGGTTCTGTCTCTCTGCGGCCACCTCCGGGTGGTCCAGTAGCGGTGGCCGGTCCGTCAGGCATGGGAGCCATCCGCCAGGACGGCTCCACGGTCTCTTCGTCTAGTGACGACTCTTCGGGGTCTGAAGACGAGGAGGAGAGGTTGCTGCGGCCTGTGATGCCACGGGTGGAGAATATGGAGGTCGATTCCGTCCTGGATGGAACCGTCCTCCATGTGTCTGGCTTGGCGCAAGTCAGGGCAGCGGCTCCGCCCGTGGTTGAGGCCAATCTGGTACCGGACACCAGTCCCGTGATGGTTGGTTTGATGCCAGCCGACACGGTGACGGGTGAGCTGGGCCAGGCGTGGTACTCACCTATCTCGCCTGGTCCGGCGGTCAGACGTGGGGTGCTGTTGGCGCCCGTGTCTGGCCACGGTTCCGTGTCTACTTGGGGTCCGCACAGTTTTCCGTGCGGGCCTACCCCATGGACTGGTGTGTTTCATGGGGTGGCGGCGGAACCGTATGGTACCGGAGTTCCTGGCGTGTCAGCCGCGGCTCCTAGCCGGGAGGCCGTGGCTGGTAGGTCCGTGAACGCGTCAACGCGTGACATGTTCACGGGTGTGTCCTCCTCGGAAATAGACTGGTCTGAGGCTCTGGCTTGGCTAGCCAGGGTAGACCCGTCTGTGGTTTCGGCCATTGGGCTGGATCCACGGTTTATCGAGTTGGTAGAGGCTATTTATAGTAAGCAACTCATGACCAAGGGCCAGCTCCCTGCGGCCTCCAGGGAGGTGCGGGCGAGGTGTCGTATTCCACTGGGGGAATACAACAGGTATGGTGTGGTACCATCGGTTACCGAGGATGACCGATGGGTTCTGGGTATCCAGAGTGCTGGAGCGGGTGGCCCCGGTCTGGCACTGGTGGACAAATCCCAGGGACACCACGAGGAAGTCCTGTCCCTATGTGATGAGGGTGTGAGGGCAGCTATGAGTGCTGTCAACCACTCTTATATCGCCTTCTGCAGTCGGTCTGGGCTGAAGCGGGGGCAGGCCACCCAGTGCCACCTGTGGTGCTTTCATGCGTCAATGACGGCCTGGTGCTGTCTATGGTTACTAAGTCCAGGAGGCAAATGGTTCTTGACCATATGCGTCCGGCTACGGCTGTCAGGGAGCGTGTTCTTGGGGGCGCCCCTGACAGGTCCTAGCATCTTCGGTGGCCAGGCGCGGGCCATCTTAGAGGACACTGCTAGCATTGCGCAGAATCGGTTGGCGGTAAACTTACAGCTAGAGCTGGTGCGGAAAGCGCACACACTAAGGGCTGTAGGGAAGCCGTTGACTGTTCAACCTTCCAAGAAACAGAAGAAGCATAAAGGCAAGGCGAAAGCTAAGCCTAGTGCGGCTGCTGCTTCGTCTGGCTTTTCTCAGCCGCCGCCGGCGAAGAAAGCCAGGAAGGTTGTGGAGGCCCCTACCCTCCCCAATGTTGCTCCTGATCGCCCTGGAGGCGGGAAGGGCAAGGGGAAGGGTAAGTCCTCAAAGGGCGGAAAGAAGGGAGCGGATCGTACCTGAGGGTACGAGAGCTCCCTTCGTATCCGCCTGGACCGCACCTGTGCGACAGGAACAGCGGGGCCAGTTAGACCTGCCGAGCCAAGACCGAAATGGTTCTCTGTCTTTCTCGTTAAGAGAGGGGGGGGGGGGGGGGAGCGGACCGCGAGCCGGACAACCCTGTTAGGCGTCGAGGCATCTGTAGTGGGTGGAAGGCTCATGCGTTTCGTCGAGGCTTGGCGAGGTGTGACGGCAGACAGTCTGGTCCTGGGATGGTTATCCCAGCGATACATGCCAGAGTGGTGGGACTTTCCGCCACAGAATCTGTCTTTGGCACCTGTCTGGACACCCGTACCAAGGGAACCAGACAAGTTAGAAGCCATTCAAAACGAAGTGTCAGGTTTGCTTCTGAAGGGAGCAATAAAACCAGCAAACCAGAACACTCCAGGCTTCTATTCAAATATGTTCCTTGTCCCCAAGAGCACAGGGGGATGGAGACCCTTACTCAATCTCAGGCCATTAAATTGGTTTATCCATACGCCTCGGTTCCAGATGGAAACGCCGAGGTCGGTAATGGCAGGATTGAGGAAGGGAATGTGGTGTGTGTCGATCGATCTGAAAGATGCATATTTCCACATTCCAATCAACAGGAGTTGTCACAGGTTTCTGAGATTTGCGTTTCAGAATCAAGTATGGAAGTTTATTGTTCTCCCGTTTGGCCTGTCGACAACTCCAAGCGTTTTCACAAGAGTGGTCCTTGCGGTGACAGCGTTTCTCAGAAAAGAGAACGTGGCGCTACACACCTACATAGATGATTGGCTGATCAAAGCAGCCATGTTAGAGGTGGATACTGCTCTGACTCTGAAGTTACTTTCAGATCTAGGCTGGATAGTCAACAAGGAGAAATCCGAGTTGATACCCACTCAACATTTCGTTTATTTGGGGATGCGATTCGATCTCGAGGAGGGCAGGGTTTACCCGTCAGAGCCCAGAGTGGTGTCTCTGTTAGCCATCCTCAAGAGTTTTCGAGTGGGAAACCACATTCAGGCGAGGCAGTTTCTTCAGATGCTGGGCATGATGGTCTCCATGGAGCAGGTGATCCCGTACACTGCTCTAATGCGAAGACCTATCCAGTTGTATCTGATGTCTCTGTGGAAACAGAACAGAACCCCTGTCAAAACTGGTGCCAGTTTTGGAGCCAATAGTGTCGCATCTTCTATGGTGGAAAAAGCATCAGAATCTCCTAGTAGGGGTTTCGCGGCAGCTACCCCACCCCCAGCTGTCCGTGTACACGGATGCATCGCTGGAGGGGTGGAGGGCCTGCCTGGGAGAACACCAGGTCTTGGGCACATGGACTCTCCAGGAGAGCCAGCTGCATATCAATCTGTTGGAAATGATGGCAGTGGAACTGGTGTTGGAACAGTTTCTTCCAATGGTCAGGGGCAAGGTGATATTGATACGATCGGACAATTCGACGGTAGTATCATACATAAATCGCCAAGGCGGGACCAGGTCACCCACACTGTGTATCAAAGTGTGGCACTTGATTCAATGGTGCAGGAATTACTCGGTTGTTTTGAAAGCAGCTCACATTCCTGGGCGATTGAACATTCTGGCGGATGCTTTGTCTCGCAGACAGAGAATTCTGCCAACAGAATGGTCCCTCAACCCTCCAGTTCTACGAAGGATCTTCGATCATTGGGGCAAACCCAACGTGGACTTGTTCGCCACAAGGGAAAATGCTCAAATCATGATTTAGGTCTCGCCGATTCCAGATCCAAATGCTGTCGATACAGACGCTCTGGCGATAAGCTGGAGGGGGATGCACGCTTACGCGTACCAACCCACCATTCTCCTTCGATCAATACTCACCATTCTGTTACTTCTGATATACAGCTGGCCCTGACAGCGGCTCTAGGATTATAGACTTAGAAAGCTTTACCGACTCCTGGGAACCGGGTACCCGGCTCCCCACTGCCGAGTACCCGTTTACCATAGAGCTCATTCTTGTTTGCATAGCAACAAGTGCAATACATGCTTTTCGCATTAAGGATTTTAGTGTTTTTTTTAAAAGAATCTAAGTCTTTAATCAGTGATAGTTTGTGTGTTCTGAAAGGATAACTAAGGACTATGGAGAATACCGCCCAAGACAACCAGGTTGTATTGTTCTTTATTATCCATAGTTAAAAGACTTAGGTCTCTAAATCTCGTTGTGTCGCATGTTCCGATTTCTGACCCCATAGAATCTGGGACGTGTGCTAACAACGATATATGCCAGACGATCGCCTCCTTTAAAAAGCCCCAACAGGCGATCGGCAGATATGAAAATAGGTGTTTGCTACGGTATTTCTAACACGAATATCGGCTGACGTCGTTCTCCGTAGAATCCGAGCGGGTGACGTCACACCCGGTCGCTCGGATGTTTATGTGAAGAAAATTTTTTTTCATTAATTCGCGCATCTTGTTCTTGGTGCTGCGTACTAAAAAATGGTACCGGAAACTTTAGAATGATCAAGTTTACGTGCGATCACGATCGGTTTGCAATGATCGGTGGTTTCAAAATTCTTGAGTAGATGTGTGGTCTGCGGTTTTACCGTGTGAGACGGCAGTTGTTATACATTTTGTTGTTTTCTTCACATATCGTGCTGCGTTCGTTAGGAGTATAATTTATATTGATTAGTAAATATACCCTGAATGCTATGCGATATGATTCCTGGAGCCGTTACACATCCTGTAGGATCTATTATGGGTGTGTTGTGCCCGCCGCGTACTTGTCGTCATAATCTATGCGATCGTTGTTGTAACGTGGCGGGGTGGGGTGCGGGAGGTTACGGTTAATTTATGAGTCAAAATATTTGAAAATTAATTGTCTGCCTTCCAGCCGTGTATCGTTCTGCTTGTTTATTGTAGGTTTGTGCTTATTTTATAGGCCAAGCCAGCCCCGCCATCATGTGACGACTGCCATAAGTTTGTCCGTGTAATGTTCAAGGACCATGTCTGTTTTAGGTGTGCCCTGTGTAATATAGATCATAGGTGTAATGTTTGTGCAGTGTGGTCCGTCGAAACGATGGTTAAGTTCCTTGCCCAGAAGGACTTGGCTGGGTCTGACGCGGGGTCAGGCGGTCCGAGAGGAAATCGTGGAGCGCCCGGTTCAGCCGGTGGGGGTGCTCCACGTCCCCAGCTGGAGGTGGCGGAGATGGCACCGCCGGCGTGGTTTGGTCCGGCTATGCAGGGTTTTCTGCATAGCGTTCTGCCCACGCTGGTGTCGTCCCTGCTACCAAAGGTTGGGGGGCAGTTTCTCCCCATGCCTGGTACGGATCCTGTCCTCGGACAGGATTCTGGACTGGTTACCGAGGGGGCCGTCTCGTACGGCCCCCTGGCGGTCCCGTCTGGCTTCGGCCAGACGGGTTCTGTCTCTCTGCGGCCACCTCCTGGTGGTCCAGTAGCGGTGGCCGGTCCGTCAGGTGTGGGAGCCGTTCCGCCAGGACGGCTCCACGGTTTATTCGTCTAGTGACGGCTCTTCGGAGTCTGAAGACGATGAGGCCGAGGAGGAGAGGTTGCTGCGGCCCGTGAAGCCGCAGGTGGAGAATATGGAGGTTGATTCCGTCCTGGACGGAACCGGCCTCCATTTGTCTGGTTTGGCGCAAGCCAGGTCAGCGGCTCCACCTGTTCCGCGCGGCTTGGTTTGTCACCAGCCGTCAGGGGAACGGGTGTGCCGGGCCAGGCGTGGTACTCACCTATCTCGCCTGGTCCGGCAGCCGGACATGGGGTGCCGTTGGCGCCCGTGGCCGGCTATGGTTCCGCAACGGTTACGGGTCCGTACGGTTTTCCATGCGGACCTACCCCATGGACCGGAGTGTTTCATGGGGTGGCGGCGGAACCATGTGGTAGCGGAGTGCCTGGCGTGTCAGCCGTGGCTCCTTGCCGGGAGGCCATGGCTGGCAGACCCGTAAGCACGTCAACGGGTTACGTGTTTGCGGGGGTATCTTCTTCGGAGATAGATTGGTCTGATGCTCTGGCGTGGCTAGCCAGAGTAGACCCGTCTGTGGTTTCAGCCATGGCCGATGAAGATGCGCCCCGTCCGTCGGTTGCGTCGATTAGGATGGGGATTTTGCCCGCGGCCCGGATCCAGTCAGTGGGACTGGATCCACGGTTCATTGATTTGTTGGATGCTATTTATAGTAAACAACTAATGACCAAGGGTCAGCTCCCTGCGGCCTCCAGGGAGGTGCGGGCAAGATGTCGTATTCCGCGGGGTGAATACGACAGGTATGGTGTAGTCCCGTCGGTCACGGAGGATGACCGATGGGTACTGGGCGTCCAGAGTGCCGGGTCGGGTGGTCCCGGTCCGGCACTAGTGGATAAGGCCCAGGTACACCAGGAAGAAGTCCTGGCCCTATGCGATGAGGGTGTGAGGGCAGCGATGAGCGCTGTCAATCACTCCTATCGTCTACTTCAGTCGGTGTGGGCTGAAGCGGGGGCAGGCCACCCTGTGCCACCTGTGGCGCTATCGTGAGTTAATGACGGCTTGGTGCTGTCAATGGACGCATTGGCACGGGTGCAAGCGCGTGTGACGAAGTCCAGGAGGCAAATGGTCATTGACCATATGCGTCCGGCTACGGCAGTCAAGGAACGTCTTCTTGGGACGCCCCTGACAGGGCCTAGCATCTTTGGTGGCCAAGCGCGGGCCATCTTAGAGGACACCGCCAGTATTGCGCAGAATCGGTTAGCGGTAAATCTACAGCTAGAGCTAGTGCGGCAAGCGCACGCACTAGGGGCTGTGGGCAAGCCGCTAACAGGACAGCCTTCAAAGAAACAGAAAAAGCATACGGGCAAGGCGAAAGCCAGGCCTATTGCGACGTCTGTTTCGGCTGGGTTCTCGGAGCCGGCGCCGGCGAAGAAACCCAGGAAGGCTGTAGAGGCGCCTACCCTCCCCAATGTTGCTCCGGACCGCCCTAGAGGTGGTAAGGGCAAGGGGAAGGGTAAGGGTAAGGCCTCAAAGGGGGACAGAAGGGGCCGAAGCATACCTGAGGGTACGCAAGCTCCCTTCATATCCGCCTGGACCGCACCTGTGCGACAGGAACAGCGGTGCCAGTTATACCCGTTGTGCCTAGAACGAAATGGTTCTCACTCTCTCTCGTTAAGAAAGGGGGGGGGGAGGGGCGGACTGCGAGCCGGACAACCCCGTTAGACGTCGAGGCGTCTATGATGGGTGGAAGGCTCATGCGTTTCGTCGAGGCTTGGCGAGGTGTGACGTCAGACAGTCTGGTCCTGGGATGGTTATCCCAGGGTTACATGCCGGAGTGGTGGGACTTTCCGCCACAAAATCTGTCTTTGGCACCTGTCTGGACACCCGTACCAAGGGAGCCAGACAAGTTAGAAGCCGTTCAAAAGGAAGTGTCGGGTTTGTTTCTGAAGGGAGCAATAAAACCAGCAAACCGGAACACTCCAGGCTTCTATTCAAACATGTTCCTTGTCCCCAAGAGCACGGGGGGATGGAGACCCATACTCAATCTCAGGCCATTAAATTGGTTTATCCATACGCCTCGGTTCCAGATGGAAACACCGAGGTCGGTAATGGCGGGATTGAGGAAAGGAATGTGGTGTGTATCGATCGATCTGAAAGATGCATACTTCCACATTCCGATGAATCGGAGTTGGCACAGGTTTCTGAGATTTGCGTTTCAGAATCAAGTATGGGAGTTTACAGTTCTCCCGTTTGGCCTGTCGACAGCTCCGAGGGTTTTCACAAGAGTGGTCCTTGCGGTGACAGCGTTTCTCAGAAAAGAGAACGTGGCGCTACACACCTACATAGATGATTGGCTGATCAAAGCAGCCATGTTAGAGGTGGATACTGCTCTGACTCTGAAGTTACTTTCAGATCTAGGCTGGATAGTCAACAAGGAGAAATCCGAGTTGATACCCACTCAACATTTCGTTTATTTGGGGATGCGATTCGATCTCGAGGAGGGCAGGGTTTACCCGTCAGAGCCCAGAGTGGTGTCTCTGTTAGCCATCCTCAAGAGTTTTCGAGTGGGAAACCACATTCAGGCGAGGCAGTTTCTTCAGATGCTGGGCATGATGGTCTCCATGGAGCAGGTGATCCCGTACACTGCTCTAATGCGAAGACCTATCCAGTTGTATCTGATGTCTCTGTGGAAACAGAACAGAACCCCTGTCAAAACTGGTGCCAGTTTTGGAGCCAATAGTGTCGCATCTTCTATGGTGGAAAAAGCATCAGAATCTCCTAGTAGGGGTTTCGCGGCAGCTACCCCACCCCCAGCTGTCCGTGTACACGGATGCATCGCTGGAGGGGTGGAGGGCCTGCCTGGGAGAACACCAGGTCTTGGGCACATGGACTCTCCAGGAGAGCCAGCTGCATATCAATCTGTTGGAAATGATGGCAGTGGAACTGGTGTTGGAACAGTTTCTTCCAATGGTCAGGGGCAAGGTGATATTGATACGATCGGACAATTCGACGGTAGTATCATACATAAATCGCCAAGGCGGGACCAGGTCACCCACACTGTGTATCAAAGTGTGGCACTTGATTCAATGGTGCAGGAATTACTCGGTTGTTTTGAAAGCAGCTCACATTCCTGGGCGATTGAACATTCTGGCGGATGCTTTGTCTCGCAGACAGAGAATTCTGCCAACAGAATGGTCCCTCAACCCTCCAGTTCTACGAAGGATCTTCGATCATTGGGGCAAACCCAATGTGGACTTGTTCGCCACAAGGGAAAATGCTCAAATCATGATTTAGGTCTCGCCGATTCCAGATCCAAATGCTGTCGATACAGACGCTCTGGCGATAAGCTGGAGGGGGATGCACGCTTACGCGTACCAACCCACCATTCTCCTTCGATCAATACTCACCATTCTGTTACTTCTGATATACAGCTGGCCCTGACAGCGGCTCTAGGATTATAGACTTAGAAGGCTTTACCGACTCCTGGGAACCGGGTACCCGGCTCCCCACTGCCGAGTACCCGTTTACCATAGAGCTCATTCTTGTTTGCATAGCAACAAGTGCAATACATGCTTTTCGCATTAAGGATTTTAGTGGTTTTTTTAAAAGAATCTAAGTCTTTAATCAGTGATAGTTTGTGTGTTCTGAAAGGATAACTAAGGACTATGGAGAATACCGTCCAAGACAACCAGGTTGTATTGTTCTTTATTATCCATAGTTAAAAGACTTAGGTCTCTAAATTTCGTTGTGTCGCATGTTCCGATTTCTGACCCCATAGAATCTGGGACGTGTGCTAACAACGATATATGCCAGACGATCGCCTTCTTTAAAAAGCCCCAACAGGCGATCGGCAGATATGAAAATAGGTGTTTGCTACGGTATTTCTAACACGAATATCGGCTGACGTCGTTCTCCGTAGAATCCGAGCGGGTGACGTCACACCCGGTCGCTCGGATGTTTATGTGAAGAAAAATTTTTTTCATTAATTCGCGCATCTTGTTCTGGGTGCTGCGTACTAAAAAATGGTACCGGAAACTTTAGAATGATCAAGTTTACGTGCGATCACGATCGGTTTGCAATGATCGGTGGTTTCAAAATTCTTGAGTAGATGTGTGGTCTGCGGTTTTACCGTGTGAGACAGCAGTTGTTATACATTTTGTTGTTTTCTTCACATATCGTGCTGCGTTCGTTAGGAGTATAATTTATATTGATTAGTAAATATACCCTGAATGCTATGCGATATGATTCCTGGAGCCGTTACACATCCTGTAGGATCTATTATGGGTGTGTTGTGCCCGCCGCGTACTTGTCGTCATAATCTATGCGATCGTTGTTGTAACGTGGCGGGGTGGGGTGCGGGAGGTTACGGTTAATTTATGAGTCAAAATATTTGAAAATTAATTGTCTGCCTTCCAGCCGTGTCTCGTTCCGCTTGTTTATTGTAGGTTTGTGCTTATTTTATAGGCCAAGCCAGCCCCGCCATCATGTGACGACTGCCATAAGTTTGTCCGTGTAATGTTCAAGGACCATGTCTGTTTTAGGTGTGCCCTGTGTAATATAGATCATAGGTGTAATGTTTGTGCAGTGTGGTCCGTCGAAACGATGGTTAAGTTCCTTGCCCAGAAGGACTTGGCTGGGTCTGACGCGGGGTCAGGCGGTCCGAGAGGAAATCGTGGAGCGCCCGGTTCGGCCGGTGGGGGTGCTCCACGTCCCCAGCTGGAGGTGGCGGAGAGGGCACCGCCGGCGTGGTTTGGTCCGGCTATGCAGGGTTTTCTGCATAGCGTTCTGCCCACGCTGGTGTCGTCCCTGCTACCAAAGGTTGGGGGGCAGTTTCTCCCCATGCCTGGTACGGATCCTGTCCTCGGACAGGATTCTGGACTGGTTACCGAGGGGGCCGTCTCGTACGGCCCCCTGGCGGTCCCGTCTGGCTTCGGCCAGACGGGTTCTGTCTCTCTGCGGCCACCTCCTGGTGGTCCAGTAGCGGTGGCCGGTCCGTCAGGTGTGGGAGCCGTTCCGCCAGGACGTCTCCACGGTTTATTCGTCTAGTGACGGCTCTTCGGAGTCTGAAGACGATGAGGCCGAGGAGGAGAGGTTGCTGCGGCCCGTGAAGCCGCAGGTGGAGAATATGGAGGTTGATTCCGTCCTGGACGGAACCGGCCTCCATTTGTCTGGTTTGGCGCAAGCCAGGTCAGCGGCTCCACCTGCGGCTGAGGCCAATCCGTTACCATGCACCGGTTCCGCGCGGCTTGGTTTGTCACCAGCCGTCAGGGGAACGGGTGTGCCGGGCCAGGCGTGGTACTCACCTATCTCGCCTGGTCCGGCAGCCGGACATGGGGTGCCGTTGGCGCCCGTGGCCGGCTATGGTTCCGCGACGGTTACGGGTCCGTACGGTTTTCCATGCGGACCTACCCCATGGACCGGAGTGTTTCATGGGGTGGCGGCGGAACCATGTGGTAGCGGAGTGCCTGGCGTGTCAGCCGTGGCTCCTTGCCGGGAGGCCATGGCTGGCAGACCCGTAAGCACGTCAACGGGTTACGTGTTTGCGGGGGTATCTTCTTCGGAGATAGATTGGTCTGATGCTCTGGCGTGGCTAGCCAGAGTAGACCCGTCTGTGGTTTCAGCCATGGCCGATGAAGATGCGCCCCGTCCGTCGGTTGCGTCGATTAGGATGGGGATTTTGCCCGCGGCCCGGATCCAGTCAGTGGGACTGGATCCACGGTTCATTGATTTGTTGGATGCTATTTATAGTAAACAACTAATGACCAAGGGTCAGCTCCCTGCGGCCTCCAGGGAGGAGCGGGCAAGATGTCGTATTCCGCGGGGTGAATACGACAGGTATGGTGTAGTCCCGTCGGTCACGGAGGATGACCGATGGGTACTGGGCGTCCAGAGTGCCGGGTCGGGTGGTCCCGGTCCGGCACTAGTGGATAAGGCCCAGGTACACCAGGAAGAAGTCCTGGCCCTATGCGATGAGGGTGTGAGGGCAGCGATGAGCGCTGTCAATCACTCCTATCGTCTACTTCAGTCGGTGTGGGCTGAAGCGGGGGCAGGCCACCCTGTGCCACCTGTGGCGCTATCGTGAGTTAATGACGGCTTGGTGCTGTCAATGGACGCATTGGCAAGGGTGCAAGCGCGTGTGACGAAGTCCAGGAGGCAAATGGTCATTGACCATATGCGTCCGGCTACGGCAGTCAAGGAACGTCTTCTTGGGACGCCCCTGACAGGGCCTAGCATCTTTGGTGGCCAAGCGCGGGCCATCTTAGAGGACACCGCCAGTATTGCGCAGAATCGGTTAGCGGTAAATCTACAGCTAGAGCTAGTGCGGCAAGCGCACGCACTAGGGGCTGTGGGCAAGCCGCTAACAGGACAGCCTTCAAAGAAACAGAAAAAGCATAAGGGCAAGGCGAAAGCCAGGCCTATTGCGACGTCTGTTTCGGCTGGGTTCTCGGAGCCGCCGCCGGCGAAGAAACCCAGGAAGGCTGTAGAGGCGCCTACCCTCCCCAATGTTGCTCCGGACCGCCCTAGAGGTGGTAAGGGCAAGGGGAAGGGTAAGGGTAAGGCCTCAAAGGGGGACAGAAGGGGCCGAAGCATACCTGAGGGTACGCAAGCTCCCTTCATATCCGCCTGGACCGCACCTGTGCGACAGGAACAGCGGTGCCAGTTATACCCGTCGTGCCTAGAATGAAATGGTTCTCACTCTCTCTCGTTAAGAAAGGGAGGGGGGGGAGGCGGACTGCGAGCCGGACAACCCCGTTAGACGTCGAGGCGTCTATGATGGGTGGAAGGCTCATGCGTTTCGTCGAGGCTTGGCGAGGTGTGACGTCAGACAGTCTGGTCCTGGGATGGTTATCCCAGGGTTACATGCCGGAGTGGTGGGACTTTCCGCCACAAAATCTGTCTTTGGCACCTGTCTGGACACCCGTACCAAGGGAGCCAGACAAGTTAGAAGCCGTTCAAAAGGAAGTGTCGGGTTTGTTTCTGAAGGGAGCAATAAAACCAGCAAACCGGAACACTCCAGGCTTCTATTCAAACATGTTCCTTGTCCCCAAGAGCACGGGGGGATGGAGACCCATACTCAATCTCAGGCCATTAAATTGGTTTATCCATACGCCTCGGTTCCAGATGGAAACACCGAGGTCGGTAATGGCGGGATTGAGGAAAGGAATGTGGTGTGTATCGATCGATCTGAAAGATGCATACTTCCACATTCCGATGAATCGGAGTTGGCACAGGTTTCTGAGATTTGCGTTTCAGAATCAAGTATGGGAGTTTACAGTTCTCCCGTTTGGCCTGTCGACAGCTCCGAGGGTTTTCACAAGAGTGGTCCTTGCGGTGACAGCGTTTCTCAGAAAAGAGAACGTGGCGCTACACACCTACATAGACGACTGGCTGCTCAAGGCAGACTCGGCAGCCAGGTTGAACGTGGATACTGCTCTGACTCTGAGGTTACTTTCAGATCTAGGCTAGATAGTCAACGAGGAGAAATCCGAGTTGACACCCACTCAACATTTCGTTTATTTGGGGATGCGATTCGACCTCGAGGAGGGCAGGGTTTACCCGTCAGAGCCCAGAGTGGTGTCTCTATTAGCCATCCTCGGGAGTTTTCGAGTGGGAAACCACATTCAGGCGAGGCGGTTCCTTCAGATGCTGGGCATGATGGTCTCCATGGAGCAGGTTATCCCGTACGCTGCTCTAATGCGAAGACCTATCCAGTTGTATCTGATGTCTCTGTGGAAACAGAGAACAGAACCCCTGTCAAAACTGGTGCCAGTTTTGGAACCGATAATATCGCATCTTCTATGGTGGAAACAGCGTCAGAATCTCCTAATAGGGGTTTCGCTGCACCTACCCCACCCCCAGCTGTCCGTTTACACGGATGCATCGCTGGAAGGGTGGGGTGCCTGCCTGGGAGAACACCAGGTCTCGGGCATATGGACTCTCCCGGAGAGTCAGCTGCATATCAATCTGTTGGAAATGATGGCAGTGGAACTGGCGTTGGAAGAGTTCCTTCCGATGATCAGGGGCAAGGTGATATTGATACGGTCGGACAATTCGACAGTAGTATCATATATAAATCGCCAAGGAGGGACCAGGTCGCCCACCCTGTGCATGAGGGTGTGGCACTTGATTCAATGGTGCAGGAATTACTCGGTTGTTTTGAAAGCAACTCATATTCCTGGCCGATTGAACATTCTGGCGGATGCTTTGTCTCGCAGACAGAGAATCCTGCCAACAGAATGGTCCCTCAACCCTCCAGTTCTGCGACGGATCTTCGAGCATTGGGGCAAACCCAACGTGGACTTGTTCGCCACAAAGGAAAATGCTCAAATCATGACATATGTCTCGCCGATTCCAGATCCAAATGCCGTCGATACAGACGCTCTGGCGATAAGCTGGAGAGGGATGCACGCTTACGCGTATCCACCCACCATTCTTCTACCGAAGGTATTGGTGAAGGTCAGGGAGGAGCCGTGTCTGGTCCTGCTAATGGCGCCGTATTGGCCGAGCAGGGCGTGGTTCACGGATCTTCTGGATCTGCTGGTGGAAAATCCTGTGCAGTTGCCCGAGATTCCGAACATAATCTCCCAGGCCAAGGGACGCTTCCTACACGAGCGTCCCGAAATGTTCAAATTGACTGCGTGGATGTTGTCAAACAACGTTCCACGTCGGAAGGCTTTTCTCGTCAGGCTGCTGATTTCATCGCGGCTGCGAGAAGGAGGTCAACCTTCAAGTCATATAACAACAAGGTTAACAGATTTGCAGACTGGTGTGAAGAAAAGGGTATTGATACCTTTCAATCCACTATTCAGCAAATAGCAGACTTTCTCTGTGAGCTGTTCTTTACAGGACTAGCTCCCGTCACAATTGCTGGATACAAGTCAGCTTTGGCATCAGTTACCCCTTGTCTAGCCAACAGGGATAGTCCAGAGGTGGCCCAGTTAAACGTGATGTTGAAGGGAATGAGCAATCTCCGCCCGAGACAACCGGTAGTCATTCCAGCCTGGAGTCTATCTTTAGTGCTTAATGTACTGGCCAAGCACCCATTCGAACCGTTGCGTTCAGCTAGTCTAAAGCATTTGACTCTAAAGGCGGTCTTTCTATTGGCAGCTTCCTCAGCTAGAAGGCGCAGTGAGATCCATGCGCTTTCGGCAGAGAGGGAACGATTTATTGTCTCCAGAGAGGGTCTGCATCTTCTGCCAAGAGCAGAGTTTATGTCAAAGAATCAATCTTTGAGATATCCCGGCAAACCGATCATGATACCAAAACTAACAAGGTTTGATCGTGATGCCAGTGTCTGGTGCCCGGTCCGTGCTTTGACTAAGTACAGGAAACAGACAGACTCGTTACGGTCGAACCATAGACATCTGTGGATCTGCCATAAGAAGCCTTATGGCGCCGCATCCATGGATACTATCTCTCGTTGGGTAGTCGATTGCATTCAGACTACTCATGAGATGGCGACTGGGCACCAGGTGCAATGCGCAAGGGCACACGATGGTAGAGGAATAGCCGCCTCGACCGCCCTTTACAGTGGTGTTCCGTTAGAGGACATCATGGCCATTGCACAATGGCACTGTGAGTCCTCATTCACGGATTACAATATGAGGGATGTGTCAGACTCAGCCAATCCACTCGCTTTAGCTGTTTTGAAACGATAGTTAAGTGACCACACTGCTCTTCTCCATTTTTTCACTTTGGTAAGAAAAGAATTTAGAAGCAGACATGGTCGAGCGAGAGGATGACAACCAGATTGTGTCACTGATGGGCGGACAAGTGAATGGTTGGAGGCGGTATGTCTGGAATCCATTTATCATGAGGTAATTCAAGATTGAGTTTTTTGTATTATGTCTATATATCATGTTCATTCATCTTATATATTCATGCTCATTCCCAGGATAATACATGTGTATATGCAAAGAGCAGTTAACCCTCTTGGCATATTTGTGTTTTCAGGCGAGATGCATGTTCGTGAGTTCTCTCCCTTTTCTTAGGAGAAAGGGGCGGGGGGGGGGGGGGGGGCGGGGGGCAGTGATGCGAATGTGATTCGGTTCCGTTAACTTGACAGCCCTTTTTAGGTCTCCGTTAGTCAAGTTTTACGTCTAACTCTTTCTCCAAGGGGCAAAAGTAGCATTTATGCCTTGCCCCTTCCCACCAGGTTACTGACCAAATCTGGTGTATATCAGAAGTAACAGAATAGTGAGTATTGATCGAAGGAGAATGAAGGAAATTTAAATTTCCCTTTCTCCGAGATCTAACAATACTCACCATTCTGTTACGGACCCAGCCTCCCAGCCCCACGGAGGCAGGCCATGGATTTCTCTTGTTTGGTGGCTATGCAAACAATATGAGCTCTATGGTAGACGGGTACTCGGCAGTTGGGAGCCGAGTACCCGGTTCCAAGGAGTCGGTAAAGCTTTCTAAGTCTATAGTCCTAGAGCCAGCTGCCAGGGCCAGCTGTATATCAGAAGTAACAGAATGGTGAGTATTGTTAGATCTCGGAGAAAGGGAAATTTAAATTTCCTTCATTCTCAGTCGCATATGTATTTTAGCCTGGTTCCCTGTCTCATTTTCTGTTGATTTTTCCTCATTACATTCACGTACATGTTATCTATATACGCTCACTTCATTCGCTAATATTTGATAGTTGTGGCTATGGAATGTGCATGTCCAGCAGTAATGTATTTCTGGAATACGAGTTAAAGGGCAATATCAATTTAATGTTTCTATCCCCCTGGAGTTATATAGGAGGTTTTCTCGTGACGTCATTACATGTGTCCAGTCTGCACCATCCACCTTTTTAGATAGGTGTCTTACAGGCTTCTGTTATGGCATCTTGGACACACTGATGGCAGGGCTGACATCTGACATCTACTATTTACACTATCAGAGCGTATTCACAACTGAGCTCCCGATACAGGGCCTGACACTCAGAGTGAGTTCTTTTATGTCCCCCATAGCACAGGCACCACACGAGACGGGACCAATGGCTTTACGTCCCCTCCGAAGGACGTGTCATTTGAATGACGTATGGAAGGGCGCAGGTTTTTACACCTTGATCACATGACTGAACGCAGGATCAAACCCGGCTCTTTGGATTGGAATTCCAAGCATATGCGACGAATGGTTTTGCCAACCGAGCCAATGCACCCCTTAGACAAACCTTTTTCTGTAACCGTGTTATAGACTGGTGGAACTCCCTGACGCCTGAAGTTGTTGAAGCTCCATCTCTAAATAGTTTTAAAACCAGACTAGATAAACTATTTGTTCAACATCCTGTATACTATAATTATAGAGCTCTAGACAAACCGTGTAATCCAAAAATGACTCAGATAATGTAGCTCATCACCAAAATATTTAATTAGCTGATAATAGGATACAATGTCCTAAAAAGCTGTACATGTTATTATTATTATGATTATGATTATTATTTTTAGAACGGGGGAAGCCTGGCCGTCAAGATGTGATAAAGTAAACACTGATCTTGCTGGACATAAATCTTATCTTACACTTCATTAGTCCTCTAAATAATAATTGTTTAGCGGAATGTATTCAATTTCCACTTTATTTATGTACGATATTGAGAACAATGATTTGGGAGCCAGTATTCGTGCATCAAATGACTTGCTCATTGTGTATCTGAATGGTGACATTTGTGCTGTTCATGCTCAAATAAGTGTATGATGGTATGAATGGTGATAAATTATACCTCTAGACGATTGAGAGAGGCGATAACTGTGTACATGTATGGTTGGGTTTTGGGCGGTGGGTGTGTGGGGTTGGAGTGATGTGGGGGTGGGCGGGTGATAGCAAAATGGATGTTAGTCTAAGTTTACTCATGTGAAAATATTCAGCAGTGTTGTTATTCTTTTAAGTCAGTTTAATTATCCATGGCTGGCTGGAGATATAGTATGATAACCAGCTGGGTGTGGTGGATTTTGAGATGCAGGAGCTGATTTGGAGGTGTGTATGGGCTGGGGTTGGGGTGAGTGGGTTGGAAAGAAGTTTTCTCCTGTGTTTCTGGTGGTAGGCCAGCTAAGGGCAGCACCACTGATTGTAAGAGGAAGTCACTGTTACTATATGCATAAATTAAATAAGCTTAACTAACTTTGAATATATGTTGATCATGTTTAAGTGTGTATTTAGTTAACCATTTCACCGACAAATCCCTGAAAAAGTATATTTTTTATGATATAAAACTTATTCTGTTGCATATTCTGAAATTAATTTGACTGGAAGCCATTGCTGCCTAAGGCAGCAACAACTGCCAGTCAAATTGATTTCAAAATATTCAATAGTTTTCCTGTTTGGTAGCGTTGAAAATGAGACATGGGGGAATTCAGTGGGATAAATGGTTAATGAATAGCTACATGTCCTTAAGGGTTAAAGTATATGGATGTCTAGGATTCATTACCTACATGTACCTACAACAATGGATACAATTTACCTGCTCCCAAAAACATTGCAATATTTATATTTTTACATAAGACTGGACCAGTTGATTGTAAAATTTATTGAATTTTCATAGTTTTATTATTTTCCTAGCTTTATTTTGCTGTGCTTAGCAAAAACATAGAAAAAGAAACCATAACCGTCACCATGAAAGATAATTCTGTACATTTACCTACCTCAATTGCTAGGGGCATATGATTGGGTTATTATTTTATTGGACCTCAAGACATGGTGCCAACTGCTATTGCATAAATTATGTGTATGTAGTTAAAATACCTGAGAACCAACTATGTAGAGCCTCACATCCACTTCAAATTCTGCATTAACAATCTACATTTAATAATAAAATTATTTAAATAATTACATCATTTAAGATATGGGTGACTGATGAGATATGCTTGATAAAATAGATAGTATAGAAAGAGCAATCAATGTTTATCTCAGTTTATGCAAACAGTGTAAGTTCTACAAAATGTTTTAGAATTCGATAATCAGATATGTTTATCTGCAGGTGCATGCCATGAATTGGTTCAGATATATTAGGTAGCATTGCCAGTGTTGAATCACTCACTCCATATTAAAACATTGCTGAACATATGGCCCCCACATCTGCCCAAGCATAGAAACCAATTTGTCTTTTGAATAGGAGTTTAGTAGACCTGTGGTGTATGCGTATCTAACCATATACTATTCACTCAGGAATTGCTAAAAATTAGATATGTGGAAGCAAGTTCCTGATAGACAGGGTTGTAACTCCACCCATACAGGGAAATTTATAGGCTCTAGAAAGCAGATTCAATTTAACAATGACCTGGACTGGTGGTATTTGGAAGTTGTACTAATTCAGTTACCACATTGGATAAATTGTTAAATTTTTAGGAATTGGAATTGCTAATTGAAATTATTTTGCCCCAAGAATGACTAATTCCCAGTTTCATTTCAATCATTTTATAATTTTATCAACAGTTTTGTCTCCTAACATAGTATAAACATATGTAATATAACAAAGTGAGTAGGTTTCGACCCTTTAAAGGTCAAATTGTCCAAAACCAGCATTTGTATTGATCTTGAGATGCCTGGCTCAAGCCATCAATCAAGCCAGCCATTTCAGTTGTAAATTTTTTAAATTGCCTTCTTTTGATCTCCAAAGTGTAAATGTGCATTTTGTGTGAAAAAATTGAAATTTTCTTAATGAAATTTGACCATTAATGGGGAAATTGTCATGTTTGCCAAAAATTGCTTGTGTAGTGGTATGTCTTGAAAGATGTCCATTTGCAAGCCAAGGGAAGGTTACTTTTTGAAAAATGAAATGGCTGGCTTAGTTACTGGGGCAGTAAAATAAAGTAAAAAAGGATCTTCCCTTGACCTACAAATGGCCATTTACTAAGCAAAAATTCAAATATCATTTACCAATCCTCACCATTAAAGGGATAATGCTGAACAGATAGCCATAGAGCCAGATCCTACAGCCCCTGGCCCACAGCATATGACCTCGCCATGTTCACTCTGTAAATTTCAGATGGTTTTCCAGTTGAATATTAAAATATACTGTCTGATCAACTATCTGAGTATGACTGTATTTAGTATTATTTTATTTAATGACTATTACGGTATACATTCTCAAGGTTGTTGCCAGGAAAAGAAATTGTCTTAACCACCACCCTTCCTCTACCCCTCCACACAACATCTAAAAGATTTAGGGGTCTAATGCTCCCTACCCCACCTTCTGTTTCTGTCACTAACCCCACAAAACACACAATTTGTAAAAATAACGCTCATAAGTCTGGAGAGTTTAATAAGAAATTCACCAACGTGTCATGGTGGATTTAAGATTCTATTATGGGGTTTATCCAACCTAGCAGTCATGGTCTGGGTGGGGTTCCCAATGGTGGTGGGGTAGGGAGGGGTGTCATGCCCCTTCCCCTATAATAATTGGAAAATGAAATGCTCTGAGAAGTAGTTTCCTGCATATTGATTAATTAATTCATAATCAAATTGAAATTAATCATTGTTTATTTACCGGGATGCGGATGGGAATTAATGCAGTCCCCTACCACCACCCTCCACCTTCCACCCCCACTAACCACCACCCTAAGGGTGGAGTTGGGTGGGGAGGGGGTACAAAGCCAACCTAAATATGGGGTACAGGGTTCTTCCCCAGAAAGAATTTTTAAATCTATGTAATGCGATAGCGTCACCTGCATTTTCTGAGGTGGGTTGGCGGGTGGGGGTGGGAACTAAATATGGAATTTCAGATTTTCTAATTCAAATTAGACATTCGAAGGGGAGGTGTTGGGGTCGCTGGTGTGTGTGCATGCGTGCGTACGTGTGTGTGTGTGTGTGTGTGTGTGTGTGTGTGTGTGTGTGTGTGTGTGTGTGTGTGTGTGTGTGTGTGTGTGTGTGTGTGTGTGTGTGTGTGTGTGTGTGTGTGTGTGTGTGTGTGTGTGTGTGTGTGTGTGTGTGTGTGTGTGTGTGTGTGTGTGTGTGTGTGTGTGTGTGTGTGTGTGTGTGTGTGTGTGTGTGTGTGTGTGTGTGTGTGTGTGTGTGTGTGTGTCACAAACTCCCTTTGCCAACCTCGCTTGTCTCCAAAATTGTCCATATGGTGTTGGGGTTGGGGGGTGGGGTGGGGGTGTTACCTCAGACAGACAGACATACATGTACACTCCTACCCACCTCTCTCTCTCTCTCTCTCTCTCTCTCTCTCTCTCTCTCTCTCTCTCTCTCTCTCTCTCTCTCTCTCTCTCTCTCTCTCTCTCTCTCTCTCTCTCTCTCTTCGCCTATGCATACACAGATAATCATTATGACAGTAGGGCCTATATATATATAGGCATCTTGGCTGCATTCGTAAACATCTATCGAGCAGCCACTTGTATTGGTACTATAGCCTAACAGGATTCACATGTACTGATGGGGTGGGTGTGTTTCTGATATATGATCGCGGTACGGTAGTATTATGCCTTCTAATGTGCATAGAATCAATAATATATTTCTAAAAATGCATAGTAAAATAGTATTTGATGTTAGAATTGTCAATTCGGCCAACTTTGACGGTAGAACTGACATAAAATTGCAATTTTCATGGCTTTGAGTAGCATCAACCGCGGCAGTGTAATGTTGTTTACTAACAAAACAGTGATCAGCTGGCTGTACGCTTGATGGCCAGTCATCTGCGCACGCATGAAAATGACGTCATAAGGGAATTCTGTAAAACCTCCTTTGTACAGCACTTTTTGAAAACACCTAATAACGTCAATATTTATTCATATCAGGCACTAGACAACATTTATAACAAAATTAGGCATTTGTTGACAATTTTCATTACCTTTTGAAGCCTTCTACTTAAACGTGAAAACAAAAAATGTTTTCAGCAGATTTGTTAAAATCAACAAATAAATGAAATTACTCAAATGTTTGGTGATAGTATCAAGGTCTACACACAAGATTCGTTTGGCGAATGGCTAGAAAGAGCTGCAAGATAACTGCTTCTTCAGTATACAGTGGGGATCCAATTTGGATAGCATTCAACAATGGTTGCGATGTACAAGAAGTATTAAAAATTTGGACAATTTATTAAAATCAGTTATTTACAGTAAAAATTAAAAGCTGTGGGAATATGGTATGTCCTGGTTAGGAGCTTCATCCCTTAAGACAGGTTTTGAAGCTCTCAACCATTCTGGCTGCCACTGCATTGCCGGGAAGGCTGTTGGGAAGAAGGAGTGAAGTGTTGTGTCCATTCTGGTATATGGTACCATTAGTCTGTGATGTATTCTACTTTGACGATGGCAGTGGATGATCAGGTTGACTCTAGGGTGGACCTCAACAAGGCTGTTTGTGATTTTGCACATCATGATAGCCTTGGCCTGGTCCCTGCGCCTTTGGAGTAGTTCACGTCCTAGTTCGTCAATGAGAGCTGTGGCACTTGAAGTCTGGCTGAAATCCCGAGATATTCTGTGTGCCGATCGTCGCTGTACCATCTCAATGTCTCGTATGGATTCATTGTGATGACTCCATACAGTGGATGCATATTCTGAGCTGGGACATACAAGTCCCTTGTAGCACAGTGTCTGTATTTTGGCTGGGCAGCCCTTTATGTTCCTGTATACAAAGGCACATGTCCGGTTGACTTTGGGTGTGATGGATTGTATATGTTCTTTCCACTTGAGATAATTTGTAAATGTCAGGCTGAGGTACTTGGCGTCCCTCACAGGTTCGACGCTGTTGGTGTGACCATGTAGTTGGTATTCCGTCTTGATTGGCTTCCTACGATTTGTGACGATTTGCCAATCTTTCTCCCATTGTCCCAATTTGTCGAGATCTGATTGTAAGCTGGCAGCGTCTGTCTGAGTGTTTACTTCCTTGTACAGTATCATATCATCAGCATTCAGCAAACAGGCGCATGGTGGTGTTGATTCCGTCAGACAGATCATTTATATAAATAAGGAACACCAAATTCATGGAGTAGCTATGGGCTCATCAGTGTTGCCAGTGATCACAAACCTTTATATGGAATCCTTCGAGCAACAAGCACATAGCACAGCCACAGACACCCCCAAATTTCTGGTACCGGTATGTGGATGACACGTTCACATGTCTGCACCACTACAACATCCAACCTTTCACTGATTACCTCAACAGTATCGATCAATGCATCCAATTCACCAGCGAAGTCGAAGAAGATGGCCAGATTGCTTTCCTGGACGTCTTGGTACATGTCAGTGATTCCGGAACTACCAAACTTACTGTGTACAGAAAACCCACACACACAGGTCAATGTCTAAATTTTCACTCTACTCACCATTTGGAACACAAAAGGTCAGTCGTCAGAACTCTATTTCACCGCGCAGACTCCATCATCACAGAAACATCAGACAAAAAAGAAGAACATCACATCCAACAGTCTCTCCTAGCCAAAGGTTACACTTCGTGGATGAGAAGACCACCTCCCCCACCTCATAATAAATAACCAGATGTCGAAATATTTCCACTAGTCAGACTTCCGTACATCCAAGGTCTATCAGAACACCTTGGCAGGCTCTTCAGACAACAACACCACATCAAAACTTACCACAAGCCCATCAAGACCTTAAGATCACAATTAGTAAGACCCAAAGATAAACTGACCACAGATGAACGCTCTGGAGTCATCTACAAGATCGAATGTGACCAATGTGAAGGGACATATATAGGCGAAACCAAAAGGCCTCTCAGCACCAGAGTCAAAGAACATCTTAAAATCAATTCCAACTCAGCTGTGGCAGAACACACAGAATCCCCTGGCCACATCATCCCCGCCAGCAGTGCCTCGGTCATCAACATCGAGACCAACTTATTTAAACGGAAAGTTAGAGGCCATAGAAATCTACAAGCATCAACCAACCATGAACCGAGGCAAGGGCTACCATATACCAGCAGTCTACCAGTCCATGCTGTCACGTGACTCCACAAGAACTGACCAGAATGGCGTTGCCAGCGACCGTCAGTTAGTGCTGAAGAAGTGACTGAGATGGTCACGAAAGCTACACTCAAACAATTTCTACATCACGGGGAGGTAACTAATCTTTCCGTATTATGAATCATCCTGGGATCGTGACCAACTTTTTCGGAAATGTTAGCAAGTATGATGAACTGTTAGTTGAGGTGATCGCTGATTCCACTTCTGACAATGTGCTCTAATAGTTTGCAGCAAATGGATGTTAGTGAAATTGGGTGATAGTTTGCAGCTTTGCTACAATTTCCTTTTTTGAGGACTGGTTGGACATATGCATGTTTCCATGTCTGGAATTTCCCCAGTCTTCAATGATGTGTAATGGAGGGTGAATGCTGGTGCTAATTCTTCAGCGAGAATTTGGAGCCATCGGCGGGAGATGTTGTCTGGTCCACTGGCTTTCCTCGGGTTACAGTTTTTCAGCATCTTGGTGACTCCAGGAACTGATACTTGGATATCTAACATATCTGGGTATGAACTGTCTCCGAGTGAAGGAATGTTGCTTAACTCCTCCTCTGTGAAAACTGAGCAGAACTCAATCATTAAGGATGTCAGTCTTGGCCTTACTTTTGCTATAGGTCAGGCCAGCCCTTGTCAGTGGCGAGACACCAGATGAGACAGTTTTCTTGCTTTTGATGTAGCGCTAAAGTTTTTTGGTCTCTCCCTCTTTGCTAACCATGTCAGGGACATAGTTATGATAAGCATTTCTGTTGGCCGTTCTTGTTTCAAGTTTTAATCTTTTGTATCTTTCCCGGTTCTTTTCAGTATTTTGCCATTTTGCTTTCTGCAAGGCTGTGTATTTTTGACATGCAAGACATTCAATTTTGCGTGAAATCCATGGCTGGTGGACCTTGGTGGATGGAATTTTAGTAGGCACATGGATTTTCTGCATATTTGTCAGATGGTTGGACAACTCTTGCCACATGTCTTTCGCTGGGCTGTTCTTATTGGCATACCGGACATAGAATTGGTCTGAGAAATCGGCTGTGTCAGCTCTCATTTGTGTTAAATTAAAGCATTTTTCCATATGCTTACTGGCTGGCTGATGGGTTGAACTCTAAATGGGCGAATGCGGCTGTCAATCAGAACTATAGCATGCTCGCTAAGTCCTTGGATGGTAGTAGTACGTGTGACTAGATCTGATTTGTTGGTCATAAAGATGTCAAGAGTACATGTAGCATCGTGCCGGGTGGATTGGGTGACCATTTGTTGAATGCCCATGTCACATGTTCCATGAAGGTGTTGTCCTTGGAAGAATGAATGTTTATAAGTATTTATTTATGTTTAATATGTGTTGAACCTTTCTGTGTTGTCATGCTGCATAGATACTCGGTTGGCTGGGGTTCAGTGGTATAATTGTGGTATCACTACTAGTCCATTCACTATCTTACACGGTTCGATCTCTAGTTATGTCCGCTAGTCCGAGACTACCTGATTCTCATACGGACTACTTATAGTCTGTTGGTCATAAGTCTGGTGGACTAGTACAAAATTTCTGTCAAAATTATCCGTTAGACTCGCAAAAACTAAATATTCCATGACGTTGAGAAAACTAATGCATAGGTTTCTTGTAAACATGCAAGCTTACCCCCTTAAAATTACCGCAGACGCTATATATGTTAAAATCTATGATAGCAGTGCATGTTCATAGTCGGCAATCATTCCAGAGCGTTTGCATTTAATTCACGCTTGACTTTTTTTGCTTTCTATATGATAGGACATAAAAGATCCGAAAACAACCGAATTGCCAAACTGCTTTTTGTGTGCAAAAGTGCTGACATCGTAAAACGAATTACTAGGCCAATTCAGCCTAGAGGGATACAAGAATTGCTCATTGCCTCGTAGCTGAGTTGCATGGCTTATGAATTGATCGGTAATTACGTAGAATTCATCAAATTGATTTTGACCGATACTGACATATCTGGCATATGTATATGGCTTGGAAACTACATATAATATAGTATAACGATTAAACCAATGCGAATATCTGTACACTCTACATTTAATAATTAAACAAGTATACTAATAACAGATTTTGCCGAGGAACATATATACTCCCAACGTTCCCGGCGAATTGAAACTTCTGATTCATTATGTCCTAGAGGGGGATATGAGAATTGCTATTATCCAGGAGCATTGTCATGTCGAATTTAGTGATGTCTATATCAACCGATTTTGGGACAAATGGTATGATAAAATGTATTAAATTATCACTAAGCTATTATTAGAACATAGTGAGCACGCTTTCTAGACAATACAATTCGATATTTAATCATTTCACGGCTTGAATTGACGACTATTTAAAGACAAAATGGCGGTAGGATAGCGATAGTCAGAACTGAGAAAATTATGCCGTTACACATATTTCAATTCAGTGACTGACTGTCTAAGAGTCTGTTTTAGATAAAATATCACAGCGCATAGTAGCCACACGGCGTATGACACCATGTAGCCTGGATTCCCAAATTATATTAATATGCATGATTTGCCGATTACTGGAACTACACAACAAATTACATGTGGTGCCTGGTTCCCTGTACCATATAATACTATAGAGCTAAAAGAATTGATAGCGGTTCCAAACTAATTATGCAATATCAAATCAAGCGATAAGGGTACTAAAAACTTTGGCGGGAAATGTGAGTACCATAGGATATGTATTGTGTGGTATGTAAGAACCCCCTTTAACAGGACTAGTGCTTTTATCTGCGGACTAGTCTATTATCAAAATCACTGATCCGACGGACTAGTGACATAAAAAATTAAGATCAACCCCTGTCTTATACATTAATATTACATCGGTTCTCGTTCTGCATTGTTGTAGTGAGTCCAATTGTAATTGTTATAACATTAGTGTAACGCTACCAGATTGTCTGGTGTTGTATGACTGGTTCAGTACATAGCGTGCTGCATTTCTTTGGACCTTCTTCTGGGTTTGATAAGGAGGTCGTAGGTATACGTGGACACAGTCTCATTGAAGAGTCTCTTTATAACACTGATAGGGCCCCGCCTGGAGTATTTCAATACAGTTGCAGCACCACAATTTATAAAAGATGTGAAGTTACTCAAGGAAGTCCAAAGGAGAGCAACAAAGCTAATACCATCGTTGTCATCACTCCAATACCAAGATAGATTAAAAGCCTTACATCTTATGAGTCTCAAATATAGAAGATCAAGGAGTGACATGATAGCGCTGTATAAGTACACCATTATTATTATCCCTACATTTTGAAAAAACGTCAGGCATATTGTAATCGCCTCCGTCCGTTTGTCCTGTCTGTACGTCTGTCCGTCACGCTAATTCCTCCCAAACCGTTGGGTGGAATTGAACCAAATTTGGTATGTGGGTTACCCATGGGAATGCGCTTTGCAAGACAACATTTAGATTAGGCTCCGCCCCCAAAGGGGTATGGCACGGTCAAAAGGTCAAATTCATTATAATGCATCTCACTCCAAAGCATTGCGCAGAATTCAACCAAATTCGGTATGTCGGTTACTAATAGGAATGAGCTTTGCAAGACAAGATATAGATTAGGCTCCGCCCTCAAGGGGACATGACAGGGGTCAAAAGGTAAAATTGATTCTCTGTCTGTCTGTCACGCTAACTCCTCCCAAACGGGGTTGTGGCAGGGGGCATAAGCTCAAATTGATTATCATGCATCTCACCCCAAATTGTTGCATGGAATTCAACCAAATTTGGTATGTGGGTTACTAATAGGACTGCGCTTTGTAAAATGAGATATAGATTAGGCTCTGCCCTCAAGGGGGGGGGGGCCGTGAGACGAGTCAAAAGGTCAAATTGATTGTCCGTCTGTCCGTCACGCTAACTCCTCCCAAAATGTTGGGTGGATTTCAACCCAATTTGACAAGTAGGTTACCCATAGGAATGCAATTTGCAAGACAATATGTAGATTAGACTCCGCCCCCAAGGGGGAATGGCAGGGGTCAACAGGTCAAATTGATTATAATGCATCATCCCAAATCATTGCATGGAATTCAACCAAATTTGGTATGTGGGTTACTAATAGGATTGCGCTTTGCAAGACGAGATATAGATTAGGCTCCACCCTCAAGGGAGCGTGACAGAGGTCAAAAGGTCAAACTGATTGTCCGTCTGTCCGTCACGCTAACTCCTCCCAAACTGTTTGGTGGAATTCAACCAAATTTGGTAAGTAGGTTACCCATAGGAATGCAATTTGCACGACAATATTTAAATTAGGCCGTACCCCCAAGGGAGCGTGACAGAGGTCAAAAGGTCAAATTGATTGTCCATCATGCTAACTCCTCCCAAACTGTTGGGTGGAATTCAACCAAATTTGGTAAGTAGGTTACCCATAGGAATGCAATTTGCAAGACAATATTTAGATTAGGCTCTGCCCCCAAGGGATGTGGCAGGGGGTCAAAAGGTTAAATTGATTATAATGCATCTCGCCCCAAATCGCTGCGCAGAATTCAACCAAATTCGGTTTGTGGCTTACCAATAGGAATGCGTTTTGCAAGACGAGCTATAGATTAGGCTCCACCCTCAAGGTGGCGTGGCAGGGGTAAAAAGGTTAAATTGATTGTCCGTCTCAGTCACGCTAACTCCTCCCGAACAGTTAGGTGGAATTCAAGCAAATTTGTTATGCGGGTTACCCATGTCAGCATCAGCATGCTGCTTCCTTTTGATGTATATCACCATGTACCCAAGTTTGGTTCCAATTGGATCAGGCATTGCTGAGATATAAGGCAATAACTTTTGTTTAATGCAAAAACTTAACGTAAAATATTAACAAAGATTGTACTGTGACCTTTGACCCCCATAACCTTGACCTCATGATGTCTGCATCAGCATGCTGCTTCCATTAAATGTAAATCACCATGTACTCAAGTTTGGTTCCAATTGGTAAGGCATTGTTGAGATATAAGGCAATAACTTTTGTTTAACGCAAAAACTTAACATAAAATATTAACAAAGAGTATACTGTGAACTTTGACACCATAAACTTGACCTCATGATGCCTGCATCAGCGTGCTGCTTCCTTTCAATGTATATCTCCATGTACCCAAGTTTGGTTCCAATTGGATCAGGCATTGTTGAGATATAAGACAATAACTTTTGTTTAACGCAAAAGTTTAACGGAAAATATTAACAAAGATTATACCGTGACCTTTGACCCCATAACCTTGAACGTATGATGCCTGCATCAGCGTGCTACTTCCTTTCCATGTATATCTCCATGTATCCAAGTTTGGTTCCAATTGGATCAGGCATTGCTGAGATATAAGACAATAACTTTTGTTTAACGCAAAAACTTAACGTAAAATATTAACAAAGATTATACTGTGACCTTTGACCCCAGAACCTAGACGTCATGACCACTTTATCGGTGGGCTGCTTCCATTCAATGTATATCACCATGTACCCAAGTTTGGTTCCAATTGGATCAGGCATTGCTGAGATATAAGACAATAACTTTTGTTTAGCGCAAAAACTTAACGTAAAATATTAACAAAGATTATACTGTGACCTTTGACCCCATAACCTAGACGTCATGACCACTTTATCGGTGGGCTGCTTCCATTCAATGTATATCACCATGTACCCAAGTTTGGTTCCAATTGGATCAGGCATTGCTGAGATATAAGACAATAACTTTTGTTTAACGCAAAAACAACGTAAAATATTAACAAAGATTATGCTGTAACCTTTGACCCCTGCAACCTTGAACTCATGGCCTTTTTATCGGCGGACTGCTTCCTTTTGATGTATATTACCATGCACCCAAGTTTGGTTCCAATTGGATCAGGCATTGCTGTCCATTAATCCTCTAGCTGTCTAATGGCAAGTCTCCGTTAATCCTCTAGCTATCTAATGACAAGTCTCCATTAATCCTTTAGCTGTCTAATGGCAAGTCTCCATTAATCCTTTGGCTGTCTAATGACAAGGCTCCATTAATCCTTTAGCTGTCTAATGACAAGTCTCCATTAATCCTTTAGCTGTCTAATGGCAATTCTCCGTTAATCCTCTAGCTATCTAATGACAAGTCTCCATTAATCCTTTAGCTATCTAATGACAAGTCTCCATTAATCCTTTAGGTATCTAATGACAAGTCTCCATTAATCCTTTAGGTATCTAATGACAAGTCTCCATTAATCCTTTAGGTATCTAATGACAAGTCTCCATTAATCCTTTAGGTATCTAATGGCAAGTCTCCATTAATCCTTTAGGTATCTAATGACAAGTCTCCATTAATCCTTTAGGTATCTAATGACAAGTCTCCATTAATCCTTTAGGTATCTAATGACAAGTCTCCATTAATCCTTTAGGTATCTAATGACAAGTCTCCATTAATCCTTTGGCTGTCTAATGACAAGGCTCCATTAATCCTTTAGCTATCTAATGACAAGTCTCCATTAATCCTTTAGCTATCTAATGACAAGTCTCCATTAATCCTTTAGGTATCTAATGACAAGTCTCCATTAATCCTTTAGGTATCTAATGACAAGTCTCCATTAATCCTTTAGGTATCTAATGACAAGTCTCCATTAATCCTTTAGGTATCTAATGACAAGTCTCCATTAATCCTTTGGCTGTCTAATGACAAGGCTCCATTAATCCTTTAGCTGTCTAATGACAAGTCTCCATTAATCCTTTAGCTATCTAATGACAAGTCTCCATTAATCCTTTAGCTATCTAATGACAAGTCTCCATTAATCCTTTAACTGTTTAATGACACGTCTCCAATAATCCTTTAACTGTTTAATGACACGTCTCCAATAATCCTTTAGCTATCTAATGGCAATTCTCCGTTAATCCTCTAGCTATCTAATGACAAGTCTCCATTAATCCTTTAGCTATCTAATGACAAGTCTCCATTAATCCTTTAGGTATCTAATGACAAGTCTCCATTAATCCTTTAGGTATCTAATGACAAGTCTCCATTAATCCTTTAGGTATCTAATGACAAGTCTCCATTAATCCTTTAGGTATCTAATGACAATTCTCCATTAATCCTTTAGGTATCTAATGACAAGTCTCCATTAATCCTTTAGCTATCTAATGACAAGTCTCCATTAATCCTCTAGCTATCTAATGACAAGTCTCCATTAATCCTTTAGCTGTCTAATGACAAGTCTCCATTAATCCTTTAACTGTCTAATGACAAGTCTCCATTAATCCTTTAACTGTCTAATGACAAGTCTCCATTAATCCTTTAACTGTTTAGTGCCAAGTCTCCATTAATCCTTTAGCTGTCTAAGGACACGTCTCCATTAATCCTTTAGCTGTCTAATGCCAAGTCTCCATTAATCCTTTAGCTATCTAATGCCAAGTCTCCATTAATCCTTTAGCTGTCTAATGACAAGTCTCCATTAATCCTTTAGCTGTCTAAGGACACGTCTCCATTAATCCTTTAGCTGTCTAATGCCAAGTCTCCATTAATCCTCTAGCTGTCTAATGCCAAGTCTCCATTAATCCTTTAGCTATCTAATGACAAGTCGCCATTAATCCTTTAGCTGTCTAATGACAAGTCTCCATTAATCCTTTAGCTATCTAATGACAAGTCTCCATTAATCCTTTAGCTGTCTAATGGCAAGTCTCCATTAATCCTTTAGCTATCTAATGACAAGTCTCCATTAATCCTTTAGCTATCTAATGACAAGTCTCCATTAATCCTTTAGCTGTCTAATGACAAGTCTCCATTAATCCTTTAGCTATCTAATGACAAGTCTCCATTAATCCTTTAGCTGTCTAATGACAAGTCTCCATTAATCCTTTAGCTATCTAATGACAAGTCTCCATTAATCCTTTAGGTATCTAATGGCAAGTCTCCATTAATCCTTTAGGTATCTAATGGCAAGTCTCCATTAATCCTTTAGGTATCTAATGACAAGTCTCCATTAATCCTTTGGCTGTCTAATGACAAGGCTCCATTAATCCTTTAGCTGTCTAATGACAAGTCTCCATTAATCCTTTAGCTATCTAATGACAAGTCTCCATTAATCCTTTAGCTATCTAATGACAAGTCTCCATTAATCCTTTAGCTATCTAATGACAAGGCTCCAATAATCCTTTAACTGTTTAATGACAAGTCTCCAATAATCCTTTAGCTCCGTTAATCCTCTAGCTATCTAATGACAAGTCTCCATTAATCCTTTAGCTATCTAATGACAAGTCTCCATTAATCCTTTAGGTATCTAATGACAAGTCTCCATTAATCCTTTAGGTATCTAATGACAAGTCTCCATTAATCCTTTAGGTATCTAATGACAAGTCTCCATTAATCCTTTAGGTATCTAATGACAAGTCTCCATTAATCCTTTAGCTATCTAATGACAAGTCTCCATTAATCCTTTAGGTATCTAATGACAAGTCTCCATTAATCCTCTAGCTATCTAATGACAAGTCTCCATTAATCCTTTAGCTATCTAATGACAAGTCTCCATTAATCCTTTAGGTATCTAATGACAAGTCTCCATTAATCCTTTAGGTATCTAATGACAAGTCTCCATTAATCCTTTAACTGTCTAATGACAAGTCTCCATTAATCCTTTAACTGTTTAATGCCAAGTCTCCATTAATCCTTTAGCTGTCTAAGGACACGTCTCCATTAATCCTTTAGCTGTCTAATGCCAAGTCTCCATTAATCCTTTAGCTATCTAATGCCAAGTCTCCATTAATCCTTTAGCTGTCTAATGACAAGTCTCCATTAATCCTTTAGCTGTCTAAGGACACGTCTCCATTAATCCTTTAGCTGTCTAATGCCAAGTCTCCATTAATCCTCTAGCTGTCTAATGCCAAGTCTCCATTAATCCTTTAGCTATCTAATGACAAGTCGCCATTAATCCTTTAGCTGTCTAATGACAAGTCTCCATTAATCCTTTAGCTATCTAATGACAAGTCTCCATTAATCCTTTAACTGTTTAATGCCAAGTCTCCATTAATCCTTTAGCTGTCTAAGGACACGTCTCCATTAATCCTTTAGCTGTCTAATGCCAAGTCTCCATTAATCCTTTAGCTATCTAATGCCAAGTCTCCATTAATCCTTTAGCTGTCTAATGACAAGTCTCCATTAATCCTTTAGCTGTCTAAGGACACGTCTCCATTAATCCTTTAGCTGTCTAATGCCAAGTCTCCATTAATCCTCTAGCTGTCTAATGCCAAGTCTCCATTAATCCTTTAGCTATCTAATGACAAGTCGCCATTAATCCTTTAGCTGTCTAATGACAAGTCTCCATTAATCCTTTAGCTATCTAATGACAAGTCTCCATTAATCCTTTAGCTGTCTAATGGCAAGTCTCCATTAATCCTTTAGCTATCTAATGACAAGTCTCCATTAATCCTTTAGCTATCTAATGACAAGTCTCCATTAATCCTTTAGCTGTCTAATGACAAGTCTCCATTAATCCTTTAGCTATCTAATGACAAGTCTCCATTAATCCTTTAGCTGTCTAATGACAAGTCTCCATTAATCCTTTAGCTATCTAATGACAAGTCTCCATTAATCCTTTAGGTATCTAATGGCAAGTCTCCATTAATCCTTTAGGTATCTAATGGCAAGTCTCCATTAATCCTTTAGGTATCTAATGGCAAGTCTCCATTAATCCTTTAGGTATCTAATGGCAATTCTCCGTTAATCCTTTAGCTGTCTAATGGCAAGTCTCCATTAATCCTTTAGCTGTCTAATGGCAAGTCTCCATTAATCCTTTAACTGTCTAATGACAAGTCTCCATTAATCCTTTAGCTGTCTAATGACAAGTCTCCATTAATCCTTTAGCTATCTAATGACAAGTCTCCATTAATCCTTTAACTGTTTAATGCCAAGTCTCCATTAATCCTTTAGCTGTCTAAGGACACGTCTCCATTAATCCTTTAGCTGTCTAATGCCAAGTCTCCATTAATCCTTTAGCTATCTAATGCCAAGTCTCCATTAATCCTTTAGCTGTCTAATGACAAGTCTCCATTAATCCTTTAGCTGTCTAAGGACACGTCTCCATTAATCCTTTAGCTGTCTAATGCCAAGTCTCCATTAATCCTCTAGCTGTCTAATGCCAAGTCTCCATTAATCCTTTAGCTATCTAATGACAAGTCGCCATTAATCCTTTAGCTGTCTAATGACAAGTCTCCATTAATCCTTTAGCTATCTAATGACAAGTCTCCATTAATCCTTTAGCTGTCTAATGGCAAGTCTCCATTAATCCTTTAGCTATCTAATGACAAGTCTCCATTAATCCTTTAGCTATCTAATGACAAGTCTCCATTAATCCTTTAGCTGTCTAATGACAAGTCTCCATTAATCCTTTAGCTATCTAATGACAAGTCTCCATTAATCCTTTAGCTGTCTAATGACAAGTCTCCATTAATCCTTTAGCTATCTAATGACAAGTCTCCATTAATCCTTTAGGTATCTAATGGCAAGTCTCCATTAATCCTTTAGGTATCTAATGGCAAGTCTCCATTAATCCTTTAGGTATCTAATGGCAAGTCTCCATTAATCCTTTAGGTATCTAATGGCAATTCTCCGTTAATCCTTTAGCTGTCTAATGGCAAGTCTCCGTTAATCCTTTAGCTGTCTAATGGCAAGTCTCCATTAATCCTTTAACTGTCTAATGACAAGTCTCCATTAATCCTTTAGCTGTCTAATGGCAAGTCTCCATTAATCCTTTAGCTATCTAATGACAAGTCTCCATTAATCCTTTAGGTATCTAATGACAAGTCTCCATTAATCCTTTAGGTATCTAATGGCAAGTCTCCATTAATCCTTTAGGTATCTAATGGCAAGTCTCCATTAATCCTTTAGGTATCTAATGACAAGTCTCCATTAATCCTTTAGCTATCTAATGACAAGTCTCCATTAATCCTTTAGCTGTCTAATGACAAGTCTCCATTAATCCTTTAGCTGTCTAATGACAAGTCTCCATTAATCCTTTAGGTATCTAATGACAAGTCTCCATTAATCCTTTAGGTATCTAATGACAAGTCTCCATTAATCCTTTAGCTGTCTAATGACAAGTCTCCATTAATCCTTTGAATGCTGAGTCTCAAGTGCCCAACTTACCCTTTTAGTGTCTCCTTTAACCCCTTTACTGCTGAATTACAAACTTTACCCCTGTTAATGCTTAATGACTAATTCCACTTAACCAGTCTAATGATGAATTGCAAGTGAATACATGTGGGGAATATGAGCAGACCAAATACTGTTTTATGGGGATCTTTGGAGATGGCATCTGCAGTACTGGATTGCTTATGTTCTAGAATGATACACTGTGTTAAATCTATTAGGAAGCCTAATAGCTTCCTGTGCTGCTTGTAAGAGCACCTTGTTAACCCTTTAACACTTATATCAGCCAGAAATGTCTTCTACAGTGGCCTTGAAAAATGTCAGTTTGCAGACCAAGAGAAGACTATTTTTTTTAATTTACAACTGGAATGACTGGCTCAATAACTGAGCCAGTCATTCCAGTGCTAAACTTTAAAAAATAGTCTTCTCTTGGTCTGTAAATTGACATTTTCTTTGAAAAAATTGAAAGTTTTTTTAACAAATTCAAGCCTTAACGTGTTAAAGACTTTACTCATTTTTGTACATAAAGCTTTAATGGTCAAGTCAGCCAAAATTGACTTCTGCAGTGGTCTTGAGAAATGTACATTTGCAGACCACAAGAATACTGGCAATCGAGCCAGGCATTCCAGTGATCGATTTTCAAAAATGGCATTGTCTTGGCCTGCAAATGGGCATTCATTTAAAAGCACAAATTTCAATTTTCTTTAAAAAGTCACCAGAGAGTTTGTCTGGCTTGTGGTCATATTCTCCTGCATGTGCTGACTGCTGCATCATTTTCCTGGTGATGTTTGTGCGAAATCCACTAATATAAGCACACGGTCATGTGACGAGGTTTTTAGCAAACGCGTTGAGTAGAAGGTTGGTGGGCTGATTCCAACCACTTTTGCATAAACAAGCTCTTATAAAGTCAGGTCTACAGATACATCATCATACTGGATAGATAAACAAACAGTAATATTAAAAGTATGCTATCATTTCAGATGTGAAAATTGTGTTGAGTTATTGTTTATCCGTGGCTCGGGTGCCTGTCCTGAATGTGGCACAGCACTTCGCCGGAGTAACTTCCGTGCCCAGCAATTTGAAGATGCTTTTGTGGAAAAAGAAGTGGATATTCGAAAGCGGATTTTAAAGGAGTAAGTCTGCTGGAATATTGTTTTACCGATGAATTCCCTTTATCTCATTTTCAAGGCAACCATACAGGAAAACTGAGGAATATTTTGAAATTAATTTGAATGGAAGCCATTGCTGCCGTTGGAAGCTGCCGTGGGAAGCTGCCTTAAGCAGCAAATGCTTCCAGTCAAATTCATTTCAAAATATTTAACAGAACTAGTTTTATAGTGTAAAGAATATACGTTCTCCAGGATGTGTCAGTGAACAGGTTAATTATGTCTAATGGTATTTTGTAGTTTAACCCTTTCATGCCGAAACCTGCCAAAACCAGCCTCTATAGTGGTCTTGAGGAATGCCATTTTGCAGGGCAAAAGAAGACTATCTTTGAGAATTTACCACTGGAATGAATATCATTCCAGTGGTAAATTCTCAAAAATAGTCCTCTCTCGGCTTGAAAATGGACATTCAATTTCAAATATTTAGATTTTCTTGACCGAATTTAGGCATTAAATGGTTAACTACGTAATCTGAGTTTACTACCGGTATTGATGGTGTTACCTGTTTCATCAGTTATGACGTGGATTTAGTGTAATTTTAATAAATCAGTGCTTAACAATTTATCTTAACCCTTAAATGGTCAAATTGATCAATAAGATGTAAATATTTGCAGGCGGGAGAAGATAACTTTTCACAATTTACCACGACTGACTGGCTCTGATCGAGGCAGGCATTCGCTTATAAATTTTTAAGGGTATATGCGAGCATGGAGGGCTTGTTGTCCTTCTTCTTCTTCTTCTTCTTGAGGCACTTTTGAATAGCTCTGTTTCTACTGAAGGGATCTTCTCCAAATTTGGAGAGAAGTATGCCCGTAGGGTCGCGAGCAGATCAACCAATTTTAGGCTCTAAAACCCAACAGCAATAGCTTTTAGGAACACTTTTCTAAATAAACATTTTTACACATTCTTTATTAACTCCGGTTCTACATGTGCAATCTTATCCAAACTTGGCTTGAAGCTTGTCCATGTAGTCCCAAGCACATATGCCAATTTTGGGGTGTAAAACGCAACAGCAACAGTTTTTAGCAACAGTTTTCAAAATAAGCATTTTAAAACATTCTTCAATAGCTTTGGTTCTGCTGGTGTAATCTTCTCCAAACTTTGGTTGGAGCTTGTTCATGTGGTCCCGACCATGTATGCCATTTTGTGGCTAAAGGCTAAAATGCAAAAGCTTTCAGCAACATCGTATTCAAAATAGACATTTTTGAAGCGTTTTTCAATAACTCTAATGGAGCGATCGTTTCCAAACTTGGTTTGATGCGTTTTTGTGGAATCCCGAGGACATATGCCAATTTTACTGTCAAAAACTAAAACGCAACAGCTTTCAGCAACCTTATGGCGGTCCGTCTGAAAAATATATCAACGATGCGGGTAATGGACAAATTTTTCCTTGTTGAAAATAGTCTTCTCAGAATCTATTTGCCTGCAAATGTACCTAACCTTAAGACCACTACAGACACGACAAAGGCCATGTATTGCCGGCTTAACCATTACATAGTTACGACATTGATCTACAATACAGCTCATACACATATAAGTTAACATGTTTCCAAAACAAAAACAGGACTCGGTGCAATTTTGAACATGATGTAAGAAATGGTGTGTTGATTATTTTGAACATAATTGGATTGGAAGACATTGTAATTTTTACGAAACTTGTATCACACTGATACTCTAAATCCATATTCCAGAGATATGGAACAAACATAACATGCAGTGCCATAGCTCTAGTAACCATGATTTCAAATTCAGCAACTTTTTTGGGTATTCATCAATTTCTTCCTTATTTTCTGAATGGTATAGTAGTCCAGGAGCTAAAGCTAGGTCAGAATCATGACGTAGCACACCCAGTATTCGGAAGGTCTGACACTTACTGTGGCTTGGGGGACATGTCCCACACATTTTAAGCCCTGTTGTACAAACAAATTGTGGTAGCACTAATTAGTTATCCTGATTTCTTTGCATAGGGGGTCTAGGCTTTGGCTGTATCCACAGTGCACAACGATATAAGCATGATCGTGTCATAACTCAAAGTAATATCGTATTAGATTCACCATATATGATATTTAGACGGATATCAACCTAACATATATCCAACATACAGGAACAGGCATTAGTCATGGATCTTGCATGGGCCATCGTTCGAATGTGTCCAATAAAATTGTTTGCAGTAGATCTTGTACCCATGATGACCACAGAAACACAAACAGTCCCTAGTTGGATTTAATGCACTTGTATCATGTGCTAACGCACCTTTTACGCAAATCGGTTACTGTCCAATGATTTCCGGATCACCAACTGAATTCAATACGGTGTATACGGTCATGAAACAAGTTCAAAGAATGATGGCAACACTAGGACAGAATGACTCAGTCATTACATTCGACTTGGCCATATATGTCAAGGCAAAGGAGATACAGTGGCGATATAAAGAAGAGTTTAGTGACACTGTGATCAGACTGGGGGGATTCCACATTGCGCTAAACTACTTAGCTGTTATTGGAAAGATGTTTGATGACTCTGGCTTAGAAGATCTCCTCATAGAGGCCAACACATATGGTAGCAGCACGGCTGCTGCTCTACTTAAAGGGAAGTCATATAATCGAGGAGTGAGGGCTCACAAATTGGTTATGGATGCGCTGCTGCGGTTACAATGGCAGTCTTTTTCCAAATGGGTTCAACAAAATGGACAACATGAAGACCACATTACTCCAACAGAATTGGAGAGTCTGGATGAGAAAATTAAGATGTGCCGAAGCAGCATTGACGACTTAGACGCACTGCAAGAAAATTTCAAAGAGGTGTGTATGTACGTGAATAAATTGCAACAGCTGTTCAAATCCTTTAAAGTTGAGTCAAGCTCGAAATCACACCTGTTCGCATTTTGGAACTCATATATTCATATGGTAGAGCTGCTGCTTGGATTCATAAGAGCTGAGAGAACTGGAGATTGGCAGGCACACCTATCTGCTACTGCTGCTATGGCGCCATATTTCTACAGCATGGACAGAACCAATTATGCAAGATGGCTGCCAATATATCTTGCGGACATGAAGATGCTTCCAAGTACACATCCCCATGTACATGAACAATTCTTGAATGGAAATCATTCCATAAGTCGCTCAGACCATCCATTCAATCAAGTGTGGACAGATATGGCCTTAGAGCAATCGATTAATTTGGATTCCAAAAAGCGAGGTGGTATTATTGGAATAACACAAAAGCCAGGAGCTCTGGAGAGGTGGTTTTTAACTAGCCACGAGAGGGCAGCCATAACCACGGTCACAAAGCAAATGTGTGGGTTACAAGATAGTCACATGTTTGGAGTACATAAGGAAATGGGGACTAATCGAATGAACAGGGATGAAACCGATGTGCAGAAGATACTTTCGATGTTCTCATCAGATATAATGACCAATCCCTTTAATATTGCGGAAAACGACGACAGCGAGTGTCTTCCGCTTGTAAACATTGCAACTGGCGTGGTATTGCCTAGTGAAATCGCCAAGAGACTTGTTTCTGCCTGTGACATTGGTAAGGAGATTATAGAAAATTTTGTTCAGGAGCGGCTGGACACTAACACGAGAAGCTTTTGGGACACGTTGCCACGCTTAAAACTTAAAACATTTGCCAGCCTAGCACAGAAGAAAAAACTCAAAACAAATGATGAAAAAATTCACAATGTGAGATCTGACCGCGAACTATTTGGTCGATTAATTATTCCCGCAAGGTCCAGAGATGTTGATTTAAAACTAGTGATGACGTATGAACTGTCTGCTGTTCCACTATCATTGTTACATACGGATGGGACTCTAAGAAAGAATGTGAAAAGTGTTTTGTTAAGTGAACTAGAAAAGGAAGTAAATGTTGATGGACGGCTTCCACCTGTTGACAAGACAGGCGCAACAGGGTACGTCTACATTTGGAGAATTGGCTGATAAATACTGGCACATCTTTACAGTTCCACTGAATCAAGAAGACTGCAACAGAGTAGATATAGTTTTTGACAGATATGATAGACTGGAATCTCTCAAAGCGGAAGAGCGGCTAAAACGTGGGTCATCAACAGCATTGGAAGTAAAGATTGCTGGAGAAAATACTCCCGTTCCAAAGCAATGGGCCAAGTACATCAGCAATCCAAGAAACAAAAGTAACCTGGTTGCATTTCTCAGCAAGCGGTGGCGTGATACTGGTCCAAATATGCTATCTGCCGACAATTGCGTCATTCTTGCTGGTGGCTTTAACGATGGAATGGATGTTGTTGTCATTTCAGCGAACAATTCGTCGTATTTGGAAGAACTTCGATCAGATCACGAGGAAGCAGATACACGTATGATGTTGCACGCGCTACATGCTTCAAAAGACCACATGCGTGTTGTTATACAGTCTCCTGATACAGACGTGGCAGTACTTAGTATTTATACGTATCGTTCGCTTCACTGTTCTGAACTATGGTTCCATACGGGCACAAAGGACAAATTGCGATACATACCAATACATACAGTTGCTCAAGTACTGGGCCCAGCTATCTGTCTGTCTTTGCCTGGGTTTCATTCTCTTACGGGTTGTGATAGCACTAGTGCATTATATGGAGTCGCTAAGAGAAAAGCATTCAATCTCTTAAAGTCATCTGAATGTCATCAGCTTAGCTTAGCCCAACTCGGCGAACATGTTGACTTATCACCGAATACTGCAATTCTATGTGAGAAATTTGTCTGTGAGTTGTATACCACCAGGGATGTGGGAAAGACAGCTGATGAAACCCGTTATTGGCTCTTTTGTCAAAAGAGACAAAGAAATGAAAATCTTCCACCTACATCGAATAGTCTAAAGCATCACACCGAAAGGGCCAATTTTCAAGCTCTTGTTTGGAGACGTTCATTGCAAGCTGTTCAGAATCTTCCATCTCCAAATGGACATGGCTGGAGTATAGTGGATGGTCTACTCAAGCCTGTTCTAATGTCAAAGGATCCTGCTCCATTTGGATTAATTGAACTCACATCATGTAGATGTCAAAAGTCTGCCTGCAAAAGAACAGATCTCTGTCAATGCAAGGCTAACAATCTACTCTGCACTGAAGCATGCCTTTGTATGGGAGGTGAAATGTGTGACAATGTCCAGCATACAATTGTCGAAGATGACTCTGACACGGATGAGTAACATTCTCTCATTTGCTCACGTGATAAATATGTCCTGCCAGCTTGTGTAGACATGCACTGCATGTCAGTTAAAAGTTTAATTATGAAAAATGTAGAAAACATGGGCATTGTTGTAGCTAAGGTATTGCTAGTCACAAGAAGACCTAAGTGCCCCAATATGTACAAAGCAACATACGGGTGTCTTAAATGAGGTTGATTATGTATAAATCTGCGATATACGATCACTCCTTTCCATTTTGGTTAAGATTGTATTGATATAACATGCGCTTAAGATTGTGAAAAATTTACCATTGTGAAAATTGTTTGAGAGCTACATTCAACACCTATTGTAAATGGGCTTCTCACGGGTTAGTGATACCACAATTTTCTTGTACAACACGGGTCAGAGTATACCCAAGACATCGGTCTAGCATAATATAGAGACAAACCTTCTGAATACTGGGTGTGCTACGAAACCATTCTTCTAGACCCCTTTTGAAAATTGGCTCCCGGACTATAGTCACACTTGTTAAAATATTCAACAATATGTTTTACTTTATGTTGAAGACATGTTAAGTTATTTCTGATTTGTAGCGTATAAGTCTCTAGTGAATCACTGTTTAACCCTTTAACACTCATGCCGGCCAAAAACTGCTTCTACGGTTTTCTTGAGAAAATGTCCATTTGCAGACCAAGAGAAGACTATTTTTTTACAATTTACCACTGGAATGACTGGCTCGAAAACCAAGCCAGTCATTCCAGTGGTAAATTGTCAAAAATAGTCTTCTCTTGGTCTGCAAATGGACATTTTCTATGAGGAAATTGAAATTTACTTGAACAATTTTGATTGTTAAAGGGTTAACAAGTTGACATTATGATACATGTAACCCTTTAGTGGTTAAGATTATTTACAAAAATTGAAATTTCTCCTCACTGAATGTCCATTTGCAAGCAAAGATAAGGCTATGTTTTAAATTTACCACTTGAATGACTGGCTTGATTATCGAGCCAGTCATTCCAGTGATAAATTTTAAAAAACAAGTCTTATCTTGGCATGCAAATGGATATTCCTCAAGACCACTGCAGAGGCCGGTTTTAGCTGGCTTGACTATTAAAGGGTTAATTATCAGGATTGGACAAAAAAAACCTAAAGTTGTTATTACACCACAAAAACATCTTGACCGTTCAATCACTACTTAATCAAATATCTGCATTTAGCAATCAGAATAAGATTTTTATGCTCGCTTACATTCTCCCTAATGCCCATACCATCACCATGTTGACCCTCAATCAGGCTTCTGGTAGAGGGTCCCTTTGCATTAGCCTCACAATAGACTGGCTCCAGTCTGTGCATGCGCAGTAGGTCCCAAATGAGAAAACTTATTCACTTTTCAAATATTCTGCTAGCAGATCAGTTCGCCTGCTATCAAATTGATAAAAGTTTATAGCTTTACACTGAAGTTCAGCTACATTTAATTCTCTGATACAAGAAAATCATGCCTACCATGAAATCTATATTGCCTAAGTTATGTTTAACTTTCATGTCATGGTGTTTTAGAGGTTTGGGAAACCATGCCTATTATATACCATCAATTACCATGTTATAAAATAGCCAAGTACCACTCTGATACATAGGATCCTATTTAGTGCTTTCAAACAATATTATTCCTGAATCCTTGTGATTCCCGTCTTCAGTGAGAAGTGTTAAGGTAGTGTTTGATGTCTCCTCTTTAAGATTTTCTCATTAGTTTTAGCGACGCTACTGCTTTATTTCCTATTTATTTTATTATAGGACTCGGTTTTAACTTCTGAGAGAATCAAATGCTTGTTGGCTAAGTGTGACCGTTTACACGCCAAAGAATTTTCGGGTCACGTCTGCCTGAAGTGCACAACTTACTCCCCTTTCAAAATGTGTGGGATATGTAAGGGCTGGCCATTAGTCGTATCCAAGGCCTTTTTCAAGGATTTCGTGTCAAAGCCTGCTTTGCCCTCAGGTCGCTCTACCTCTGTTGTTGAGATTACCAAGGCAGCAACTATTGCCACTACCTCGGTTAAAACGTCTGTTCCAACAACAGAGGGGGGATCCTCTAGTTCAAATTCGAACGCTGTTATGGCATTATTCGCCCGGTTTGAATCTTTTGCAAGTGTGCTAACTAAGTCGCTTGATGAGCGTATTTCTTCTGCTATTAGAGCTTCCAAAGAGGAGTCATCATACTCCGAGCATAGCTCCCATTCTTGCGGTCGTTCCCGTAAGTGGGGCAAGCCTATTTCGCTGACTTCTAGACAGGGGTTGAAATCTCCTAAATCCAAGTCTAATGATCCGAAGAAAAGGTCTGGTAAAGTTTCCTCTGGTAGGAGCCAGACTAAAGACCATGCAAGTCTTGAGGGACCGCATAACCCTCATGCATTGGTGGCGGAAGCTTCTGATTTTTCATCTCATGCTAAAGTTCATTTTTCGATGATCCCAATAGCCAGAAATGTTTTGAGATCTCCGATCTCTTCTGCTCCTGGCTTGTCCGGGCAAGCGGGTTTGCATTCCGGATTGGCTTCTGGTTTGACCGGGCATCCGGATATGAGCACCGTGATTGTTACTAGCTTGGCTGAACATCCGGTGTCTCATGATAATCTGGCCTTTCCGTCCACTTCTGTTTCCGGTTTTTCAGCTTCCGTTTCTGGTAGTAGTGTTGCTACTTCCGGTAGGAAGAATGCATATCTGGGTCTGTTGGATCAGGCATTGCATCCATCATCTATTTCCAGTCCCGGCTTTTCAACTTCCGTTTCCGGTAGTAGTGTTGCTACTTCCAGTAGGAAGAATGCATATCCGGGTCTGTTGAATCCGGCATTGCATCCATCATCTAATTCCGGTCCCGGCTTTTCAGATTCCGTTTCCGGTATTAGTGTGGCTACTTCCGGTAGGAATAATGCATATCCGGGTCTGTCGGATCCGTCCTTGCATCCATCTTTTTCTGGTTCCGAATTTTCTGCTTCCGCTTCCGGTGGCAGTGTATCTGCTTCTGGTATTAGAGGTGCTTGTTTGGGTCTGGTAGATCCGGCCTTACATCCAACTTCCGTTTCTGGTTCCGGTGGTATTCTTTGCTCTTCCGGTAGTAGTGTTTCTGCTTCCAGTTTGAGAGGTGTTTCTCCAGGTCAGTTAGATCTGGGATTCCCTGTTAGTCTCCGGCCTGTGGTCCCTGGAGGAGTCGTCAGCACACATCAACATTTTGGAATTGTGGGCTGTCAAGAAGGCTCTCCTTTCTTGGTCGAATCGAGTACAAATTTCCATTCGATCGGACAATTCAACAGTAGTCTCTTATATCAACAGGCAGGGGGCCACGAAGTCATCATTCCTCTGCCTGGAAGTGTGGAACCACCTCTTGTGGTGTCGCAAGAATCAAATTTTTGTAGTGTCCACTCATGTCCCAGGCTGTCTTAATTTTCTTGCGGACCAACTGTCTCGTCCCAACAAGTTCGCCCACACAGAGTGGCAGTTAAAGAGGTCGGTTGTCAAAGTGATCTTCAACCTCATGGATCGTTCCCACGTAGATATGTTCACGACCTCTCTGAATGCCCAGATCGCCTCTTTCATGTCTCCTTTTCCGGACAATCGGGCATTGGCGGTGGACGCCCTGTCTCAGTCCTGAACAGGAATCTTTGCTTATGCGTTCCCTCCAACAATCCTGATTCGTTTAGTTCTGAAGAAGGTCAGGGACCAGATCTGCGAGATCTTGCTGATAGCTCCCTTTTGGCCAAAGAGGATTTGGCTTGTAGATCTTCTCAATCTCCTGGTAGACTTCCCTCGTCTTCTTCCAATTTCTCTAGACCTTCTGTCTCAAGTGAGGGGAACTTGCCTTCATCCAAACCCAGGAATCTTCAGTCTGTGCGTTTGGAGAATATCGAGTGTTCGATCCCTGAGAGTAAAGTTTCTGTAAGGTATCAGGAAATCATTGATTCTGCCAGGAGGGAATCAACCCACAGAGTTTACAAGGGTCGACTTAAAATTTTTGGAGAATGGTGTGCAGATCATAGTCTCGTGGCCGATTCTGTTTCTATTTCCCCGGTGTTAGACTTTTTATCTTATGTGTTTGATTCCTTACATTTGTCTGCTAACACTATAAGAGGATATAGATTTTCTTTAGCATCTTCTCTTCCGTGTCTGTTGAATGCTAATGTTAAAGATACTAAGGTTCTTAATGATTTCATTAGAGGTTTAGGCAATATTCGTCCTCCAATTGCTAAACCGTTACCTTCCTGGAACTTGGCTCTGGTTCTTCAGGTTTTGACAGGTCATCATTTTGAACCTATCTCTTCGATTAGCTTGAATCTTTTAACTTTTAAGACCGTTTTTCTAGTTGTATCTGCTTCTGCTAGAAGACGATCCGAAATACATGCTTTTTCCGCTGAAAAGGATAGGTTTATCGAATCTGGGGACGGTCTAGACTTATATCCTAGAAGGGATTTTTTATCTAAGACTCAATCCAACCGTTATCCAGCTAAGCCGATTATTTTAAAATCGTTAACCTCCTTTTCTCCGTCTGACAGTTTTTGGTGTCCTGTCAGAGCTCTAAAAGTTTATAAGTGTCGTACTGATTTTAAGAGATCCGATCCGTCCCATTTCTGGGTCCCGTATGCGGAAGCGGTAGCCAGACCAGTCTCTAAGGCATCTATTGCCAGATGAATTTGTGAGACCATCCGCCTTTGCTATGAGATTGCTTCTCCTGGGCAAATTAATCTTTCTCACATTAAAGTTCATGACGTTAGAGGGATGGCTACCTCTTTTGCTCTTTTTGTTGGCTCTTCTGTAGACGAAGTTATGCAAGTTGCAGGATGGAAAATGTTATTAACATTTGGTTTTGTTTTGTTTGGTTTTTATCCTTGCTTATGGATTCTCAAATCTCCTCCCACCTAAGTTTCATAGTGGGGCACTGACCAAACCTACGGGTTTAGCAAGTAGTGATTGAACGGTCAAGATGTTTTTGTGGTGTAATAACAATCCCCAACAGACCCCCCTTTAGTGGGTTGGTCTGTAGTTTTATTAACCACTATAAAAACATACTTACCGTTCAATCACTATGACCCGGCCTCAACCACCCCGCTGGATATTGATTTGAGAATCTATTCAGGATACATGGCACTTAAATTTAGAAAAGTGAATTAGTTTTCTCATTTGGGACCTACTGCGCATGCACGGGCATGCTTAGTGACAGGCGTCGCCAAGGAGTAAGTACAGACTGGAGCCAGTCTATTGTGAGGCTAATGCAAAGGGACCCTCTACCAGAAGCCTGGTTGAGGGTCAACATGGTGATGATATGGGCATTAGGGAGAATGTAAGCGAGCATAAAAATCTTATTCTGATAGCTAAATGCAGATATTTGATTTAGCAAGTAGTGATCGAACGGTAAGTATGTTTTTTTGTGGTTAATAAAAGTACAGACCAACCCACTAAAGGGGGGGATCTGTTGTGGGGGGGGGGGGGGTTACTCTTAGTCAATGTCCATCTGCAGGCCAAGAGAAGGCTATTTCTGAAAATATATCACTTTTTACTGAACCAGTCATTCCAGTCATAAATTTTCAAAAATAGTTTTCTCCTGGCATGCAAATGGACATTGGTTAAGACCACTGCAGAGGATAGATTGGGCTGGCTTGACCATTAAAGTGTTAATCTATTTCCTGCTTTCTGAATCATAAAATATATATTGTTATTGCTCAGAATAAGACACCCAACATGCCCAAGCGTTAGTGGGTGTGTGGGTATTTCCTCTGTAAAATCTATCCCTTTCAGCGACAAATCCTTGAAAAAGTAAACTGTTTACGATGTTATATAGCATATTCTGTTGAATCGTTTGACATTAATATGACTGGAAGACATTGCTGTCTAAGCAGCAATGACTTCCAGTAATATTAATTTCAAAACATTCAGCAGCTTTCCTGTTTGTTTGCCTTAAGATACGGGAATTTATCAGTCAAAGGGTTACAGTATATTATCCTATATGTCATACAATATTTACTATATGCTAAATCTGTGTACATAAAATCCTGATGAGTATTTTGAAAACTTGCCCTTAAACATGTTAAAGCACCTTTTTCAGTCTTTTTATTTTCAAAATATTCAGCAGACTTGATGTTTGTCTCTTGTCTCTTTGTAGTTTTAACAAACGTGAAGAAGACTTTACATCTCTGAGAGAGTACAATGATTATTTGGAGATGGTTGAAACTATCAGTGAGTAACATGTGGTGTTTTCAAGTGTATGTTATAGCCTGTAGAACCCCTGTGCTTTTAGGTGTGTGATGCTTGTGTGCATGCAAGTGTTTTCAAATGTATGTCATAGCCCGCTGAACCCCTGTACCTTTAGGCGTGTGTGTCTGACGTCATAATTAAATACACATGTAAATGACATGTAGAATGATGTCATAGTTAATTATGGCATGAATGACTCAATTTAATCCATCTTTAACGCTTAATAGTCAGACACGTGTGAATTGGAGGTCTTTACCATTTAAGAAACAGCCGGTTGAATATTTTGAAACTAATTGGACTGGCCACTGTTATCACCCATTCACATTAGTTTTAAAATATTTAAGGTTTTCTGGAAATTGATAGTCAGGGAGTTCAGGGATCGATTGATCCCAGCACAAGTGAGGTGTGGGTGGAGCTTAGCTAGAGATGGGCGGGGCATAGCTAAAACTGGAAAGGTCCATTGAAAGTTCATATATTTACCTCCAGGAATGTACATGTATGATAAAGCTATTACCCATCACAGTCATATGCACCTACTTAGAGCCATTTTGTGCACATTCATGCGGTCATCTGAATATATACACTTGCAAATGCACATGCATGCATGCACATGTGTGCGGCTGCATGCTCCTGAAAGCACTCACACATATACGCAGTCACGCTTTTAGCGATTTATCCTTTGATGGCCAAATTTGGTGAAGAAAATTCCAATTTTCTCGTGGAAGATGCCGATTTATAAAGCAGGAAAAGGTTATTTTTGAAAATATACCATTGGTTACCAAACCAGTCATTTCTGTGTTATTTTCTCAGTCCTCAAATGTACATATACATTTCTTAAGACTACTACAGAATCCTATTTTGGCTGGCTTAACCATTCAAGTGTTAGTGAATACATGTAGCCGTACTATAGGTCTTATACTGTGGTTTTGTAGCAGTACTATAGGTCTTATACTGTGGTTTTGTAGCAGTATTATAGGTCTTATACTGTGGTTTTGTAGCAGTACTATAGGTCTTATACTGTGGTTTGGATAATTGCTTTCAGTCATCAACTTGACGACAAACACAGATCTGGAGGCGACAAAGCGACAGATAGAGAAGTACAAGAAGGAAAACAAGGAAGCTATCACCAAGAATAAATCAAAACTGGTCAGTAAAGCATCTAGTTAAAGCTATGGTAAACCATTTTAGCTATCTGTATTATTAAAGTATAAACTGATGTTGTGACATAAAAATGGACTGTTTAGCACCTTAATGGTCAAGATTGGTCAAGAAAATGAAAGCTCTGATGTCATCCGCCAACACATCCTTTTAATCATTCACTGATCTCAATGTAGATTTGTGTGGTATTTGCTCTTGCGTGGCTGCTTTGAGAAATGAAGAGCCATAGTGCCTTTCGTTGTTGGGACAGCTTTATAACTAGTGGGTCTGCAGTGTAACATCCAGATCTGGTTGTATTCTCCAAGCATTCTCTGCGCCCACACATTGTCTGCGCACAAAGCCGCTCTGATAGGTACCAGTGAAACTGGCAAATTCTTTTATATTGGTGGTTGAAAATCCCCACATTTTTCGAAGACAAATGGGGATTATGTCATGCAACCTGTGTGTGTGTGTGTGTATGCATATGTGTGCGAGCACGCACGAAAATCAATTGTAGCACATCGCCTTCGAAACCATTGGAGGGAGTTCAACCAAATTTGGTAGGTGTGTTTCCCATATGAGTGCTGAGTTGAGCACATATACATTTGGCTCCACAGGTGGGAGGTGGGGGTGGGTGAAGTTTGGATCAAAAGGTCAAATTGATTGTAGCACAACTCCAAAACAATTGGATGGAATTCAACCAAATTTGGTATGTGAGTTACTCATTTAATGTGCAGAAATTGATCGTAATATATCTCCTCCGAAACTGTTGAACGGAATTCAACCAAATTTGGTATGTGAGTGACCCATATCAATGTGGATTGCATGACCCTATTTGCATTTGGCCCGCACCCACACTGGTTGGGAGATGGGGGTCAAAATGTCAAGAAATTGATTGTAATGCGACTTCTCCGAAACTATTGGACATAATCCAACCAAATTTGATATGTGAGTTACATATCAGTGTGGAGTGCATGACCATATTTACCTTTGGGTCAAATTGTCAAGAACTTGATTTTAATGCAATTCCTCCGAAACCTTTGGATGGAATTCAACCAAATTTAATATGTGAGTTGCCCATATGATTTTGGAGTGCAAAAGCCCATTTACATTTGGCTCTTCCCCCTGGGGTTGGGGTGGGGTTCAAAAGGTTGAAACAGTGAACGTGGGGATTTGTGATGACATGTCATCGCCTGAGCAATCTAGTGTTTCAATTTATTTAAGTTCTCTTGTTTGGATTTATGTTGATGAAAATGGTTGCTCTCTGGTTTTCGAGGGCCTTCTTATATGACGGATGGGTGGTGGTATGATGAACTGACGGTGTATCTAGGTCAAACTCTCAACAGTGTCAGGAAGATCCTGTCCAATGTGGCTTTGTGCCTAGGCTTCATGGTATTAGAGAAATGAATATCGGTATCAATATCAATTTCCATAGCGGTATGTATACCTTTAATTTCAGTCTTATTGCAAGGTATATCAGCGCTCCTGAAATAGCACTGAACTTTACAAATTTCCATATTAAAATGAAGAAATCACATGAATCCCGATATTAAATGCTAAACTATAACTGATTTCAGTTAAATCAAATCCCAAAATGGCTTAAATCCCCCAAAATTCGTTCTACGAAATGATTCGAATTTGCCACGTAATTACAACTATTTCCATGACCTGTTCAGAGATCGCCATTCTAATAGCACCTGCATGAAGATTGCAGGATAACCAGTGACGCCAATTTTCATAGCAGTAATCATTAATTTATCAATTTCTCTAGTTTCCAAATGACAATTTGACAGATCCAGATAAATATGAAAATGTTAAGTGTGGTCGCTAAATATAGGTAAAATACCTTTTTCCCATATGAAGAGCAGTCGCGTATCTCATTAAACAGATATACTATTGAATTTTGCTAATGGAAAGCAGATTATCTGCCTAAACAGAATGTTATACCGGTTTTAGGTTATATCTCAATATTTCTGTATCAGCAAAATAGTTTTGCTATGACTAACGGTATAGGCTATGATACCGGTATTCAATATAATATCAGTATATCGTGAATCCCTATTTGTGCCGCATCAAAGAAAAATTTGCCAGTTTCACTGGTGCCTACTAGAACAGATTTAAACAAGGATGCAGCTGCGCAGACAATGCATGGGCATAGCAAATGCTTGTGTTTGCGCTCATAAACAAAAACTGAGATGTTCACTGGGATGCGCACAGTTTCCACACCATCAAAGGTCCTGGATGTACCACACCAGGTGGAATGCAATGGACCTTTCCAATTTTAGTTATGCTCCACCCATCTCTAGCTAAGCCCCACCTACACCTTCCTCGTGTTTGGATCAATCGATCCCTAAATTCCCTGGCTATCAATTTAAAAAAAACTATACAGGTAAGCTGTTAAATATTTTGAAACTAATTTGGCTGGGTGTTTTTAAATTAGTTTAAAAATATTCAACACAATGTTTATTAAATGGTAAAGACATACAATTCGTACAACGTGTCGGACTATTAAGTATTAAAGACGGACTAAATTGAGTCATTCATGCCATAATTAATTATGACGTCATCCTACACACCACTTAGTTGATTATGCCGTCAGATGATGGATGGATAAAATGGAAAGGTCAATTATGATAACCTACAGCTAATAAGACAGCTATTGGCAGACAAAAAAGTGAAAGTATGAGTGAAAATGTACATTCTGCTGAGTGTGAGACCATAACATACCATAATGCCATGACTACTTGTATAACTAATTGTGTAGACTGAGACCACTATTTATTCTCTCCGATGCTGGCCACATGCTGTCTTGCTGCGCACTTGACATCCATATGGAAGTAATAGACAAGAATAAAGCCCTCAGTATCTCCACAGGGTATTCCACTAACTAGAGATGGCATACACAGATGACATAGACTTCATAGACTAGGAAAGGAGGCCTCTAGATGATCTTCACACCATAGCTGATGAACAGCTCATGAATGAGAATCTCTACATGAATGAAGACAAAACAGTGTTTACCCATGTACACATATCAGGGACAGATGAAGTCAGTGATGAAGGTAACTCGCTCTATGGTGGGGAGGAATGGAGGAAGAACAAAATCCTTGGCTGTGCAGCTCCTCTCACATTGCTGCACGTTGCATGATGGGACACATAGCCTTCCAGTCCTTTTGGAAACTAGATCTGTGGATTAAGGATACATTTGGCTAAACAAACACATGTAACTTGTGTATTCCTGATGCTGTACAACTGTAACAATTGGGGAGCCCCAAAGGCACTTCTGGATAGGGACAGATGATTGTAACATAGAGTTTTGTACAAATAGTATAAAATGTTTTAAGTAAACATGTATTTCCATGTGGCAAAAAAGTGTTGGGACGAGTTATATTTTAAACCTTTGATTGTAATCGTGCCTCCATGTAAATGTAGTCTAGTGTAAATCATTTAAACCTATTGACCAGCTCATTCAGATCTCTGAGTTACTACAATAAGACGACTGATTGTCAGCTATACTCAACATTAAAGGGAAATAACTCAGCTACTGCTAATACTAGGTTGGATAAGAAGTAAGCTCCCTTATGCGACAGAAAGAAGCGATAAGGTTTCACTTAGTTCTAAGCAATACTATTATAAATGCAATACAGAAGGGTATATAATATTCATTATGTGATTAGTGGTCTTGAGAAATAACCATTTTCAAACCAAGAGAGGATTTCTTTTTAATTTACTACTTCAATGACTGGCTCTATAACCACATAACCGTGCCAGTTATTCTAGTAATGAATTTTCAAAAATAAACTCTTGGCCTGCAAATGAAAATTTTTTATGAGACAATTTAAATGTCCGTGGACAAATTTGATGATCAAAGGGTTAAGTGATAAGGTGTGTTGCTGGGGGCTGGTGGTGTGTGTTTGTGTGTGTGTGTGTGTGAGGTCATGCTCTACTCATTCTCATGAACATTACACTAGCGTATTTCAAGTAAACACTTTCATCATGATCACTAATATTTAGTATATTATTCCGGGAGAAAACCTCACAGCAACGCATGCCAAGTGACCTTTCCAGTTGTAGCTATGCCACGCCCATCTCTAGCTAAGATCCACCGACTCTTCACTTGTGTTGGGATCGAATCGATCCCTGAACTCCCTGACTATCAATTTCCAGAAAACTACAGGTAAGCGTTTGAATATTTTGAAACTATGGCAGCAACAGCGCCGGATCGCAAAATATTTGACAGAGTGCTTATTAAATAGTAAAGACATACAATTCGTACAAAGTGTCATTCTACAGTCACGTAGTAGATTATGACATCATATGATGGATGGATAAACTGGAAAGGTCAAGTGAAGATTCAGATTTACATCCAAAAGTGGAGGAGATGCCCTCTGATGGCATCTAGATTTCAAACATTCCTGAGCCCCTCCTGTGTCATCCTCAACATAGATACCTAGGGAGCATTCATTGGCTGGTGCCTGTGGGCCCTTTATGAGTTAATCTGGCAGTGTTCATATGGTAGCAATATGTATGTATGTATGTATGTATGTATGTAAATTTCTATAGCGCTGATTCCGGACTAAACCGCTCAAAGGCGCTTTACAAAAATTAAAAATATGCTCTTGTGAAAAGGTGAGTTTTTAACATAGATTTAAATGGCTCAATTTTGTTACAATTTTGAATGTCAGATGGTAGATTGTTCCAAAATTTTGGTCCTGCTCTCGAGAAGGCGCGTTCACCGATGGTTAAATTCGAACGTGGTACGACACATAGTAATTGTGAATTTGATCGAAGGGACCTTACTGATGTTCTTCGTACGATCAGTGAATTTAGGTACGGTGGTGCAAGATCATGAAGGCATTTGAACACTAAGAGTCCGACCTTATAGCTGATCCGTTCTCTAACTGGCAGCCAGTGTAGTTCGTGGAGAACAGGCGTGATGTGTTCATGCATTCTCGTGCGGGTGATCAACCGAGCTGCTGTGTTCTGGGCTCTCTGCAGACGCTCCAACTGGGCTGATGTTATGCCAGTCAGTAATGCATTGCCATAGTCCAACCGGGATGTTATGGTGGCATGAACAAGTGTTTTAACTGCGTCAGTGTCAAGCAGATTTCGAATTTTGCTGATGTTTCTCATATTGACGAAGATGGAACGAGAGACAGATGTCACATGTGCTTCCATTGAAAGAATGTTATCAAAAGTTACGCCTATGTTGCGGGCACTGTCGCTAAAACCAATTTCGGCCTCTCCAACGTGGAGACTTTTTATGTCCACATTCTGTCGGATGTGGCGAGATGTTATCAAGAGAGTCTCTGTTTTCTTGTCGTTCAGCTGCAACATGTTGTTCAACATCCAATGTTTGATGTCAAGAACACAGTTTTTGACACACTCACGGGCGTTTAACTGATGGTTTACATGGAACTCGAGGTACAATTGCGTGTCGTCCGCATAAAAGTGGTAGCTTATGCCATGAGATTGTATTAAGTTGCCTAGTGGTGCCGTGTATATTGTGAACAAGATAGTGTTGAATATAAGTATATGCATAGTTAAACTTGACAGTTGACTATAGGTATATACTGCATAGTTAATATGTTTTCTTGCTGGCTGGAAAGGTCCTACTGATAGGAGTTTGAGTCTAGCCAATATTAAGAGTACTGTGTAATTAAGAATTCCTGAAATAATTCAGAAAATATATGAATAAATTATGTCTCCTAACACTTTAACACTCATATCGCTCAACAACAGCTTCTGCAGTGGTCTTGAGAAATGTACATTTGCAGACCAAGAGGAGACTATTTTTGAAAATTTTACCACTAGAATGACTGGCTCGATAACCGAGCCAGTCATTCCAGTGGTAAAATTTTAAAAAATAGTCTTCTTTTGGCATGTAAATGGTAATTTTTTGAGAAATTTGACATTTTCTTGAACAAATTTGAGGGTTAAAGGGTTACACATTATGAATCTGAGCATAACCATTGTATGTTAGTGGTCAACCACGACATTCTAACATTTGTCTGTGTGATGATTTTCAAAACCAAATTTGCCAAAATGTTATTTTTCTAGGAGCTTGTGGAAGGAGAAGAGATAATGATCTGTTTGGTGATGCTGTTGTATTTGATGATGACTAAGATGATGATGATGATGACGGTGAAGATGACAATGATGATGAAGATAATGATATAGTTAAAGATGTTAATTATTTAAGCCTTTAATGGTCAAGCCGACCAAAACTGGGCTCTGTTATTGTCTTGTGGAATGTCCATTTACAGGCCAAAGAGAATACAATTTTGAAAATTTACAACTGGAATGACTGGCTCGATAACCGAGCCAGTCATTCCAATGATAAATTTTCAAAAATTGTTTTCCCTTGGCCTGTAAATGGACATTCAATAGGCGGATATTTAAATTTTCTTGAACAAATGTGATCATTAAAGTGTTAACGATTGATTATTTGTTGGTTTTATTTTCAGAGTAAAGATGATGAATACCTGCAGATGCTTCTTGAGCAGGAGGCACAGGAAGCACTAGTGAGGCATAATGAGGTACAACAGGAAGAATTACGTGTTAAAAACCAGAAGAAGCGCAACAAAGAGGCATTGATTGATGAACTGGTAAGACAGAATGCCCATGTGAATATGATTGATCGTGCAATCAGAGAAAAGTTAGGTGGCCGCGTTTGTCTGTATAGACAAGAAAAACACGATTCAAAGCTATAACCTTTTAACCCTTTAACACTCATATCAGCCAAGAGTGGTTTCTGCAGTGGTCTTAAGAAATTGCCATTTGCGGACCAAGAGAAGACTATTTTTGAAAATTTACCACAGGAATGACTGGCTTGATAACTGAGTCTTCTCTTGGGCTGCAAATGGACATTTTCTATGGGAAAATTTAAGTTTTCTTGAACAAATTCCAGGGTTAAAGGATTAAGTTTATTTTGATGAGATTTTGCCTATAAATGTGCTTCATCAGCTCATCAAAATAAACTAAGTTAATCTTAAAAGGCAATAGCTTTGAATCCCAAATTTGCTGATTGTACAATGCGCATCAATCTTTCAGCACCAATACAGCGATGCACCACCATTGCTCTATGTTTGAATTCATTGTAAATGGTGATAATTGACTTTTGCTGAACAATATAACAAGAAATCAAAATAAACTCATTTTCCATGCAGAAATACTCAATGTAATTCAATAGTCATGGCTGGAGATTATTTGTGAAATTTTACCAGTCGAATGACTGTCTCGATAACTGAGCCAGTCATTCCAGTCGCAAGTTTCTAAAAATAATCTCTTGTCCTGCAAATAGACATCTATGAGAAAATGGAAATTTTACTGATGAAATTTCATCATTAAATGGTTAATGATCTGTGCAGCAAGCATTAGGCATGTCAGGCGTGGTAAACTTTTGTGTCATCCCTTCACATTGCTGTGGCACTCACCATGTCCCATTGCTGTGACACTCACCATGTCCCATTGCTGTGACACTAACCATGTCTCTTTGTTGTAACACTCCCCATGTCCCATTGATGTGACACTAACCATGCCCAATTGCTGTGACACTCACCATGCCCCATTGCTGTGACACTCACCATGCCCGATTGTTGTGACGCTCACCATGCCCCATGGCTGTGACACTCACCATGCCCCATTGCTGTGACACTCACCATGTCCATTGCTGTGACACTCACCATGTCCCTTTGCTGTGACACTCACCATGTCCTATTGCTTTGACACTCCCCATGCCCCATTGCTGTGACACTCCCCATGCCCCATTGCTGTGACACTAACCATGCCCCATTGATGTGACACTCACCATGTCCCTTTGCTGTGGCACTAACTATGCACAAGTGCTGTGACACTCCCCATGTCCCATTGCTGTAACACTCACCATGTCCCATTGTTGTGGCACTCACCATGCCCCATCGCTGTGACACTAACTATGCACCAGTGCTGTGACACTCACCATGTCCCATTGCTGTGACACTCACCATGGCCCATTGTTGTGACACTCACCATGCCCCATTGCTGTGACACTAACAATCCCATTGCTGTGACACTCACCATGCCCCATTGCTGTGACACCATGCCCCATTGCTGTGACACTCACCATGTGCCATTGTTGTGAATCTCACCATTCCCCATTGCTGTGACACTAACCATGCCCCATTGCTGTGACACTCACCATGTCCCTTTGTTGTGACACTCACCATGTCCCTTTGTTGTAACACTAACCATGTCCCATTGCTGTAACACTGACCATGCCCCATTGCTGTGACACTTACCATGGCCCTTTGCTGTGACACCACTCACCATGCCCCTTTGCTGTAACACTCACCATGCCCATTTGCTGTAGCACTCATCATGTCCTTTGCTGTAGCACTCATCATGTCCCTTTGCTGTAACACTCACCATGCCCCTTTGCTGTAGCACTCATCATGTCCCTTTGCTGTAACACTCACCATGTCCCTTTGCTGTGACACACATCATGTCCATTGCTGGAGCACTCATCATGACCCATTGCTGGAGCTCGCATCATGTCTCATTGCTTTTGCACTCATCATGTCCCATTGTTGTGGCACTCATCATGTGCTGTTGCACTCATCATGTCCCATTGATGGAGCACTCAACATGTCCCATTACTGGAGTACTCACCATGTCCCATTGCTGTGGCACTCACCATGTCCCATTCATATGGCACTCATCATGTCCCATTGTTGTGGCACTCATGTCCCATTGTAGTGACACTCACCATGTCCCATTGCTGTGACACCCATCATGTCCCATTGCTCGAGCACTCATCTTGTCCCATTGCTGGAGCTCGCATCATGTACGATTGCTGGTGCACTCACCATGTCCCATTGCTTTGGCACTCATCATGTCCCATTGCTGTGGCACTCATCATATACCATTGCTGTGGCACTCACCATGTCCCATTGCTGTGGCACTCATCATGTCCTATTGCTGTGGCACTCATCATGTCCTATTGCTGTGGCACTCACCATGATCCATTGATGTGGCACTCATCATGTCCCATTGCTGTGGCACTCATCATGTCCCATTGCTGTGGCACTCACCATGTCCCATTGATGTGTCACTCATCATGTCCCATTAATGTGGCATGCATCATGTCCCATTGCTGGAGCACTCATCATGTCCCATTAATGTGTCACTCCCCATGTCTCATTGCTGTGGCACTCATCATGTCCCATTGCAGTTTCACTCATCATGACTAGGTGCTTGAGAACTCATCATGTCACATTGCTGGAGCACTCATCATGTCCAATTGCAGTGGCATTATGTCCCATTGCTGAGGCACTCATCATGTCTCATTGCTGTGGCACTCATCATGTCTTATTGCTGTGGCACTCATCAAGTCCCATTTCTGGAGCACTCATCATGTCCCATTGCAGTGACACTCACTATGCCCCATTGATGGAGCACTCAATATGTCCCATTGTTGTGGCATTATGTCCCATTGGTGTGGCACTCACCATGTCCCATTGCTGTGGCACTCACCATGTCCCATTGCTGTGGTGCTCACCATGCCCCATTGATGTGTCACTCATCATGTCCCATTAATGTGGCATGCATCATGTCCCATTTCTGGAGCACTCATCATGTCCCATTAATGTGTCACTCCCCATGTCTCATTGCTGTGGCACTCATCATGTCCCATTGCAGTTTCACTCATCATGACTAGGTGCTTGAGAACTCATCATGTCACATTGCTGGAGCACTCATCATGTCCAATTGCAGTGGCATTATGTCTCATTGCTGAGGCACTCATCATGTCTCATTGCTGTGGCACTCATCATGTCTCATTGCTGTGGAACTCATCAAGTCCCATTTCTGGAGCACTCATCATGTCCCATTGCAGTGACACTCACTATGTCCCATTGATGGAGCACTCAATATGTCCCATTGTTGTGGCATTATGTTCCATTGCTGTGGCACCATTGCTGTCGCACTCACCATGTCCCATTTCTGTGGCACTCACCATGTCCCATTGCTGTGGCACGCACCATGTCCCATTGCTGGGAGGTTTTTTTTATCAGTTAGCTATATAGGTCTTTGCTATCGTTTAAGTATTTTAACACTATTTTCCCCAGTAACCTATTTCCTTCTATAAAAAAAGCCAAGCAGCAAGATGTCTTTTCAGAATGCTCCATAGATATGCTTTCTCTTTTTCCATACATGTTTGTTGTGATTGCCTGGATTACTGCTCATTTTGAATGTTCCTTCTGTCTGGATAAGAAGCTTAAAATCTGTTAACCCTTTAACACTCATATACCAGATACAGAAGATTGTTTATGATGTAGGGACTACTCTATTTAATATTTTGAAAATAATGTGACTTGGAGCTGTTCCTGCCTATGGCAGCAACAGGTTCCAGTCAAATTAGTGTCAAAATATTCAACAGCCTCAAGATTATAAATTGAGGCACTGGAATTTCAATGGTTAAATAGTAAATATTTTATTCAAAGATGATTATATATTTGCAGATGTCATCTGATTCCTCAGCGGTAAAGATACTAGCGCGTCACCAGGCTGAAGTTGATAAATTAATGGCAGTAGAGGCCTCACCTAAAAAGGCCACAACAGCTTTCTCTACAGGAATACAAGTGGTACAGAATATTCTGACATTTAAACATCATAATTCACCTTTCCAGAGTGTCCATCTATCATCTGACGTCATAATCAGCTAAGCGGCCTGTAGGATGACGTCATAATCATTCTGTCATAAATGACTCTATTTTGTCCGTCTTTAGCTCTTAATAGTCTGACGTGTACGAATTGTATGTCTTTACTATTTAATAAACATACTTTTGAATACTTAGAAACTAATTTGACTGGATGCTGTTGCTGCCATAGGCAGCAACAGTGCCCAGTCAAATTAGTTCCAAAACATTCAATAGCTTACCTGTATAGTTTTCTGGAAATTGATTGTCAGAGAGTTCAGAGATCGATCGATCCCAACACGAGCGAGATGTGGGTGGAGCTTAGCCAGAGATGTGCATGGAAAGATCCATATAGGGTCTGTCTGTCTGGATGCCAGGAGCTATATCTAAAAAGCTACTGAAATGATTTAGCTAAAATGTTAGCCCAAGAAAGGATCCTAGCATAAATGAGGATTTCCAGGCTTAGGCTGTGATCCAGAGTCCAGATCAGATCAAGTTATGTAACTAGGGATATTCCTGAAACTACTTATACGATTACAAATCTTTACACAGAAACAGGTCTGACTATATACTAGGATTGCACAATTTTTATCATGATCCAGGAAAACCGACAAATAAAGAAATTCCGAAAACATTTTTACAACGTATCAAAAGCGGGTGGACGAGTGTCAGCAATCTCCGCTTTATCTTGTATTTAGTTATGACTCGCAGACGGGTGCAGTCGAGATTTGCAAGTAAACATTAATTTTATTTCAACAGATTGTTAATACCAGTTCCTGTTTAGGAACTGTTTAAGCTGTTCTATGTATGAGGATAGTTCTGTTAACATTATTAATTATTATTGCTTAAAGTCGACTTAAAACATGAGCGCATGCATATGCATACAAAGTTGGTGGACAGATTTTTCTAGTTAATAGTGATTATGAATACTTTGTTTAAGAGATTTATGGTTAGGATTGTTCAAGAAGACTAGGTTTTTACTGTTCACTTGCAGGCCAAGAGAAGACTATTTTTTTTAATTTGTCAGTGGAATAACTGGTTTGCTATTGTCATCTCTTGGCCTGCAAATTGACCAGTGCTGACTTGACTGAGTTAATGTTATTCTCTTGATTTTTTGCAATATTTTATTTTAGGTGTTAGCAAAGTGGTCCAAATTTTATTTACTGAAATATATGTATTCTGCTTTTACAGGGTACTGGTGGTGACCTAGGTATGGCAGTGAATGATGTTAGTACAGCTTATGTGTACACACCGATAATATTCGATACGATGGGTCCTAATGAACCCACACTTGAAGAAGTCATGAGTCTTGGGTAAGTGTTCATTATGATCATGGCATCATTCATCTTCTTACATGGCATTTGGTTTCCCATGCGTGGACCTCTAAAGTGATAGAAGAGTTGATTCCCGGAGATTTGATCCACAGGAGCAGCTCTGTATCACTGAAAGTGTCCGTGTATGACCATAAAATAGAGTGCATACATATCCAATTTCCATTTCCATTTCATAGGTTCCCTTCCATCCATCATTCCTACAAACTCTATGCTTTGCTCATTTCGATCCTACAATGCCTAGACTTCCATCCATTCCCTCATACAATGCCTAGGCTGCCATCCATTCCCTCCTACAATGCCTAGGCTTCCATCCATTCCCTCATACAATGCCTAGGCTTCCATCCATTCCCTCATACAATGCCTAGGCTTCCATCCATTCCCTCATACAATGCCTAGGCTTCCATCCATTCCCTCATACAATGCCTAGGCTTCCATCCCTTCCATCATACAATGCCTAGGCTTCCATCCATTCCCTCCTACAATGCCTAGACTTCCATCCATTCCCCCATACAATGCCTAGGCTTCCATCAATTAGGTCCTACAATGATTAGGTTTCCATTAATCATCTCGTACAATGCTTAGGCCTCTATCCAATAGCTCTTAAAATGCTTAGGCTTCTATCCATTCACTCTTACAAAGGTTACTATTTCGATCATTTTGCTGCTACCCAGGCTAGTCTTCCATCCTATCACTCGTACAATGCTTAGGTTTCCATCGATTAGGTTCTGCAAGGCTTAGGTTACCACTTATCCGCTCCTAGATAGCATATATTCTTTGTTCATTAACTTCTACAAAAATGCTTCATTTCACTTCAAGAGTATACTTACCTCCCTAATACTCTTTGATATTGCTAAATATCGGCTTTCACTCAATAAACACTCAGAATAAAAACAGTTAGGTGCCCCTACTGGGCAGGGAGTCAGAATGCAGTCTGGCGGATGCCAGCCCCACCACCGCGCATGCGCAGACTAGCGCTTCCTCTTTGCTAATTTATTGGCAGAGGGTGTACACATGCTTTTATGCTCAAAGCTTTTCCAAGTCTTTTTCAAGTCTTTTTAAGCGTTTGTTAGAAGTTTAGAACACCTGTAAAGATGGCAGATAGAGTTACTTCGCCAGAGGAGGGCCCAGGATCTATCCATCAGGTGACTTCTATTATATTTTAGCGAGTTTTTCCCGGTGTAATGTGTTTCTGGGGTGATAAGCGCCTAGTATAGTTGTTTTATGTCAACATGGTGCTATATAATACTAATCTCTCTTTGTGTTTATGTCCACAGGTATCTGTCAGGATATGTATGGGACATCACATCATCAGAGGGTTTGTTTCTCTCCACCAAGGTTCCATTTCCTACTAATACTGTTAGGTTATCTAACCAAAAAGTCTATGTCCAGTGACTCGGAGGCCTCGTAAGAAGGTCTTCTCACTTTGCCCTCTTGATCCAATTCCTTCCCCTAAGGTGGAGAGGGTTAAGAGGTCGTAGTCTTGGTGGAGTGTTCCAGTTCATCACATTGGGTGGTTTGTCTATACAAGGAGTCAGGTATTCTAGTTAATGATATGAGGTGATGATAATTATGTAAACTATAAATTGCCACTATTATCATTGTGTATCTGATGTTTGTGTAGTCTGAATATCTATACTGAAGATGTTCTGGTTAGGAATACATTTCGTCCTTACACCTGGATGTTTGTTTTCGGATCGATTTAATTTCTGTCTTGAATTAATGATGTCATAATCAGCCTTGCTCTTTATTAACAATTAAAGTTTTGTCCAACGCTGGTTTCTCATATGATTAGTGATCTTTATGATCAGTTTCCCTATCTTTTATTTTTGGTTTTGAGTTTTTAACCTTAACTAAAATACTCATTGTCCTCGTCTTCTGTCCTGTTTCAGAGACCTGGTTGCCCATCCTGTGGTCGCTTCCTGAAGGAGAAGTTTATCCCACATCTTTGCTTCCAATGTAGCCCCTGTGGGCCATTGCTTAATTGTGATGTGTGTAAGCATGTAAGAGGAAGGCCTCGTCCTCAGTGGACATGGAGGCCTTCCGTAGTGAGATGAAGAGGACAATAAAGGATTTGGTACCAGAGTTGCTCCGTGGCATGCTTCCTGGACCAAATCCTTTGTTGTCCTCGTCATCTGCTTCGGAGCAGATAATCCCCGCCTCTGAATCGACTTTCCTTAGGCCATTACCAGTTTTCGACGATTCAGAGGTGGCCCCATTAGAGGGGGCGTTCCACGACCTTGGCAGCAGGCTTGCCGCGCCGGGGGTCCGTGGACGGTTGTCGCTGGAACCTGCTGGCTGCTTATCAGCCCAGGGGTATCCGCACGCCGCAGGTGCCAGTACCTCCTATGGCACCTTTCCTGGCCAGTCCGGGTTAGCTCTCTTTGCTGACCCGGAGTCTAATCTTTCTGTCCAGGAAGAAGAGGATTATCTGCTGGGGTCCCCTTCTGAAGCCGTGGCCATGGATTTTGACGTCTGTGCACCCCTCGCGGGGAATACAGGCGACATGATTCACGGTTCTACTCACGCAGGAGTAGAATTCACGGCTCAGAAGGTGGCCCTGGTTGGAGCTGATGGTCAGTTATTCCGCATACCCCGGCTTGCCGAGAGTGTTGCTGGTGCTGGCCGGGGCCGTGGTGGGGCGGTATCTGCCCCACAGTCTACCACAGCGCCTGCTCCTGGACAAGCCAGTCAGATTAACATGCCTGCTCTTTTGGGCCCGCATGCTTTCTCTGGCTTGCCAGGAGTGTCAGCATATCCAACGTCAAGCTTGACTGTGTTAGCTCAGGAGGAAGACGAAGGCCCTCGTCTAGTAGAGCTTTCGCAGTTAGCCACGGAGGAGGATTGGTCTGACGCTTGTCAATGGCTGATAAGTGTCAGGCCAGACCTGCCCGTGGAGCAGTCGGCTAGCCAGCGAGACCACAGGCCGTGGTTAGCTGGAAAGTCGACTGTTAGCGCCATGCCATCTCTGCCGCTAGCAGAGCATATCGTTGATATGTTCTCGGCGGCGGAGACATCCATCAAGGCGAATGGGCGTCTCGCAAAGGCCCCTCGCGAGGTCGCAAGGCACTGCCGCATCGTACCTGTGGACTACCAGGTACGGTGTGGTACCTAAGCCTAGCATGGATGACCGCACGGCTTTAGGTGAGGATACGCGGCCAGGCTCCCGTTACGGGAGCCTTGTGTTCGAACGCGCTGCGTTCGGCCAATGCCGCATTGCGTGATGCGGAGGAGAGTGGGAGAGCGTCTATTCCGGCACTGTCTCACATCTCCCAGCTGGTATAGGGGGTAGTAACAGCATCCGCATCACGCCACCCGAGCCCGGTCACAGTCCAGAGAGCCATCCAGGATGGTATCAACCTGGCTCTGGACTGTATGACTCAGGCGGTGACCAGAAGTGTCCGGGCGAGGCGCACGTTTGCGTTAGATAACCTGTGCCCGTCCCAGGACCTGTACAATAGGCTTCTGCGTACGCCTATGGCAGGTCATGGTCTCTGGAGGGGAGGGATGGAGGCACCTCCAGGAGACGGTTACTCTGGTCAACAACCAGAGGGCGCTGCCCGAACAGTTTGAGGTGCTCCATAGGGATCGCGTTCGTGCTGCACCCCCTGCGTACCATCCCCTGCAGGCTCGAGGTGGAGGTGGCCATGTCAGAGGCCAGCCACCATCGCAGCGTCGGCCTTGGCCATGTGCGATTCAGCCAGCAGTGAGGGGGGCGCAGGCAGCCACCCGCGCACCGAGGTGCGCGTGGTGCTGGTCGTGGCGCGCGAGGATCTGGTCGTGGTAATCGTGCCTGATGGGCCGGTTACCATGGTGAGAACCACTCCGGTGTTTCTGGCAAAGGAGACAGTGCCGCTCTTGCACTCCTTATGTCCACCTCTCCCTAAGTGGACCAGTGGGAGGCCGTCTGGCCAACCACATGCAAGAGTGGGAACGGTTGACTCAGGACCGTTTAGTCTTGCGATGGCTTTCAGTCGGGTATCATCCCGATTGGATGACAGGCCCACCATCGCGACTGTCTCTGGTGCCAATCTGGACTCAAATTCCGAGAGATCCAGATCAAAGGTTGTGTATAGAGGTGGAAGTAAACTCCCTCATTCAAAAAGGAGCAATTCAGCCTGCACAGAAGTGTCTGGGCTTCTATTCAACCGTGTTCTTAGTGACAAAAAACACCGGTGGGTGGAGACCAATTCTCAACCTCAAGCCATTGAACAAGTTCATAGAGACACCCAGTTTCAAGATGGAGACTGTGGGGTCGGTGTTGGCAGGGTTGGAGAGGGGAATGTGGACAGCTTCAATAGATTTGAAGGATGCTTATTTCCACATCCCCGTAGCGAGGAGTTTCCGTCGCTTCCTGAGATTTGCATTCCAGGGCAGACAGTGGGAATTCAAGGTGTTACCCTTCGGAATTTCCACGGCTCCTCGGGTCTTCACCAGAGTGGTTCTTGCGATTACAGCATACCTCCGCAGGAGAAGCATAGCAGTCCACACGTACATAGACGACTGGCTGTTAAAAGCACACACCCAGGAAAGTTTATCGGCCAATCTGGAGATTGTTTTGAAGACTCTCACAGACTTAGGCTGGATAATCAATTTTAAAAGTTAGCTGACTCCATCCCAGAAGTTTGTTTACCTGGGGATGTTCTTCGATCTAGAGACAGGATATGTTTATCCTACTCAGGAGAGGGTTCAGATACTCATCTCAGTAATACAGTCAGTGTGCAACAGTCGTCATGTCCTGGCACGGGTTTACTCGAGAATGCTGGGGTTGATGGTTTCTTTGGAACCAGTCATTCCTCAGGCCGCCTTACGCAGGCGGCCGATCCAGTTATTTCTCATGACACAATGGACCCAGAGTACAGGTTCACTGGACTCGAACGTGTCAGTGTTGGAGCCTCTAATTCACCACCTGCAATGGTGGTTGAAGACAGAGAATCTCCTGGCGGGGGTTATGCTAACCCCTCCTCACCCTCAGGTAACTGTGTATACAGATGCCTCGATGGAGGGGTGGGGAGCTTGCCTGGAAGAATCCACGATATCAGGCCTTTGGAATCTGGAACAGTCAAAGGAACATATCAATCTACTGGAGTTAAGAGCAGTAGTCCTGGGCCTGGAACATTTCTTACAGAAAGTTCAGGGCAAGATTGTTCTTATTCGATCAGACAACTCAACAGTTGTGACTTACATAAACTGCCAGGGCGGAATGAAGTCGCCCAGTCTCTGTATGATGACATGGAGACTGCTTTGTTGGTGCCTGGATCACAGGATTACCTTGAAAGCAGTTCATATTCCGGGACGGTTAAATCTGCTAGCAGACTCATTGAGCCGAAGGATGAGTGTTTTACCGACGGAATGGCAACTAAATCAATGTGTGGCGGATCGTCTGTTCGACCAATGGGGGAAACCCAACATTGATTTGTTCGCAATGAAGAAGAATGCGAAGATGACGACGTACGTCTCTCCGATTCCAGATCCAAGCGCTTTCGCAACAGATGCCTTAGCTATCAGCTGGGTGGGAATGTATGCATACGCATTCCCTCCAGCAATCCTGATTCCAAATCAGACAGGAGGAGTGCCAAGTGCTTCTGATCGCCCCAAATTGGCCAAGCCGATCATGGTATACGGATCTGCTGGACCTTCTGGTCTGCAATCCGGTTCCTCTGCCTCTGATGGACGACATTATCTTCCAGGGCAAGGCCCTTCACAACAATCCGTCAATGTTCAGATTGACTGCGTGGATGTTGTCAAGGAATCTAGAATTAAAGAGGGCTTTTCTGAGCAAGCAGCCATGTTTATGGCCAAAGCCAGGAGGGGGTCAACCTCAAGAGCATATAATTATAAAATCAACAGATTTGCAGAATGGTGCTCAAAAAGATGTATTGATCCAATGGATTCATCTATTCAGGTAGTAGCTGATTTCCTCTGTCACCTGTATGATGCCTATAGCATCAAGCCTAACTCTATTGCTGGTTATAAATCAGCTTTAATGACAGTTATCCCTTGCTTGGCTAATAGGGGAAGTGATGAAGTAAGTACATTAAATGAATTAATTAAAGGCATGGGCAATCTAAGACCAAGGAATCCCCCGGTGATTCCATCTTGGGAGTTTATCTCTAGTGCTTCAGGTACTAGGCGATAAGCCTTTTGAACCACTTAGTTCCATTTCTATGAAAATGTTAACTCTTAAAACTGTATTTTTAATTGCTGCGGCCTCGGCTAGGCGTAGGAGTGAAATTCATGCCTTATCAGCCGAGGAAGACCGTTTTGTGGTTACAGGGAAAGGCCTTAAGCTTCTACCTAGGATTAATTTCTTGGTTAAAAATCAGTCTGAAATATCCAGGTCAACCTAATTTTTTTGCCAGCTTTAACTAGATATGATCCTAATTCTAAAGCATGGTGTCCCGTCCGAGCGCTCATTCGGTACAGGCAACATACTCAGGAGTGGCGGACGGACCTGTCAGCGTTATGGTTGTCATATGTTGAACCCCATGGCAGGGCGTCTAAGGACACCATTTCCAGGTGTATTGTAGAATGTATTCAGTTTTGTCATAAATCCGCCACCGGTAAGCATGTTGACATGGCCAAGGCTCACAGTGTCCGGGGCGTAGTGACTTCCACTGCCCTATTTAATGGGGTCCCTGTGGATGACATTATGTCGGTTGCTCAGTGGCACTGTGAGTCCAGTTTTACAGACCATTATCTCCGTGACACCTCTAATCCTCTCGCCTTGTCGATTTTGGAAAGATAATCAGGTGTACTTATTTGATGAGGGTTCCTCATTGCTTGTATATATCACAATTAATTAATGGGAACAACCACTTTTTGGGACTGCATCAGCCTTCACCACTGGGAAGATGATGTCAGCAGCCAAGCTCAACAAGGTCAGTCTTGTTTATGTGTTGTTCATTGTTAATTGTATTGTCATGTGACCCTTTGTTATTAAAATGGTGATGGTATGTGTTTTTATGTGGTTCAGCATTGAGAGTATATGAAAATGGAGCTTTTTCGTCTCTGTCCTATAGTACATGGTACTTGTACGTAGAGAGCGTATGGGACATTGAGGTCATTCGAGTCTTCCTCCCAGGAAGGGGGGGGGGGGGGGGGGTGTGTTTCACACAGTTTCAGAAGTTTAAGTGCCTTAAACGCGGAAAAGCGTATAGGGAAGAGCTGGTCTTTTGACCTCGCCTTCCTCCCGCCGAATTCCCTGACAAATTCTGGCAATATCAAAGAGTATTAGGGAGGTAAGTATACTCTTGAAGTGAAATAAACGAAATCACGGATTTCTTTTTTCACGAGAGAGTTGATACTTACCTCCCTAATACGGACCCGGCCTCTCCACCCCACAGAGGCTCGGTCTTCAGGCTCTTATTAGGTGCATGTGTGTCAGCCAATAAATTAGTCAGAGGAAGCGCTAGTCTGCGCATGCGCGGTGTTGTGGCTGGCATCCGCCGGACTGCACTCTGACTCCCTGCCCAGTAGGGGCACCTAACTGTTTTTATTCTGAGTGTTTATTGAGTGAAAGCCGATATTTAGCAATATCAAAGAGTATTAGGGAGGTAAGTATCAACTCTCGTGAAAAAAGAAATCCGTGATTTCGTTTATTAGCTCTTATAAAGCCCTAAGGCTTCAACCCATTAGCTCCTATAAAGCCTCAAGGCTTCCACCTGTTAGTTCCTACAGACTTGAGGCTTCCACCCATTAGCTCCTGTAAAGCCTTGAGGCTTCCACCCATTAGCTCCTACAAAGCTGTGAGGCTTTCAGCCATTAGCTCCTACAGTCTTGAGGCTTTCAGCCATTAGCTCCTACAAAGCCTTGAGGCTTCCAGCCATTAGCTATCAACAAAGCCTTGAGGCTTCCACGCATTAGCTCCTACAAAGACTTGAGGCTTCCACACATTAGCTCCTACAAAGCCTTGAGGCTTCCACATTTAGCTCCTGTAAAGCATTGAGGTTTCCATCCATTAGCTCCTATCAAGCCTTGAGACTTCCATCCATTAGCTCCTATAAGGCCTTAAGGCTTCCACCATTAGCTCCTACAGAGCCCTAAAGCTTCCATCCATTGGCGCCTATAAAGCCTTGAGGCTTTCACCAATTATTTTCTATAAAGCCTTGAGGCATCCATCCATTAGCTCCTATAAAGCCTTGAGGCTTCCATCCATTAGCTCCTATAAAGCCTTGAGGCTTCCATCCATTAGCTCCCCTAAAGCCTTGAGACTTCCACCCATTATTTTCTATAAAGCCTTGAGCCTTCCATCCATTAGCTCCCCTAAAGCCTCGAGGCTTCCACCCATTAGCTCCTATAAAGCCTTGAGGCATCCAGTCATTAGCTCCTACAAAGCCTTCAAGCTTCCATACATTATCGCCTATAAAGCCTTGAGGCTTCCATCCATTAGCTCCTATAAAGCCTTGAGGCATCCAGTCATTAGCTCCTACAAAGCCTTCAAGCTTCAATCCAGTTATTAGCTACTACAAAGCCTTGGGGCTTCCACCCATTAGCTCCTACAAAGCCTTGTGGCTTCTGCCCATTAGCTCATATCAAGTGTTGATTTGTCTGCAAGAGAGTAATCTTGATGATTTTCATGCCGTCAACAGTGAGTTCTCAGTATCTCAATTTCAAAGCAACCATACAGGTAAACTTGATTATTTTGAAACTAATTTGACTGAAAGAATATTAGTTTCAAATTATATAACTGAAGACTTTTTACGTGATGAATTTGTTATATAGATGTGTTTTGGTTCATGATAGGATGGGTTTATTGAATGTCCATTTGCAGGCCAAGAGACATTTTTTTTAAAGATTACCTCTGGAACAACTGCCTCGGTTATCGAGCCAGCAATTGCAGTTGTAAATTTTCAGAAATAGTCTTCTAGCCTGGAAATGGACATTCCTCAAGACAACTCAAGAGGCCAGTGTTGGCTGGCTTGTCAATTTCTCTTATTATATTTCAGTTATTTATCAAATGTGCGTGAGACAACAGAAGCCGAGAAGGGAAGTGGATACCAGGCATCTTATGCGTGTATGCGGGCCTTGCGAGATGCCCTGGGTGGACTGTTCCATCGCTGTGACGTCCCACCAGTTATGGAATCTGTGTGTCAAGAAATGACGGCAGATCCAAGATAGCAGTGGAGCGATAGTGCTTAGCAGCTGGACTGTGGAGCTGTAACTACAGGCAAACCTTCTTAAGGGATCACCTGCCTTTTGGATCCACAACATGGCAGGACACCATAAGGGGGGGTGGGGTGGGGGTGGCTGTTCCCCAATTCTAGTTATCCTGTCTACTTACTGCTTAGCTCTTTAACCCTCGAATTTGTTCAAGAAAATTTAAATGCAGACATGGGAAGTTTATTTTTGAAAATTTACCACTAGAATGACTGGCTAGGTTATCGAGCCAGTCATTCCAGTGGTAAATTTTCTAAAGTAGTCTTCTCTTTGTCTGCAAATGGTCATTTCACAAGACCCTTGCAGAAGCTGTTTTTGGCTGATATGAGTGTTAAAGGGTTAATTATTAATTGTGGTCAAGAAAATCTAAATATTTGCTTATTGAATGGCTATTTAAAGACCAAGACGACAATTTTTTTCAAATTTATAACTGGAATGCCTGTCTCGGTTATCGAGCCAGGCATTCCATTGGTAGATTTTCAAAAAATAGTCTTGACTTGCAAATGGACATTCCTGAAGACCAGTGTAGAGACCAGTCTTGGCCGGCTTGACCATTAAAGGGTTAAACACTCATTGCTCACTTTATTACAATAAGAAATTTATCATCGTGATCATCTAGCTTCCATTGTAGGTCTTCTTTCATTTATGCATTCATTGTTGTGTTGATTATCTCCCTTTATGCAGCTAACGTGTGTGTTTATAAATAGGCAATTCTAGTTACCTTGGATAAACTCTGATTGCCTCACACATGATTTTTCATTTTTGATTTTACGCAAAGCATAGCACCACATGACAAACATCACAAATCTTACTTTCATTGGTGGTGAGAGGTGGGATGTTCATGTTTAAATGGTAAGTAGCAAACATAATTACGAGAAATGGACGACTAGATTACTTACCATTAAGACATTTGTTGTGCAAGAACAGAAAGAGCCAGAGTGGTAATGGTGGGAGGCAGATTTGCGAAAAGAAAGTATTGGGAGATTAAATAGTTTGTAACATCATACATTATATCTCTCATCAAGTGAGCAGCCATCTTTTTAGCCCTATAATTGTCATATCACCAATCATTATATAACCCAGGCTATTATTGACATATAACCTATCATTGTATAACCCATGCTATAATTGACATATCACCAATCATTATATAACCCATGCTATAATTGACATATCACCAATCATTATATAACCCATGCTATAATTGTCATATCACCAATCATTCTATAACCCAGGCTATAATTGTCATATTACCTATCATTCCCACCACACTGTATGTTTTTGTTTGAACTTGAAAACGAGGCCTGAATATGGTTACGTTGACACAACTGACAACTATGGCCCTACAGTTGACACACGTGGCTAGATTGTCATTAATGGTGTCTGAAAACGAAGTTTAACATCTGTGCACGAGTTTGAGACTGTCATTATTAATACCAGGTATATCCACCTTGTGCCTGGATGACGGCCTGGACACGACGTCTCATGCTGGTCACCAACTGACTGATACGCCATTGTGGTATTCGTTGCCATTCAAGATGGAGTGCGTCTGTAAATTCCTGTAGGTTCTGCACAGGAGGATCCCTCCTTCTCACCATGTTTCCCAGAATGTCACAGATATGCTCAATAGGGTTCATGTCAGGGCTCCTTGCTGGCCATGGTAGGGTTTCGATGGCATTCTGGCGGAGGTATTCATGCACAGCTCTAGCACGATGTGGTCGGGCATTGTCATCCATGAATATAGGGTGGGTTCCAGGTGCATGATTTACAAAATGAGGGACCACAACTCTATCCAGTATGGAATCTTGATATCTTTGTCCATTTAGTGTTCCAGGTACAGTCAACAGATCCAGCTTACAATCAAATGAGATGCACCCCCATATCATAACGGAACCTCCACCAAATGGAACTTCTTCCATGATGTTACGTTGGTCATACGCCATGCGTCTGGACCTCCATACACGAGTTCGACCATCTGTGGCATGAAGCAGGAACCGACTTTCATCGGACCAGTGTACCCGTCTCCAGGATCTCATGTTCCAGTGTCTTCTTTCGTTGCACCACCTCAGACGCTCCTCTTTGTGGTGTGCAGTGAGGAGAGGACGTCTGACAGGTCTCCTAGCTTTCATGCCAGCAGCATACAGTCTCCTTTTGACGGTAGACATTGACACTCTATTGCGCGTTTCCCATTGCTGGCTGAGCACTCTGCTGTTGGTGAATGGAGATCTCCTAACAAGGCGTACTAGGGCTCGATCATTACGGGCAGTAGTCTTCTTCGGTCTTCCAGATCTAGGCCTGTCCTTCACCTCGTTAGTTTGCCCATGTTTTGCAATCAAACGACTGATTACAGTATGGTTAATGTTCAGCTGTCTGCCAATCTCTCTGCATGACATACCAGTGGTATGCATGCCTATGATTTGCCATTTCACACGATCACTTAACCTTCGTCTTGCCATAGCGGTTCACAATCAAGAGCTAATTCTCTCTGTACAAATAAACCACGGTCATGAACACAAAATTCCTAATCTTGTAGCCTAAATCTGTATGTAATGTTCTACACCTCAAACTGGACTTTTACATAACTGAACACGTGTGCTGTTTCCCGCCACGCACGGACATCAAGCGGCGTGAAGTCATGCATGCATGTGCATTTCGTACTTGGAATTATGTCAGCTAACGCGGGGACAAAAAGTATGGCAGCCTAGTTGTACCATCATGTTTCTACGTTCTATTGTTTTTGCTGGTGCTTAACTTTTGCACAGGTGTATATATGGGTTTAATATCAGATCAGTCTTTGGAGCTACTTAAGCGCTTACATAATTTCATATATCATGTTTTCCAATTTCTCGTACAAATTTCTACACACGCAAACAGTAGCACCCTCTCAAACCTATATTTAAATCACATGCTGATGATGGGCTGAGACAGTCAGAGAAATTTGTGAGACAAGTTTGAACAGAGGGGGACAGGCTTTAGTAGTGAGAAAGGCCTGCATCAGGATATAGAGGAGCAATATCATCTATAAAAGCTTTATATACAAAAATCTCACTAGCCAATGTTCGAGGTGAGTGATGTAGGCATCCTGCGACTCTTATTTACCTTGTTCATATTGTTAATATGGAATGGGCTAAAAGTCTCTGTTTATATTATAATTGTGTATTAACTCATAACAGTTCTTTGTCAATCCTGGAGCAGGTACTTAACAGTGTCATGTTGATCTGCTTAATCAAGATCTCAAATCTGTCACTGTTTTAAAGGGATCCTAATCTCATTTTAAATGTTGTGTTGTACTGATAGATTATGGTATATAGATTCCATATCATTCACTTCCCGAAGCATCCCTGTAAGGGTATCACAATGATTTGCCTTTTAACATCGCTTTGATGTTACTCAGGCGATAGTGTATGATGTCACAGGGGTGCCAATAAGACACATTCTTTGCGATGTAATACACATCATACAGCTTATTGCTTTTACAGCACACTGCCATACTATAGATGGAATTAACATGATTGCTAACAGCCTAGTTTTTTCTGATTGGTTGAAAAGTAAATTATGGCAGCCTTCAGACTGGAGAAATGTATCAACATTTAGCTATTACAGCCTGAATATATGCATGATAAAAAAGTAGAACTGCTGTTTTTGTGTGTGATATTCTATCACCTGAATGGATAATAGATGATGAGGTGCGATTTCCTTTAACCGTCTGATTGCTGAGTTTTTGCAGACGACATATTCCAATGGTTATATCTCTGGACCTCCTAAATATTTTGAAAACAAAACAATTTGACTGAAAGTTGTTGGTAGCTAAATATTCAGCAAGGCAGGAGTTTTTGCTAACTGAAATTATTGTCTGGTGGCTTGTAGCAGTGAGACAGTTAAGCCTCTCATCAGTGAAATCCAAGTATTACCCTCAATGTCAGGGAAATGTTACAGATATAAAGCTGTTGAATACATTGAAACTATTTTATCTTGAAGATGTTGCTGCTTTTGATAGCAAAAATGTTCCTCAGGTTTATTCAACATAATAATCCATACATCATTAACAATGTGTCATATTTGTTCTTGTAGATTGAAAGGGTATTAAAGTCAAATTTATTCTTAATATGTAAATATTTGTGAAAATCAAATAAAATCTGTATTTGTTTAGATGAATGAAAGGTTAGTTCTCATTATTTATGACAATAATTAATGAAGATAATAGTGATTGTGGACTCAATGGTCAGAAACTTTGACAGGCATATGACTAGAGGGTCCGGATTTCAGTCTCCCTCTCCCCCGAAATGCAGCTACCGTCATGCATTAACTACCTGGTCACATCCCTTTTTTACACCCTGTTAATTGCCAGTCTAGCTACACCCCTGACCTGTGCGGGGCATAGAAAAACTGATTGTTCTAGAAGGCACCAGCATGAGCCCAGCTCTCTTCTAATGCACAAAAATTCATCATTTCATGATGATAATCTGTTACGATTTAACTCTTCATCCAAATTCACCAGAAATCTTGTTTCAATGACATGTACTGAATATTTTGAAAACAATTTGACTGAAAGTTATTGTTGCCTATGGCAGCAATGACTCAGTCAAATTTTTCCAAAATATTCAACATGATTTTAACCATAATTTCTTCAACAAAATACAAGATGTATTATTTGCTGATATATCCAGTCACTTATGAGTCGGCATCTGTATGTGTACACATGCATGTATGTATGCCTCTGCACATGCTGGTTGCTGTTAACCATTTAATGCCTAAACAGGCCAAAATGACCTTCGCAGTGCTCTTGAGGAATGTCCATTTGCAGATCAGAAGACTATTTTTTTTAAATTCACCACTGCGATAACTGGCTCGATTATTGAGACAGTCATTCCAGTGGTAAATTTTTTTAAATAGTCTTCTCTTGGTCTGCACATGGACCTTGTCTATGAGAATATTAGAATTTTCTTGACCAAATTTGGGCATTAAAGGGTTAATCCTGAATGTGATGTTACAAGTAAGTATACTGTATTCATATTTTTATATAAAAATTGATCTATAGTTATTTTGGAATCCAACGATTCACAGGTCAATGCATACTGTATGGTTTCCCTCCTATGTAATGTATTTCAAGGATTTGAATTTATCTGTGGTAAGTCTGTTAATAGAGGGATTAATTTCTAGCTATGCCACACCCATTTCTAGCTATGCCCCACCAATTTCTAGCTATGCCGCGCCCATTTCTAGCTATGCCCCACCCATTCCTAGCTATGCCCCACCCATTCCTAGCTATGCCCCACCCATTTCTAGCTATACCATGCCCATTTCTATCTATCCCACACCCATTGCTAGCTATGCCATGCCCATTTCTAGCTATGTCACACCCATTTCTAGCTATGCCACACCCATTTCTAGCTATGCCACACCCATTTCTAGCTATGTCACACCCATTTCTAGCTATGTCACACCCATTTCTAGCTATGCCACACCCATTTCTAGCTATGCCACACCCATTTCTAGCTATGCCACACCCATTTCTAGCTATGTCACACCCATTTCTAGCTATGCCACACCCATTTCTAGCTATGCCACGCCCATTTCTAGCTATGCCATGCCCATTTCTCGCTATACCTTGCCCATTTCTAGCTATGCCACACCCATTTCTAGCTATGCCATGCCCATTTCTCGCTATACCATGCCCATTTCTAGCTATGCCATGCCCATTTCTAGCTATACCATGCCCATTTCTCGCTATACCTTGCCCATTTCTCGCTATACCTTGCCCATTTCTCGCTATACCATGCCCATTTCTCGCTATACCTTGCCCATTTCTCGCTATACCTTGCCCATTTCTCGCTATACCTTGCCCATTTCTAGCTATACCTTGCCCATTTCTCGCTATACCGTGCCCATTTCTCGCTATACCTTGCCCATTTCTCGCTATACCGTGCCCATTTCTCGCTATACCTTGCCCATTTCTCGCTATACCTTGCCCATTTCTCGCTATACCTTGCCCATTTCTCGCTATACCTTGCCCATTTCTCGCTATACCATGCCCATTTCTCGCTATACCTTGCCCATTTCTAGCTATACCGTATCCATTTCTCGCTATACCTTGCCCATTTCTCGCTATGCCATGCCCATTTCTCGCTATGCCATGCCCATTTCTCGCTATACCTTGCCCATTTCTATACCTTCCCCATTTCTAGCTATACCTTGCCCATTTCTAGCTATACCTTGCCCATTTCTAGCTATACCTTGCCCATTTCTAGCTATACCTTGCCCATTTCTAGCTATACCATGCCCATTTCTCGCTATACCATGCCCATTTCTCGCTATACCTTGCCCATTTCTAGCTATACCATGCCCATTTCTAGCTATACCTTGCCCATTTCTAGCTATACCTTGCCCATTTTTCGCTATACCTTGCCCATTTCTAGCTATGCCATGCCCATTTCTCGCTATACCATGCCCATTTCTCGCTATACCTTTCCCATTTCTCGCTATGCCTTGCCCATTTCTCGCTATACCTTGCCCATTTCTAGCTATGCCATGCCCATTTCTCGCTATACCATGCCTATTTCTAGCTATGCCATGCCCATTTCTAGCTATACCTTGCCCATTTCTCGCTATACCTTGCCCATTTCTCGCTATACCATGCCCATTTCTAGCTATACCATGCCCATTTCTCGCTATACCTTGCCCATTTCTAGCTATGCCATGCCCATTTCTCGCTATACCATGCCCATTTCTAGCTATGCCATGCCCATTTCTAGCTATACCTTGCCCATTTCTCGCTATACCTTGCCCATTTCTCGCTATACCACGCCCATTTCTCGCTATGCCACACCCATTTCTCGCTATGCCACACCCATTCCTAGCTATGCCACACCCATTTCTATCTATACCACACCCATTTCTAGCTATACCTTGCCCATTTCTAGCTATGCCATGCCCATTTCTCGCTATGCCATGCCCATTTCTCGCTATACCATGCCCATTTCTAGCTATGCCATGCCCATTTCTCGCTATACCACACCCATTTCTAGCTATACCATGCCCATTGCTCGCTATACCACACCCATTTCTAGCTATACCACACCTATTTCTAGCTATACCACACCTATTTCTCGCTATACCATGCCCATTTCTCGCTATACCACACCCATTTCTTGCTATACCATGCCCATTTCTAGCTATACCACACCCATTTCTAGCTATACCATGCCCATTGCTCGCTATACCATGCCCATTGCTCGCTATACCACACCCATTTCTCGCTATACCACACCCATTTCTCGCTATACCATGCCCATTTCTAGCTATACCACACCCATTTCTCGCTATACCATGCCCATTTCTAGCTATACCACACCCATTTCTCGCTATGCCTTGCCCATTTCTCACTATACCACACCCATTTCTCGCTATACCACACCCATTTCTAGCTATGCCACACCCATTTCTAGCTATACCACACCCATTTCTCGCTATACCACGCCCATTTCTAGCTATACCACACCCATTTCTCGCTATACCATGCCCATTTCTGGCTATACCACACCCATTTCTCGCTATGCCTTGCCCATTTCTCGCTATACCACACCCATTTCTCGCTATACCACGCCCATTTCTAGCTATACCACACCCATTTCTAGCTATACCATGCCCATTTCTAGCTATACCACACCCATTTCTAGCTATGTCATGCCCATTTCTAGCTATACCACACCCATTTCTCGCTATACCACGCCCATTTCTAGCTATGCCACACCCATTTCTAGCCATGCCATGCCCATTTCTCGCTATACCTTGCCCATTTCTAGCTATGCCATGCCCATTTCTCGCTATACCATGCCCATTTCTAGCTATGCCATGCCCATTTCTAGCTATACCTTGCCCATTTCTCGCTATACCTTGCCCATTTCTCGCTATACCACGCCCATTTCTCGCTATGCCACACCCATTTCTCGCTATGCCACACCCATTCCTAGCTATGCCACACCCATTTCTATCTATACCACACCCATTTCTAGCTATACCTTGCCCATTTCTAGCTATGCCATGCCCATTTCTCGCTATGCCATGCCCATTTCTCGCTATACCATGCCCATTTCTAGTTATGCCATGCCCATTTCTCGCTATACCACACCCATTTCTAGCTATACCATGCCCATTGCTCGCTATACCATGCCCATTGCTCGCTATACCACACCCATTTCTAGCTATACCACACCCATTTCTCGCTATACCACACCCATTTCTCGCTATACCATGCCCATTTCTAGCTATACCACACCCATTTCTCGCTATACCATGCCCATTTCTAGCTATACCACACCCATTTCTCGCTATGCCTTGCCCATTTCTCACTATACCACACCCATTTCTCGCTATACCACACCCATTTCTAGCTATGCCACACCCATTTCTAGCTATACCACACCCATATCTCGCTATACCACGCCCATTTCTAGCTATACCACACCCATTTCTCGCTATACCATGCCCATTTCTAGCTATACCACACCCATTTCTCGCTATGCCTTGCCCATTTCTCGCTATACCACACCCATTTCTCGCTATACCACGCCCATTTCTAGCTATACCACACCCATTTCTCGCTATACCACACCCATTTCTAGCTATACCACACCCATTTCTCGCTATACCATGCCCATTTCTCGCTATGCCATGCCCATTTCTCGCTATACCTTGCCCATTTCTATACCTTCCCCATTTCTAGCTATACCTTGCCCATTTCTAGCTATACCTTGCCCATTTCTAGCTATACCTTGCCCATTTCTAGCTATACCTTGCCCATTTCTAGCTATACCATGCCCATTTCTCGCTATACCATGCCCATTTCTCGCTATACCTTGCCCATTTCTAGCTATACCATGCCCATTTCTAGCTATACCTTGCCCATTTCTAGCTATACCTTGCCCATTTTTCGCTATACCTTGCCCATTTCTAGCTATGCCATGCCCATTTCTCGCTATACCATGCCCATTTCTCGCTATACCTTTCCCATTTCTCGCTATGCCTTGCCCATTTCTCGCTATACCTTGCCCATTTCTAGCTATGCCATGCCCATTTCTCGCTATACCATGCCTATTTCTAGCTATGCCATGCCCATTTCTAGCTATACCTTGCCCATTTCTCGCTATACCTTGCCCATTTCTCGCTATACCATGCCCATTTCTAGCTATACCATGCCCATTTCTCGCTATACCTTGCCCATTTCTAGCTATGCCATGCCCATTTCTCGCTATACCATGCCCATTTCTAGCTATGCCATGCCCATTTCTAGCTATACCTTGCCCATTTCTCGCTATACCTTGCCCATTTCTCGCTATACCACGCCCATTTCTCGCTATGCCACACCCATTTCTCGCTATGCCACACCCATTCCTAGCTATGCCACACCCATTTCTATCTATACCACACCCATTTCTAGCTATACCTTGCCCATTTCTAGCTATGCCATGCCCATTTCTCGCTATGCCATGCCCATTTCTCGCTATACCATGCCCATTTCTAGCTATGCCATGCCCATTTCTCGCTATACCACACCCATTTCTAGCTATACCATGCCCATTGCTCGCTATACCACACCCATTTCTAGCTATACCACACCTATTTCTAGCTATACCACACCTATTTCTCGCTATACCATGCCCATTTCTCGCTATACCACACCCATTTCTTGCTATACCATGCCCATTTCTAGCTATACCACACCCATTTCTAGCTATACCATGCCCATTGCTCGCTATACCATGCCCATTGCTCGCTATACCACACCCATTTCTCGCTATACCACACCCATTTCTCGCTATACCATGCCCATTTCTAGCTATACCACACCCATTTCTCGCTATACCATGCCCATTTCTAGCTATACCACACCCATTTCTCGCTATGCCTTGCCCATTTCTCACTATACCACACCCATTTCTCGCTATACCACACCCATTTCTAGCTATGCCACACCCATTTCTAGCTATACCACACCCATTTCTCGCTATACCACGCCCATTTCTAGCTATACCACACCCATTTCTCGCTATACCATGCCCATTTCTGGCTATACCACACCCATTTCTCGCTATGCCTTGCCCATTTCTCGCTATACCACACCCATTTCTCGCTATACCACGCCCATTTCTAGCTATACCACACCCATTTCTAGCTATACCATGCCCATTTCTAGCTATACCACACCCATTTCTAGCTATGTCATGCCCATTTCTAGCTATACCACACCCATTTCTCGCTATACCACGCCCATTTCTAGCTATGCCACACCCATTTCTAGCCATGCCATGCCCATTTCTCGCTATACCTTGCCCATTTCTAGCTATGCCATGCCCATTTCTCGCTATACCATGCCCATTTCTAGCTATGCCATGCCCATTTCTAGCTATACCTTGCCCATTTCTCGCTATACCTTGCCCATTTCTCGCTATACCACGCCCATTTCTCGCTATGCCACACCCATTTCTCGCTATGCCACACCCATTCCTAGCTATGCCACACCCATTTCTATCTATACCACACCCATTTCTAGCTATACCTTGCCCATTTCTAGCTATGCCATGCCCATTTCTCGCTATGCCATGCCCATTTCTCGCTATACCATGCCCATTTCTAGTTATGCCATGCCCATTTCTCGCTATACCACACCCATTTCTAGCTATACCATGCCCATTGCTCGCTATACCATGCCCATTGCTCGCTATACCACACCCATTTCTAGCTATACCACACCCATTTCTCGCTATACCACACCCATTTCTCGCTATACCATGCCCATTTCTAGCTATACCACACCCATTTCTCGCTATACCATGCCCATTTCTAGCTATACCACACCCATTTCTCGCTATGCCTTGCCCATTTCTCACTATACCACACCCATTTCTCGCTATACCACACCCATTTCTAGCTATGCCACACCCATTTCTAGCTATACCACACCCATATCTCGCTATACCACGCCCATTTCTAGCTATACCACACCCATTTCTCGCTATACCATGCCCATTTCTAGCTATACCACACCCATTTCTCGCTATGCCTTGCCCATTTCTCGCTATACCACACCCATTTCTCGCTATACCACGCCCATTTCTAGCTATACCACACCCATTTCTCGCTATACCACACCCATTTCTAGCTATACCACACCCATTTCTCGCTATACCATGCCCATTTCTAGCTATGCCACGCCCATTTCTAGCTATACCACACCCATTTTTAGCTATGCCACGCCCATTTCTCGCTATACCTTGCCCATTTCTAGCTATGCCATGCCCATTTCTCGCTATACCATGCCCATTTCTAGCTATACCACACCCATTTCTAGCTATACCATGCCCATTTCTAGCTATACCACACCCATTTCTAGCTATGTCATGCCCATTTCTAGCTATACCACACCCATTTCTCGCTATACCACACCCATTTCTAGCTATGCCACACCCATTTCTAGCTATGCCATGCCCATTTCTAGCTATGCCATGCCCATTTCTAGCTATACCATGCCCATTTCTAGCTATACCACACCCATTTCTCGCAATACCACGCCCATTTCTAGCTATACCACACCCATTTCTAGCTATGCCACGCCCATTTCTAGCTATGCCATGCCCATTTCTAGCTATACCATGCCCATTTCTAGCTATACCACACCCATTTCTCGCTATACCACGCCCATTTCTAGCTATACCACACCCATTTCTCGCTATACCATGCCCATTTCTAGCTATACCACACCCATTTCTCGCTATGCCTTGCCCATTTCTCGCTATACCACACCCATTTCTCGCTATACCACGCCCATTTCTAGCTATACCACACCCATTTCTCGCTATACCACACCCATTTCTCGCTATACCATGCCCATTTCTAGCTATACCACACCCATTTCTCGCTATGCCTTGCCCATTTCTCGCTATACCACGCCCATTTCTCGCTATACCACGCCCATTTCTAGCTATACCACACCCATTTCCCGCTATACCATGCCCATTTCTAGCTATGCCACGCCCATTTCTAGCTATACCACGCCCATTTCTCGCTATACCACGCCCATTTCTAGCTATGCCATGCCCATTTCTCGCTATACCATGCCCATTTCTAGCTATACCACACCCATTTCTAGCTATACCACACCCATTTCTAGCTATACCACACCCATTTCTAGCTATACCTTGCCCATTTCTATCTATCCCACACCCATTGCTAGCTATGCCATGCCCATTTCTAGCTATGTCACACCCATTTCTAGCTATGCCACACCCATTTCTAGCTATGCCACACCCATTTCTAGCTATGCCATGCCCATTTCTCGCTATACCTTGCCCATTTCTAGCTATGCCACACCCATTTCTAGCTATGCCATGCCCATTTCTCGCTATACCATGCCCATTTCTAGCTATACCACACCCATTTCTAGCTATACCACACCCATTTCTAGCTATACCATGCCCATTTCTAGCTATACCACACCCATTTCTAGCTATACCATGCCCATTTCTAGCTATACCACACCCATTTCTAGCTATACCTTGCCCATTGCTAGCTATGCCATACCCATTTCTAGCTATACCATGCCCATTTCTAGCTATACCACACCCATTTCTAGCTATACCACACCCATTTCTAGCTATACCACACCCATTTCTCGCTATGCCACGCCCATTTCTAGCTATGCCACGCCCATTTCTCGCTAAGTTCCGCCCACTTTTTATGCGTGTTGGAATCAATTTGAAAGCTGAATTCCCAGAATATAATTTTATTAAAGGTAACTTTACAGGTAAGCTGTTGAATATTTTGAAACTAATTTGATGGAGTAAAGAGAGTATTGCGGTATGGTTTATCAATCTGTGTGTATCTCGAAAACTGCTGATCCGATTGGGCTCAAATTAACGCAACAAAGGATCTTACTACCATAAAAGAGGATTTCCAGACTGGCCATAATCATGATAAAAAACCTGGATCTGGATCGGATCAAATTCTATATCTATGTTTATCTAGTGATCCATTTTTGCTAAAAAAAATTAACACAGGAAAGGCACAACTTTCTTTCATTGTGATCCCAAAAACTGGAAAATCAGACACAAATTTGAATGTGACAAGAAGCGCTCTATAAATGGCGCATAATACCTGACCTTGATGATAACTGATGAGTCAAAGACAATGCAATGAGTTAAAGGGATGCTAATCACATCTCAAATGTTGTATTGCACCAATAGATTATGGTATTATAGATTCCATATAATTTATGGCCTGTCATATTCCCTTATTTGTATTACAATTATCTGCTTTATATCGCATAAATGTTGACCAGTTAAATTAGTTTCAAAATATTCAACAGCTTACCTGTATGGTTGCTTTTATACCATGTTGTCAAGCTGTTGATGGCACCTCTATGACTGAGCGCATATACCGCGGCAGATAGGATAGGTTTTTTCTGATTGGTTGAAAAGTAAATCATGATAGCCATCATAAGCTGGAACCAGAAATGTGATTGCAATGCAACGATGAAGCTCGACTTTGCAATGATCTATGAAGCTTGACTTCAAACATAAAATAAATATAGAAGGTTTATCAATACACTTATCAACAAGAGGCCCAAGGACCTGTGATGTTCACCTGGACCATTAGCGTTTGACCCATTTGCATTAAAATAGACATGATTGATAATTTCTGAAAAATCCAAGAAATTGACCAATTGAAATTCTCATTTGATTTCCTGAAGCTTATCTTCATAGAATCATTCCACCAAAGTTTGGTTGAAATCTAATCAATGATTAAGTAGTAGTAGAGATTTAAACTCTGCTAAAAAATGTCTGGAAAATCCAAGATAGTTGAAAAAAAATTGACTAATCAAAATTCTCATTAGAAGTCTTGAAGTTGGTCACGATAGGAGCACTAAAAAATCGGGCCATTGATTAAGGAAGAGTAGCATTTTAAAGAATTTCTGGAAAATCCAAGATGGCCACCAGAAAAATTGAACAATCAAAATTCTGTACACAAATTCTGAATCCCACCCACATAGGGTCATTCCTGTCACATTAAGTTGAAATCTGCCCAGCCGTTAATTTTTATCGACTTCTTCCTCATAAGCTAGTCCACTGAATCTAATAAACTTCAAACCAATCCGACAAATAGTCGTAATGGTATCATTGAGAAAATGCTTTTCGAGATGGAGGCCAGTGCTTGGCTGCCATAAGGGATTTTGGATCCCAATCAAATTCTCTAGCCTTTTTCCAGACTAATACCATGGACTTATGAAGTTTCAAACCGATTGGACAAATTAGTTATTTCCTCGAAACCAATGAAGACTCAAACCAATCCCATAAAAAATCATAGTCAAGAGTTTACATTTTTTTCCAACTCTATTCCGATCCATATCTCGGAACTTTCGATAACCAAACCTGCGATCCACAGTGGTAAATTTGGAAAGTTATTCTCTTGGCCGTCAAATGAACTTTGGCTTAGCAAAGATTCTCATGTTCTCTTGTAATCCTGGCCAGTCACTGATCTGATACATCAATTAAAACTCAAAACAACGTAATGGTCACTGCTGTATCATGACCTTGAAATTGACCCCTGGGGAGTGTACATGTTTGATTGACCCAAGAGTGATAATTTGAATAAACAATCACCTCAGTAATAATGTCAATATGGTATTTTAATCTTGACCTCAGCAATGTCACACCAGTAGCAATGTGACACCAGTAACAATGTCACACCAGTAGCATTGTCACACTAGTAGCATTGTCACACCAATAGCATTGTCACATCAGTAGCAATGCCACACCGGTAGCAATGCCATACCAGTACATAGTAAGAACACAACACTGATATGAATACTACAGTAGCACACTAACAATGTCACACTAGTAGCATTGTCCCACCAGTAGCAATATCACACCAGTAGCAATGTCGCACCAGTAGCAACGTCGCATCAGTACATAGTAAGAGCACAACACTGATGTGACTACTACAGTAGCACACTAACAATGTCACACCAGTAGCAATGTCGCACCAGTAACATTGGCACACCAGTAGCAATGTCGCACCAGTAGCAATGTCACATCAGTACATAGTAAGAGTACAACATTGATGTGAATACTACATTAGCACACTAACAATGTCACACCAGTAGCATTGTCATACCAATAGCAATGTCGCACCAGTAGCAACGTCGCATCAGTACATAGTAAGAGCACAACACTGATGTGAATACTACAGTAGCACACTAACAATGTCACACCAGTAGCAATGTCGCACCAGTAACATTGGCACACCAGTAGCAATGGCGCAGCAGTAGCAATGTCGCACCAGTAGCAATGTCACACCAGTAGCAATGTCGCACAAGCAGTAATGTCACACCAGTAGCAATGTCACACCAGTAGCATTGTCACAGCAGTAGCAATGGCACATCAGTAGCAATGTCGCACGAGCAGCAATGTCACACCAGTAGCAATGTCACACCAGTACATAGTAAGAGCTCAACACATGAATACTACAGTAGCACACTAACAATGTCACACCAGTAGCAATGTCACATCAGTACATGGTAAGAGCGCAGCATTGATGTGAATACTACAGTAGCACACTAACAATGTCACCAGTATATGGTAAGAGCACAACACTAATGTGAATACTACAGTAGCACACTAACAATGTCACCAGTATATGGTAAGAGCACAACACTTGTGTGAATACTACAGTAACACACTAACAATGTCACACCAGTACATGGTAAGAGCACAACACTCATGTGACTACTACAGTAGCACACTAACAATGTCACCAGTATATGGTAAGAGCACAACACTGATGTGAATACTACAGTAGCACACTAACAATGTCACCAGTATATGGTAAGAGCACAACACTGATGTGAATACTACAGTAGCACACTAACAATGTCACCAGTATATGGTAAGAGCACAACACTGGTGTGAATACTACAGTAACAACTAACAATGTCACACCAGTACATGGTAAGAGCACAACATTGATGTGAATACTACAGTAGCACACTAACAATGTCACATCAGTACATGGTAAGAGCACAACACTGATGTGAATACTACAGTAGAAAACTATCAATGTCACACCAGTACATGGTAAGAGCACAGCACTGATGTGAATACTACAGTAGCACACTAACAATGTCACACCAATACATGGTAAGGGCACAACACTGATGTGAATACTACAGTATCACACTTACAATGTCACACCAGTAGCAATGCCACATCAGTACATGGTAAGAGCACAACACTGATGTGAATACTACAGTAGCACACTAACAATGTCACACCAGTACATGGTAAGAGTGCAGCATTGATGTGAATACTACAGTAGCACACTAACAATGTCACACCAGTATATGGTAAGAGCACAACATTGATGTGAATACTACAGTAGCACACTAACAATGTCACACCAGTATATGGTAAGAGCACAACATTGATGTGAATACTACAGTAGCACACTAACAATGTCACACCAGTACATGGTAAGAGCACAACATTGATGTGAATACTACAGTAACACACTAAGTGTCACACCAGTACATGGTAAGAGCATAACACTGATGTGAATACTACAGTAGCACACTAACAATGTCACACCAGTACATGGTAAGAGCACAACACTGGTGAATACTACAGTACTACTAATACTACTTTTGATAACCAAACCTGCAATCCCCAGTGGTAAATTTGGAAAGTTATTCTCTTGGGGGAGTCAAATGAACTTTGGCTTAGCAAAGATTGTCATGTTCTCGTGCAATCCTGGATTCACTGATCTGATACATCAATTAAAACTCAAAACAATGTAATGGTCACCTCTGTATCATGACCTTGAAATTGACCCCTGGAAAGTGTACATGTTTGATTGACCCAAGAATGATAATTTGAATAAACAATCACCTCAGTAACAATGTCATTATGGTATTTTAATCTTGACCTCAGCAATGTCATACCAGTAGCAATGTCACACCAGTAGCAATGTCACACCAGTAGCAATGTCACACCAGTAGCATTGTCACACCAGTAGCATTGTCACAGTTGCAATGTCACACCCAGTAGCATTGTCACACCCAGTAGCATTCTCACACCAGTAGCAATGTCTCACCTGTAGCAACGTCACACCAGTAGCGGTCACACCAGTAGCAATGTCGCATAAGTAGCAATGCCACACCAGTACAGAGTAAGAGCACAACAGTGATGTGAATATTACAGTAGCACGCTAACAATGTCACATCAGTAGCAATGTCGCACCAATAGCAATATCGCACCAGTAGCAATGTCGCACCAGTAGCAATGTCACACCAGTAGCACTGTCACACCAGTACATAGTAAGAGCACAACACTATGTGAATACTACAGTAGCACACTAACAATGTCACACCAGTAGCAATATCACATCAGTGCATGGTAAAAGCGCAGAATTGATGTGAATACTACAGTAGCACATTAACAATGTCACAGCAGTACATAGTAAGAGCACAACACTGATGTGAATACTACAGTAGCACACTAACAATGTCACACCAGTACATAGTAAGAGCACAACACTGATGTGAATACTACAGTAGCACACTAACAATGTCACACCAGTACATGGTAAGATCACAACACTGATGTGAATACTACAGTAGCACACAAACAATGTCACACCAGTAGCAATGCCACACTAGTACATGGTAAGATCACAACACTGATGTGAATACTACAGTAGCACACAAACAATGTCACACCAGTACATGGTAAGAGCACAACACTGATGTGAATACTACAGTAGCACACTAACAATGTCACACCAGTAGCAATGCCACATCAGTACATGGTAAGAGCACAACATTGATGTGAATACTACAGTAGTACACTAACAATGTCACACAAGTACATGGTAAGAGCACAACACTGATGTGAATACTACAGTAGAACATTAACAATGTCACACCAGTAGCAATGTCACACCAGTAGCAATGTCGCACCAGTAGATGGTAAGAGGGCAGCATTGATGTGAATACTACAGTAGCACACTAACAATGTCACACCAGTATATGGTAAAAGCACAACATTGATGTGAATACTACAGTAGCACACTAACAATGTCACACCAGTAGCAATGCCACACCAGTACATGGTAAGATCACAACACTGATGTGAATACTACAGTAGCACACACACAATGTCACACCAGTACATGGTAAGAGCACAACACTGATGTGAATACTACAGTAGCACACTAACAATGTCACACCAGTAGCAATGCCACACCAGTACATGGTAAGATCACAACACTGATGTGAATACTACAGTAGCACACAAACAATGTCACACCAGTACATGGTAAGAGCACAACACTGATGTGAATACTACAGTAGCACACTAACAATGTCACACCAGTAGCAATGCCACATCAGTACATGGTAAGAGCAAAACATTGATGTGAATACTACAGTAGTACACTAACAATGTCACACAAGTACATGGTAAGAGCACAACACTGATGTGAATACTAGAGTAGCACACTAACAATGTCACACCAGTATATGGTAAGAGCACAACACTGATGTGAATACTACAGTAGCCCACTAACAATATCACAGCAATACATGGTAAGAGCACAACACTGATGTGAATACTACAGTAGCATACTAACAATGTCACACCAGTAGCAATGCCACATCAGTACATGGTAAGAGCACAACATTGATGTGAATACTACAGTAGTACACTAACAATGTCACACAAGTACAGGGTAAGAGCACAACACTGATGTGAATACTACAGTAGCACACTAACAATGTCACACCAGTACATAGTAAGAGCACAACACTGATGTGAATACTACAGTAGCACACTAACAATATCACCCAGTACATAGTAAGAGCACAACACTGATGTGAATACTATAGTAGCACACAAACAATGTCACACCAGTAGCAATGCCACACTAGTACATGGTAAGATCACAACACTGATGTGAAAACTACAGTAACACACAAACAATGTCACACCAGTACATGGTAAGAGCACAACACTGATGTGAATACTACAGTAGCACACTAACAATGTCACACCAGTAGCAATGCCACATTAGTACATGGTAAGAGCACAACATTGATGTGAATACTACAGTAGTACACTAACAATGTCACACAAGTACATGGTAAGAGCACAACACTGATGTGAATACTACAGTAGAACATTAACAATGTCACACCAGTAGCAATGTCACACCAGTAGCAATGTCGCACCAGTAGATGGTAAGAGGGCAGCATTGATGTGAATACTACAGTAGCACACTAACAATGTCACACCAGTATATGGTAAAAGCACAACATTGATGTGAATACTACAGTAGCACACTAACAATGTCACACCAGTACATGGTAAGATCACAACACTGATGTGAATACTACAGTAGCACACAAACAATGTCACACCAGTACATGGTAAGAGCACAACACTGATGTGAATACTACAGTAGCACACTAACAATGTCACACCAGTAGCAATGCCACACCAGTACATGGTAAGATCACAACACTGATGTGAATACTACAGTAGCACACAAACAATGTCACACCAGTACATGGTAAGAGCACAACACTGATGTGAATACTACAGTAGCACACAAACAATGTCACACCAGTACATGGTAAGAGCACAACACTGATGTGAATACTACAGTAGCACACTAACAATGTCACCAGTATATGGTAAGAGCACAACACTTGTGTGAATACTACAGTAACACACTAACAATGTCACACCAGTACATGGTAAGAGCACAACACTCATGTGACTACTACAGTAGCACACTAACAATGTCACCAGTATATGGTAAGAGCACAACACTGATGTGAATACTACAGTAGCACACTAACAATGTCACCAGTATATGGTAAGAGCACAACACTGATGTGAATACTACAGTAGCACACTAACAATGTCACCAGTATATGGTAAGAGCACAACACTGGTGTGAATACTACAGTAACAACTAACAATGTCACACCAGTACATGGTAAGAGCACAACATTGATGTGAATACTACAGTAGCACACTAACAATGTCACATCAGTACATGGTAAGAGCACAACACTGATGTGAATACTACAGTAGAAAACTATCAATGTCACACCAGTACATGGTAAGAGCACAGCACTGATGTGAATACTACAGTAGCACACTAACAATGTCACACCAATACATGGTAAGGGCACAACACTGATGTGAATACTACAGTATCACACTTACAATGTCACACCAGTAGCAATGCCACATCAGTACATGGTAAGAGCACAACACTGATGTGAATACTACAGTAGCACACTAACAATGTCACACCAGTACATGGTAAGAGTGCAGCATTGATGTGAATACTACAGTAGCACACTAACAATGTCACACCAGTATATGGTAAGAGCACAACATTGATGTGAATACTACAGTAGCACACTAACAATGTCACACCAGTATATGGTAAGAGCACAACATTGATGTGAATACTACAGTAGCACACTAACAATGTCACACCAGTACATGGTAAGAGCACAACATTGATGTGAATACTACAGTAACACACTAAGTGTCACACCAGTACATGGTAAGAGCATAACACTGATGTGAATACTACAGTAGCACACTAACAATGTCACACCAGTACATGGTAAGAGCACAACACTGGTGAATACTACAGTACTACTAATACTACTTTTGATAACCAAACCTGCAATCCCCAGTGGTAAATTTGGAAAGTTATTCTCTTGGGGGAGTCAAATGAACTTTGGCTTAGCAAAGATTGTCATGTTCTCGTGCAATCCTGGATTCACTGATCTGATACATCAATTAAAACTCAAAACAATGTAATGGTCACCTCTGTATCATGACCTTGAAATTGACCCCTGGAAAGTGTACATGTTTGATTGACCCAAGAATGATAATTTGAATAAACAATCACCTCAGTAACAATGTCAATATGGTATTTTAATCTTGACCTCAGCAATGTCATACCAGTAGCAATGTCACACCAGTAGCAATGTCACACCAGTAGCAATGTCACACCAGTAGCATTGTCACACCAGTAGCATTGTCACAGTTGCAATGTCACACCCAGTAGCATTGTCACACCCAGTAGCATTCTCACACCAGTAGCAATGTCTCACCTGTAGCAACGTCACACCAGTAGCGGTCACACCAGTAGCAATGTCGCATAAGTAGCAATGCCACACCAGTACAGAGTAAGAGCACAACAGTGATGTGAATATTACAGTAGCACGCTAACAATGTCACATCAGTAGCAATGTCGCACCAATAGCAATATCGCACCAGTAGCAATGTCGCACCAGTAGCAATGTCACACCAGTAGCACTGTCACACCAGTACATAGTAAGAGCACAACACTATGTGAATACTACAGTAGCACACTAACAATGTCACACCAGTAGCAATATCACATCAGTGCATGGTAAAAGCGCAGAATTGATGTGAATACTACAGTAGCACATTAACAATGTCACAGCAGTACATAGTAAGAGCACAACACTGATGTGAATACTACAGTAGCACACTAACAATGTCACACCAGTACATAGTAAGAGCACAACACTGATGTGAATACTACAGTAGCACACTAACAATGTCACACCAGTACATGGTAAGATCACAACACTGATGTGAATACTACAGTAGCACACAAACAATGTCACACCAGTAGCAATGCCACACTAGTACATGGTAAGATCACAACACTGATGTGAATACTACAGTAGCACACAAACAATGTCACACCAGTACATGGTAAGAGCACAACACTGATGTGAATACTACAGTAGCACACTAACAATGTCACACCAGTAGCAATGCCACATCAGTACATGGTAAGAGCACAACATTGATGTGAATACTACAGTAGTACACTAACAATGTCACACAAGTACATGGTAAGAGCACAACACTGATGTGAATACTACAGTAGAACATTAACAATGTCACACCAGTAGCAATGTCACACCAGTAGCAATGTCGCACCAGTAGATGGTAAGAGGGCAGCATTGATGTGAATACTACAGTAGCACACTAACAATGTCACACCAGTATATGGTAAAAGCACAACATTGATGTGAATACTACAGTAGCACACTAACAATGTCACACCAGTAGCAATGCCACACCAGTACATGGTAAGATCACAACACTGATGTGAATACTACAGTAGCACACACACAATGTCACACCAGTACATGGTAAGAGCACAACACTGATGTGAATACTACAGTAGCACACTAACAATGTCACACCAGTAGCAATGCCACACCAGTACATGGTAAGATCACAACACTGATGTGAATACTACAGTAGCACACAAACAATGTCACACCAGTACATGGTAAGAGCACAACACTGATGTGAATACTACAGTAGCACACTAACAATGTCACACCAGTAGCAATGCCACATCAGTACATGGTAAGAGCAAAACATTGATGTGAATACTACAGTAGTACACTAACAATGTCACACAAGTACATGGTAAGAGCACAACACTGATGTGAATACTAGAGTAGCACACTAACAATGTCACACCAGTATATGGTAAGAGCACAACACTGATGTGAATACTACAGTAGCCCACTAACAATATCACAGCAATACATGGTAAGAGCACAACACTGATGTGAATACTACAGTAGCATACTAACAATGTCACACCAGTAGCAATGCCACATCAGTACATGGTAAGAGCACAACATTGATGTGAATACTACAGTAGTACACTAACAATGTCACACAAGTACAGGGTAAGAGCACAACACTGATGTGAATACTACAGTAGCACACTAACAATGTCACACCAGTACATAGTAAGAGCACAACACTGATGTGAATACTACAGTAGCACACTAACAATATCACCCAGTACATAGTAAGAGCACAACACTGATGTGAATACTATAGTAGCACACAAACAATGTCACACCAGTAGCAATGCCACACTAGTACATGGTAAGATCACAACACTGATGTGAAAACTACAGTAACACACAAACAATGTCACACCAGTACATGGTAAGAGCACAACACTGATGTGAATACTACAGTAGCACACTAACAATGTCACACCAGTAGCAATGCCACATTAGTACATGGTAAGAGCACAACATTGATGTGAATACTACAGTAGTACACTAACAATGTCACACAAGTACATGGTAAGAGCACAACACTGATGTGAATACTACAGTAGAACATTAACAATGTCACACCAGTAGCAATGTCACACCAGTAGCAATGTCGCACCAGTAGATGGTAAGAGGGCAGCATTGATGTGAATACTACAGTAGCACACTAACAATGTCACACCAGTATATGGTAAAAGCACAACATTGATGTGAATACTACAGTAGCACACTAACAATGTCACACCAGTACATGGTAAGATCACAACACTGATGTGAATACTACAGTAGCACACAAACAATGTCACACCAGTACATGGTAAGAGCACAACACTGATGTGAATACTACAGTAGCACACTAACAATGTCACACCAGTAGCAATGCCACACCAGTACATGGTAAGATCACAACACTGATGTGAATACTACAGTAGCACACAAACAATGTCACACCAGTACATGGTAAGAGCACAACACTGATGTGAATACTACAGTAGCACACAAACAATGTCACACCAGTACATGGTAAGAGCACAACACTGATGTGAATACTACAGTAGCACACTAACAATGTCACCAGTATATGGTAAGAGCACAACACTTGTGTGAATACTACAGTAGCACACTAACAATGTCACACCAGTACATGGTAAGATCACAACACTGATGTGAATACTACAGTAGCACACAAACAATGTCACACCAGTAGCAATGCCACACTAGTACATGGTAAGATCACAACACTGATGTGAATACTACAGTAGCACACAAACAATGTCACACCAGTACATGGTAAGAGCACAACACTGATGTGAATACTACAGTAGCACACTAACAATGTCACACCAGTAGCAATGCCACATCAGTACATGGTAAGAGCACAACATTGATGTGAATACTACAGTAGTACACTAACAATGTCACACAAGTACATGGTAAGAGCACAACACTGATGTGAATACTACAGTAGAACATTAACAATGTCACACCAGTAGCAATGTCACACCAGTAGCAATGTCGCACCAGTAGATGGTAAGAGGGCAGCATTGATGTGAATACTACAGTAGCACACTAACAATGTCACACCAGTAGCAATGCCACACCAGTACATGGTAAGATCACAACACTGATGTGAATACTACAGTAGCACACAAACAATGTCACACCAGTACATGGTAAGAGCACAACACTGATGTGAATACTACAGTAGCACACTAACAATGTCACACCAGTAGCAATGCCACATCAGTACATGGTAAGAGCAAACCATTGATGTGAATACTACAGTAGTACACTAACAATGTCACACAAGTACATGGTAAGAGCACAACACTGATGTGAATACTAGAGTAGCACACTAACAATGTCACACCAGTATATGGTAAGAGCACAACACTGATGTGAATACTACAGTAGCCCACTAACAATATCACAGCAATACATGGTAAGAGCACAACACTGATGTGAATACTACAGTAGCATACTAACAATGTCACACCAGTAGCAATGCCACATCAGTACATGGTAAGAGCACAACATTGATGTGAATACTACAGTAGTACACTAACAATGTCACACAAGTACAGGGTAAGAGCACAACACTGATGTGAATACTACAGTAGCACACTAACAATGTCACACCAGTACATAGTAAGAGCACAACACTGATGTGAATACTACAGTAGCACACTAACAATATCACCCAGTACATAGTAAGAGCACAACACTGATGTGAATACTATAGTAGCACACAAACAATGTCACACCAGTAGCAATGCCACACTAGTACATGGTAAGATCACAACACTGATGTGAAAACTACAGTAACACACAAACAATGTCACACCAGTACATGGTAAGAGCACAACACTGATGTGAATACTACAGTAGCACACTAACAATGTCACACCAGTAGCAATGCCACATTAGTACATGGTAAGAGCACAACATTGATGTGAATACTACAGTAGTACACTAACAATGTCACACAAGTACATGGTAAGAGCACAACACTGATGTGAATACTACAGTAGAACATTAACAATGTCACACCAGTAGCAATGTCACACCAGTAGCAATGTCGCACCAGTAGATGGTAAGAGGGCAGCATTGATGTGAATACTACAGTAGCACACTAACAATGTCACACCAGTATATGGTAAAAGCACAACATTGATGTGAATACTACAGTAGCACACTAACAATGTCACACCAGTACATGGTAAGATCACAACACTGATGTGAATACTACAGTAGCACACAAACAATGTCACACCAGTACATGGTAAGAGCACAACACTGATGTGAATACTACAGTAGCACACTAACAATGTCACACCAGTAGCAATGCCACACCAGTACATGGTAAGATCACAACACTGATGTGAATACTACAGTGGCACACAAACAATGTCACACCAGTACATGGTAAGAGCACAACACTGATGTGAATACTACAGTAGCACACAAACAATGTCACACCAGTACATGGTAAGAGCACAACACTGATGTGAATACTACAGTAGCACACTAACAATGTCACACCAGTAGCAATGCCACATCAGTACATGGTAAGAGCAAAACATTGATGTGAATACTACAGTAGTACACTAACAATGTCACACAAGTACATGGTAAGAGCACAACACTGATGTGAATACTAGAGTAGCACACTAGCAATGTCACACCAGTATATGGTAAGAGCACAACACTGATGTGAATACTACAGTAGCCCACTAACAATATCACAGCAATACATGGTAAGAGCACAACACTGATGTGAATACTACAGTAGCATACTAACAATGTCACACCAGTAGCAATGCCACATCAGTACATGGTAAGAGCACAACATTGATGTGAATACTACAGTAGTACACTAACAATGTCACACAAGTACAGGGTAAGAGCACAACACTGATGCGAATACTACAGTAGCACACTAACAATGTCACACCAGTACATAGTAAGAGCACAACACTGATGTGAATACTATAGTAGCACACTAACAATATCACAGCAATACATGGTAAGAGCACAACATTGATGTGAATACAAGAGTAGCACACTAACAATGTCACACCAGTATATGGTAAGAGCACAACACTGATGTGAATACTACAGTAGCACACTAACAAGAGGCCCAATGGGCCTGTATCGCTCACCTGGCATTTCAACTAATCTTACTTAAGTTTTACATCCATCAGTCTCACTTCCAATGACTTTCAGTCACATGATTTAGTTTTCGAGATATTGACAACAATCTCTGGACTGGTTTTTTTGCATTAGTGATTTTGAACAATGTTTACGTGAAAATAGATGATATCAGTGCTAACTACAGCTGGTTTCTTAACTGTCTCACTGCTGCAAGCCAGTGCAGCCAATAATTTCAATTTTCAAAAGTTCTTGACTTGTTGAATATTTTGAAAACAATTCGACTGAAAGTTGTTGGCAGCCTAGCCACCAACAACTTTCAGTCCAATTGTTTTCAAAATATTTATCAGATTCAGAGATATAACTTTTGGAATATGTCGTCTGCAAAAACTCAGTCAGACGGTTACTAGAGGTTTAAATACAATTTGAAGAAAATGGTCTCTAAAGGCAGATAGGTAGTCTTTATAGCAGGTTATTCCCCCACCACCACACAATCCATTTAACACATGCACATCTGGCTGAATCACTGAGTTAGCGGCAGGGGTAGGGTGGGCTGGAGTTGATTTAGAAAATAATTTGACCGAGTCATTGCTGCCTTAGGCAGCATCAACTTTCATTGCTGCCTATGGCAGCAACAACTTTCAATCAAATACATTTCAAATATTTTTAAGAGCATAGATGTCAGAGCACATAATACATATCTTAAATATTTCGCCAGTATTGGAAAGGTTAATCTGTTAATTGGAATTTAATATCTAGTTTGGCAATAAAATCTGACATGGTGATAAATCAATGGACTGTGGGAACAAACCATTATTTGCCCTAAGTGAGACTGCAAATATTTAAGGAGTGATAACTTTGGCATTTGGCATCCTATCAGTTTCAGTTTCACAACACAGATATTAGATGCCGTCATTAACATTGTGACCAAGTTTGGTGTCAATCCATCAAGAAATAACAAAATGAGCCGCCAATGGACAGACAGATGGATGAATGGACATACAGAAGACGGATGGGGTCATCGCTATACGACAGCTCACTGACAAGTAAGCGGAGTTAAGAAAAGCAATTTCGGCTTCAAAATCCATCAAATAAAAAAATTGAATATGGCAGCCAAACACACTAAAATTTGATTGGTCCACAGCGGCCATGTTTTTTACCTATCAACTTCCCATGAACAAACTTTAATGGCCCTTCTTAGTCCATAATCATATCCCCAAAATTTCAGCCCGATCCGTTCAGCGGTTCTGCAGAATAAGTCGTTTTCACGAAAACTAGGTCATCCAAGATGGCCGCCGAACCATTTGGCCAATCAAGTTCCTTCGAACAAACTTGGTTCAGCTCTTGCCCTATATGATATTTCGTGAGTTTTGAATCAATCCAACAAGCAGTTTCGGAGAAGATTTTTAAAGCCATTTCCTAAAATCGGCCAAAATCCAAGATGACCACCGGCCAAATCAGCCGATCGGCTTTGTTTGAACAAACTTGGATCCCTATGCCCTAAGGATACTTCCTGCCACATATAATTGAAATCGGCCCAGTGGTTCTTGAGAAGTCGCTTAAAGGAAAAAGTTGACAGACAGACGGATGGACGGACACCGGACGGTCGCCATGGCATAAGCTCACTTGGCCATTCTGGCCAGGTGAGCTAACAATGTAATCGTCAAGACGGCTAAACCCATCCACTGCACTGATTTTGAGAAAAGCTCATTTTCATGTCAAAACATTTTTTAAAATGGTCCATTGCAAAGACTGGCTCGAAAACCGAGTAGTTGTTCTAGTGTTGCTTAAAAACACACACATACGGGCACGTGCGCATGCATGCATCTACACATGTAGGTGCACAGACATGCTTGCGCGCACTAACTGATGTCAGCCACAGTCAATCCCTGACTAATACAGTAGTAAACGACTAAAGGACACACACACACACACACACACACACACACACACACACACACACACACACACACAGAAGGGCACACCGATTTAGTTGTAGTATTTCAGGATTTATTGTCATTTTGTTTCATAAATACATTTAGACATATACTTAATCTTAAATAACATGATTATATTTATAATTTTCACAAATTTTACATCCATAGTATAATAATCATTTTAATAAATTTATTTGATTAAGTAATAAATAACAAATACTGTTAAATTTTAATAATAATTCAATTTTATCAGGAAATTCTGAGAAAAACATGTTTATTCCTGATCCAGTGTCTAAAATACTAGAACTGACCAAAGACGACAAATTAGTAACATTATTGGTGTGCAATAGGATGACCCAGACAGACAGACATGCAAGCTGACTGACTGACTGAAAAAATTTAGCAATTCGCCTAACTATATAGTCAAATCTCCTCCAGAGCGTCTATTTTCACCCTCTAATCCGCAAGTCAGACAAAAATCACTTCAGCATTGGTCAGCAGAAATATCCATTTGCAGGCCAAGAGAATTACCTTTGAGAATTTATCACTGGAGTGACTGGGTCGTTCGCTTAGCTTTTAGAAAAGTTCTCAAATGTTCTTGCGTGCGTTCATGCATGTATCTGTATGTGCGTGCGAGAGTGCCTGTGCCCACATAATATAATTCCTTATTAAATATTTGAACTGGCTAGATGCCTATGAACCATCAAGATATGGTAGAGCATCAAGATATGTTAGAGTGAACTCAATTAGTCTTCATGAGACTTTAATCCTTTACCACTCATAACAGCCAAAAATGGTTTCTGCAGTGATCTTGAGAAATGTCCATTTGCTGACCAAGAAAATAATATTTTAGAAAATTTACCACTGGAATGACTGGCTCGATAACTGAGCCAGTTATTCAAGTGGTAAATTTTCAAAAATAGTCTTCTCTTGCTCTGCAAATGTACATTTTCTGTGAGAAATTTTAAATTATTTGAATAAATTTAAGGGTTAAAGGGTTAACAGAGCAGAATTCTTCCTTAGTGAATGTCCAATTGAAGGCCAGAAGAAAATGTATCACTGACATAACTGCTATGGCTTAGAGCCAATATTTCCAGTGGTATAATTTCAAAATTAGTCTTCTCTTGACCAGCGACAAATTGACATTTTTCAAGCTTTTCACAGCTTGACCAGTAAAGTGTTAATGCCTATAGGTGGCTTAATTCACCTTTCCAGAGTATCCATCTATCACTCTGACGTCATAATCGACTAAGGGGTGTGTGTGATGACGTCATAGTCATTACGTTATAAAGGATTCTATTTGGCCCGTCTTTAACTCTTAATAGTCTGACACGTACGAGTTGTATGTCTATACTATTTAACAAGCATAGGCAGCAACAGCGCTCAGTTAAATTAGTTTCAAAATATTTAACAGATTGCTTGTATACTTTTCTAGAAATTGATAGTCAGGGAGTTCAGAGATCGATCGATCCCAACATGAGCGAGGTGTGGGTGGAGCTTAGCTAGAGATGGGCGGGGCATAGCTAAAACCGGAAAGGTCCATTGGAATGACGCAAATAGATATAAAATACACAAACAAAATATAATTACAGCACTATGTTAACATTTCACTCATAAGGAATGCGTAAGACATGGATGAGCTACATATAAAATCTTTCTTTACATATCTTTCAAAAGAACCTATTTAGCAAAAGCTAAACAATTACTGTCATGACCACGGTCACATATAACACCGGCATGCATGCACACAAAAACGTATATGTATGCAACCTTTGCCCTCATTTCCTATCATAAACACGAGGTGCGGTGAAGCAAGACTATTTTACTCTATGTTATCATAAACATGAGGTGCAGTGAAGTGTGACTGATTCCCTTGATGTTATCATAAACACGAGGTGTGGTGAAGCGAGACTGATTTCCTCGATGTTATCATAAACACGAGGTGTGGTGAAGTACGACTGATTTCCTCGGTTATCATAAACACGAGGTGCAGTGAAGCGAGACTGATTTCCTCTATGTTATCATAAACACGAGGTGTGGTGAAGCGAGACTGATATCCTCGATGTTATCATAAACACGAGGTGTGGTGAAGCGAGACTGATTTCCTCGGATGCTATCATAAACACGAGGTGCAGTGAAGCAAGACTATTTTCCTCTATGTTATCATAAACACGAGGTGCAGTGACGCGAGACTGATTTCCTCTATGTTATCATAAACACGAGGTGCAGTGAGGTGTGATTGATTTCCTTGATGTTATCATAAACACGAGGTGTGGTGAAGCGTGACTGATTTCCTCGGTTATCATAAACACGAGGTGCAGTGAAGCGAGACTGATTTCCTCTATGTTATCATAAACACGAGGTGCAGTGACGCGAGACTGATTTCCTCTATGTTATCATAAACACGAGGTGCAGTGAGGTGTGATTGATTTCCTTGATGTTATCATAAACACGAGGTGTGGTGAAGCGTGACTGATTTCCTCGGTTATCATAAACACGAGGTGCAGTGAAGCGAGACTGATTTCCTCTATGTTATCATAAACATGGTGTGGTGAAGCACGACTATTTTACTCCGTGTTATCATAAACATGGTGTGGTGAAGCGTGACTGATTTCCTTGAATGTTATCATAAACACGAGGTGCAGTGAAGCGAGACTGATTTCCCTGATGTTATCATAAACATGAGGTGTGGTGAAGCGTGACTGATTTCCTCTATGTTATCATAAACACGAGGTGCAGTGAAGCGAGACTGATTTCCCTGATGTTATCATAAACATGAGGTGCAGTGAAGCGAGACTGATTTCCTCTATGTTATCATAAACACGAGGTGTGGTGAAGCGAGACTCATTTCCACTATGTTATCATAAACACGATGTGTGGTGAAGCGTGACTGATTTCCTCTATGTTATCATAAACATGAGGTGTGGTGAAGCAAGACTGATTTCCTCAAATGTTATCATAAACACGAGGTGCAGTGAAGCGAGACTGATTTCCTTGATGTTATCATAAACATGAGGTGTGGTGAAGCGTGACTGATTTCCTTGATGTTATCATAAACACGAGGTGTGGTGAAGCGAGACTATTTTACTCGATGTTATCATAAACACGAGGTGTGGTGAAACGTGACTGATTTCCTCTATGTTATCATAAACATGAGGTGTGGTGAAGCGAGACTGATCTCCTCGGATGTTATCATAAACATGAGGTGTGATGAAGCGAGACTGATTTCCTCAGATGTTATCATAAACATGAGGTGCAGTGAAGCGACCGATTTCCTCTATGTTATCATAAACACAGGGTGCAGTGAAACATGACTGATTTCCTCTGTTATGATAAACACAAGGTGCAGTGAAGCGTGACTCATTTTCTCGATGTTATCATAAACACGAGGCGCGGTGAAGCCAGACTGATTTCCTCGATGGTAACATAAACATGAGGTGCAGTGAAGTGTGACTGATTTCCTTGATGTTATCATAAACACGAAGTGCGGTGAAGTGTGACTGATTTCCCTGATGTTATCATAAACACGAAGTGCGGTGAAGTGTGACTGATTTCCTTCATGGTATCATAAATACAAGGTATGGTGAAGCATGACTTTGATTTCCTTGATGTTATCACAAACACGAGGTGCAGTGAAGCGAGACTTTGATTTCCTCAATGCTTTGAGATCATGTTGTTAGATCTTTTTTCAAGTGAGTAAATATAATCAATATATGTAACAGACCTCTCAACATTTAAACAGTGGATTGGAGAGTGTTGGCATCCTCTTCAAAAGGTCACATCCAACTCATGTGACAAGCTCCGCTATAAGATTTGAAATTGTAGATGTCACTATACATTAAAGTAGTCTTAAAATTTTTTAATCAAATTTCCAATGACATGAGATTTACACATAGCTACGTGACAGCATGAGTTAACCCTTTCCTGCTGAAACCGGCCTCTGTAGTGGTATTGAGGAATGTTAATATGCAGGCCAAAAGAAGACCTTTTGAAAATTTACCACTGGAATGACTGGCTCGATAACCGAGCCAGTCATTCCAGTTGTAAATTTTCAAAAATAGTCTTCTCTTGGCCTGCTAATTGATATTAAATAAGCAAATAGTTTTACTTTCTTGAAAAAATGTAGCCATTAAAGGGTTAAAAGCCAAATGAAAGGTTACAATTGAGAGGTCTGGCGCAATACACTGAGATTTAATAAAATCAATAACGGAGATCAATACTGACATATGCCATAAGTGTCGGAGTGATAACTGTAACTGAAAACACAGAATTCTAATAAATACATTTATAGGCGTAAAACAATATTTAGTCATGCCAGGAAATTCAAAATTAATGGACAAGAAACTAAATACAGAGGCTGCATCCACCAGCCAGGCTCTGACAAATTATATATATTTCATAATAAACTAAGCTTGCATTTTATATCCAACACCACACGCATACATGGACACATCCACACAGGGGCTACGTATGATTTCAGTACAGTCTAACCTGTCAATATTGGACACAAGTTCTGCTTCTTAAACGTGGTGACACACGGGACAACAAATCATAAGCAACAAATGGGTGCAGGGGACCAAGTTGCGAGCAACTTTTTGGCTGAAAATGCAAACTTTTTTGTTGAAATAAACATACTGGTCGAGTGTGATACACAAGCTAACTTGCTGCTAGCGATTTGTTGTCCCATATAACGTAAGGCCAATTGTCCAAGAAAATACAATTTTTGCTTATTGGATGTCCATTTGAAGGCCAAAAGACGGTTATTCTTAAAAATGTACAACTCGAATAACTAGTAAGGCAGTTATTCCAGTTGCAAATTTTTGCAAAAAATAGCAACCACCTGTCTTTAGTAGCCACCTGTTGATGGCCCATACAGTGTCCATTATAGACAGGTTTTACTGTTGTTTTATGTAGAGTTAACAAGGAGCTTTCAAACTTGAGCGGTGGTGTTCAGATTAGAAGGATAATTTGAAGTCTGATCGATTGAAACGACTCGCCATCTTATCATATCTTGTGTAAGTGTGAATGCTTATATGAGTACAATGAAATTTTGTGATTGATTAAAGATATTTTGGATTAGCTTCCTAGTGTGAACACAGGCTTAGGGAACATTCACACTAGCATGCCAATCCAAAGTAAGTCCGATCGAACGTAAATATTAACATTTAGCTTAGGGAATGTTCACACTATATTCATTTACTTCTCATAACTTGTACAAGCGTAAATGCTTACCCAAAAACAAAAATTTGTGATTGATAGGACTTCCTTCGGATTAGCTAATCGAATGTGATCACGGACTTCGTCTAAACTTAGACGTTAAATATCGAGACTCGTGCGAACTGGAGTTGATTACACTAGTGACTATGACCATAAATAATTGTACATATTTCGGGTTACAATCCACTGTAAATTTTAAAAGCTATACTATTATACATACAATATTTGACAATTTATAACATTATGAATGAAGTGATATTCTTTGTAAGTTTCTTTCCCAACGCTTTAACACTTGAAAGCCCAGAATCTGAGTCTCAAGTCAGGAAAGCTGTTGAATATTTTAAAACTAATTTGACTGGAACGGGTTGCTGCCATAGGCATAGGAGGCCAGTCAAATTAGTTTCAGAATAATCACCAGCATATTCATTTCATCATAAAGAATTTGGAGTCTGCTCTGTAAGGGTTAATGGGTTAGTTAACGCTTTCACCGACAAATCCCTGAAAAAGTATATTTTTTACTCTATATACCCTATTCTGTTAAATATTCTGAAATTAATTTGACTAGAAGCCATTGCTGCCTGTTTCCAGTTAAATAAATTTCAAACTATTCAACAGTTTTCTGTATGGTTGCCTTGAAAATAAGATATAGGGAATTCATCAATGAAAGGGCTAAACTGAGTCCCTGTACAAGTGTCATCATCGACAGTAATTAAATACAGAAACATGCTCCTCACTAAAAGCAACATTATGCTTTATCACATAAAATCAATATTTTGAGCAGATAAAATAAAACGGTAGAATATGTTTGCGGAAGTATAAATTCATGATCAGGATGTATTAACACTCGCATCTTCACATAAAATATCAAACATTTTCATGGATAGTAAGAAGGAACATGCGTTGAGTTTAAAAAAAAGTGTTGCTGAACTCTGTGTCTCTTCAATAGCAACCGCTTTCAGCAACACTGTCTCAGAATGAACATTAATTAGACAGCGTATAAAAGAATACTGAATAAGACAAGGTGATAATTTAGTCATTAATGTGTTTACAAACAAATACTTATGATTCCATTAATGCATCGCTAAACAGCATCATGCCTGATGCTTTTTATCGGATCAAAGTATTGATACCTCACACAGAATTTTTTTTTTGATAGCTACACATAATCTGTTTTTATTGAATTAGTCTGTTTTTATTGATTACTCTGGCCTAATTTCAATGAGATAGTGTAACACTTGGTGAGAAACTTACCTGAAGATTGATCAGTTTCTCTGCACAATGAGATACCTGGACCTGGGCATTGATTACATCGTCATTTAATGAGCCTGAGATTGATTAGTGTTTTGCAAATGACCCTGACATCTCTAAGCAGACCGTATATAAATCCATAATGAGACATGCAAGTGATCACGAACAACATGTTATTCACGATTGATTCCATCACAAAGAAAATACCTATCCATCCATATCTAGATATAGCCAGCACATGTCTGATTATGATCCATCCACCTTGTTACAGAAGTTATTGGTTTGATTGAGTTCCTAATGGACCTGTCTAGGTAATAAATCAATCATATGATGTCATAAGCAGCTATGTGACATGTATAATGATGTCATAATTAATGATGTCATGAATGATGTAGATAAGATCATCACAAATGCTTAATTGATGACGGACTAAGTGTTGTTGTATGAATTGTTTCTTTACTATTTTATAAAGATGCTGTTAAATATTTTGAAACTAATTTGACTGGGCACTGTTGCTTCCATAGGCATAGGCAGCAACAGTACCCAGTCAAATTAGTTTCAAAATATTCAACAGCTTACCTGTATATTTTTCCTGGAAATTGATAGTCAGGCAATTCAGGGATCAATCCAAATATGGCTAAGGGTGGGTGGAGCTTAACTAGAGATTGGCAGGGCATAGCTCAAACATAGTTTTAGCTATGCCCTGCCAATCTCTAACTAAGCTCCTCCCACACTTTGCTTGTGCTGGGATCGATCAATCCCTGAACACCCTGATTATCAATTTCCAGAATACTATACAGGTAAGTTGCTGAATATTTTGAAACTAATTTGATTGGGTGCTGTTGCAACCTATGGCAGCAACAGCGACCAGTCAAATTAGTTTCAAAAATAATCCACAGAATGTTTATTAAATAGTAAAGACACACTATTCGTACAACAACAATGCTTAGTCAATCTTCAATTAAGCGTTTGTGACATACTTATCTACGTCATCTTAAACATGACATAGCTGATTATGACATCAGATGATGGATGAATAAACTGTAAAGGTCCATTATTCTGCTCCCTGGATCTCTCAGTCAGTCATCTTGGCTTATCCTTTTGTTAAACAACCTTTGTTAACTTGTCAGTGTTGTACATGTATGCATACACACAATTACAAATGCTTGCATGCAGACAGATATACAATTACACTTGTACAAATTCATGCATTCAATCACTCACATACGAAGGAATGAACACGCGCACAGATAGCCATGTTGAGAGATATCTAGAAAGGCAGTGGTGCTTAGTGCCATATCAATCTAGTATATAGACAATGGGCAGTAAATACAAGTTATGTTGAAACAAAGTTTAGAAGGAAATATTTTAAAAAGATCATTGACAATCATCTTCTTCGAAGCTGCCATTTTAGTTTGACATTTACAGCCGTCATTATTTAGGATTCTACTGTTTTCGGTACTATGCAATGCTAAATATGAAAGCCATTCCCATAACTCTAATGAAAATCATCATTTTGTTTGCTTCAAAGATGAGCAGAGTTACCTTGATAGTACATAGCTATTACTATGCCAACACTAATTGTGTATTTCCTATGCTACAAGTGGAACATGCCAGGCTAATTATTTTGAGAACAAGTTGAACGAAAATTTTACCCGTCTATAGCAGCAATAACCTTCCATCAAATTGTTCTCAGAATCATCAGCAGACAATACAAGTATCATTCGCTAAGGCTTTGGTAACAATTTGACTGAAAATCATTGCTGCAACAACTTTCAATCACATGGTTCTCAAAATAATCAGGACTCTTAATATTGTAACATTTGCTGAAGATATTTTGCACAATTTGAATTACAGTCATTGTTGACTAAGGCAGCAAAAACCTTATCAGGATGACTTTAACAGTCTCACTGCTGCTAGTCAACAGACAATAATTTCAACGAACAAAAACAAATGATTGCTGAATATTTTGAAAACAATTTGACTGAAAGTTGTTGGTGGCCTAGCCACCAACAACTTTCAGTCAAATTGTTTTCAACATATTTAGCGGGTCGAGAGATATAACCCCTGGAATATGTCATCTGCAAAAACACAGCAGTCAGGCGGCTAAGAGATGAAAACACAATACACAGAAATTTCTATGATGAAACAACCATTTTGAATACAATGTCACATAGGAAATAGTAAAATACATAAGCTTTAATAATAATATCATAATTTAACATTTATAGCAACAGTGTATAATATATGCATGTAATATATATCGCTCTACAACATAAGAGGAATAACATTCAAATATTTATTATATATTATTTATATAAATAAATGCCTTGCATTATTGAACTATTCAAGGTTTCCATCACTATCTCGCATAAATCCGGTTTAAACTGTAGCAAAACATATCAAAGATGGATATATTGTCAACAACTTGACTGAAGGTTTATCGCTGTTAAATGCAGAACCATTCTTCAGTCAAATCTTTTGCAAAATAATCAGTCAGATTTTAACTATTATATAGCGTGCAGTAACGCTTATTTATGAACTACGAGGTGAACTGTGTTGTAGATAATATTAAAAAAATACATAAGTTAGTAAAGGCAATATATAATTCACAAATAAAGATATTTACTAACCAGGAGTTGTCATGTTCAGACATAAATCACATGCTAAAGTGTATACATGGCGCTTTATAAAAGCAATAGTAGATGGATAATTATTAATAATTCAAAGCCATCCACTTCTCTATGGGTCTGAATTCTAATGACATGTCAGACCCTGTCCACTAAATACATATTTAATTGTCTCGCTGCTGCAAGTCACCAGAGAATAATTCGAATGAGCAGAAAACTCTTGACTTGCTGAACATTTTGAAAATAATTTGACTGAAAGTTGTTGTTGGCTTTTCACCAACAAATTTCAGTCAAATTGTTTTCAAAATATTTATCAGGTCCAGAGATATAAGCCCTGGATTAAGTTGTCTGCAGAAGAAAGCTCAGCAGTCATATGGTTAATGCTGGTCATATTTGACATTAGACTATAATAGCTTTAGATGCAGATTGACATTCTCTTCACCCGCATCAAGCTAAGCAACTAAGCACATATTGCCCCAGAAACTAAGCTTATTATTAATGTATGTATTATGCTTGCTTACTCTTGGCCTATTAATATATAAATTCAAAATGTAGTAAAAGTTGAATGCCAATAACACAGTTGCTGCTCATGTAGGCTTTGGATATTTCTGAATCTTTTCTGTTAATAAGGCAGATTAAAAATTAGCGACAGATAGGTTAGACTTAAAGGTGCATATTCACAGTAAAATTTCTGAAAATAAAATTGTTAAAATTGCATACTTTTATAAGCTTAAATTATGTGCCTATGTGTAATGAAACAAAATAAATCTTAACATATGATGATTCCATTCCATATAAATTAATATAATTATTTAAGTTGCGAAATTGAAATAGAGGCTCGTGCCTCTATTTCAATATTGCAACTTAAAAAATTATATGAATGTATAAATTTTCACAGTTTAAACCTCTAAAAGTGTATAATTTAAAATTTTATTTTCAGAAATTTTACTGTGAATATGCACCTTTAAGATTATCCACTAATGTCACTAGCCTTCAACACAATTAAATGCTCAAAGATCCTAGATGTACTACACCATGCCAGTTGCAATGAAGATGAGCTGCGACTAATGACACTACTGCCTGCAGACACCAAGCTGAGAGTACGAGTCAAGTCAGTGAAGTCTGTAGAGTTTGAGACATCAATTGGTGCCCCACAGGGAGATAGTCTATCTCCTGTTTTTCACCTGCTATCTTCCTGCAGCATGCGTGTCTGTGGGGTGCCACAAAACCAAAAAACCCAGTCTCCATACTGAGTATGCCGCAAGAGATGAAATATGCCGACAATGTGCAATTTACAGGTGAGGGAAAAAAAACCTTTGACAGACTACTCCCGATAGCTGCAAGCAAACTAAGAAATGAGAATCTCTTTATTAATGAATCCAAAATGGAGTTGACGTACCTATAGACAAATTATGATGCTTAAGGAGATGATGACCAACTTCCGATCTTCATGGCGGTGAACCATGAAGGAAAAGTAAAATCCTGGGCTCACTGCCCTGCAGCACTCAGCTGACATTGTTGTACACTGCATCATGGGAAACAGATTTCCAGTCCTTCTAGAAGCTGTGGATTCATAGATCAAAGATGCTCTTGACAAAGACTACATTTGTACAACTCACCCAGTGTATCCTTCATACTGTACAGCTATAACAGCTGGACAGCTCCAAAGGCAGTTGTAGTCAAACTTGATGCCTGCCAGCACAAACACCTCTGCACCATCACTGGACACCGATGGCTGGACATCATAATTTCCAATGATGCACTATATACAAGACTCTGCTGTCCGTAACAGTTGCCCAGCAAAGATGGTCCATGTTTGTCCATGCGCTAACGATGACAGAAGACACCCCCACACAGCCACGGGATTCGCCCTAATTGGAGTCAATAAATATAAAGCCAGTAAAGGACACCATTGCATAAATATGTTAAGCGTGGAGCAAGGTGACCTCAAGAAAGCATGACTCGGTACAGTCAGATCAGGAATGGACCTGAGGAAGCTAAAGTCTTTGGCTGAGGACAAGACACAGTGAGCAAAAGCGATGAAGGACTGATTGCAGCTGTAGCATGTTTCCATGATGACAGCCGCAGAATACAGTAATCATAAAGTGATAAATGTTAGTGTCGCAGTTAAGAGGTGGCAATGACTTAGTGACAGTCAATGCTACAACAGTAAGCAATAAGTGGCTATATCAGTCAACCATTTAATTGTAAAATATTCATATCACTCAATGCAACAGTAGCCTTCATTGCCTGTAGTCGTAATCACATCACCACACTTGTCTCAGTCAATAGAGGGCAATGCTGTTTAATCACAGATATAATACCTCCACAAGCGCAAGACCATATCAAGTCATTGCGCATCAAACTCAAATAAACAACAATATAACAGAGGAAGATTCTGATGAGAACATGAACAATAATTAAGAATATTTGATCAACCTTTCAAGAGTTATATCTGACAATAGATCTGAAAACACCATCAATGACAGCAATGTCTTCTAATCCAATTATTTTCAAAATCTTCAACAGTACGTTTTATTTTGTTGGAAACATTAAGTTATTTCTGAGCTGTACTATACTATGCAGATTAACCCATTAACCCTCAAATTTATTCCCAAAAAAAATTTCAATTTTCTCATAGAAATGCCCATTTTCAGACCAAGAGAAAACTATTTCCGAAAACGTTGGTCCCGATCCCAGGATGATTCATAATAAGGAAAAATTAGTTATCTCTAAGTAAGAGAAAACTATTTTTGAAAATTTCCCACTGGGATGACTGGCTCGGTTATCGAGGCAGTCATTCCAGTGGTAAATTTTCAAAGTCTTCTCTTGGTCTGCAAATGGACATTTCCTAAAACCACTGCAGAAGTCGTTTTTGGCTGATATAAAGGTTAAAAGGTTCGCAAGAAACTAAAATATGAATATACAGTCATCCCTGTTCAAGAGATCACCTGGCTAATGTCACCACAAGATGGGTGTTTCGTTATTAGGTCAGGTGGTCGACAGAACAGCTGCCTCACCAAACCATCAATTTGTGCTCCTAAAGAGTCGCCTATAATCATGGTAATAACAGCAGGCATGTACAGCCTAAGGACAGTTGTAACCCTATTTTTCAGTCTTGGCACTTCCCCTTCCCAAATCAAGATACCATCATGCATTAACTCCCTGGTCTATCCCAAAATTTGTGAGTGGCTAAGGCACTGATCAGGGGCCCATTTTCACGACTGAATTGGTTCGTGGTTGACTGAAACAGCCCGTGGTTCATACGTTTTGGCATTCCAGAAGTTGAAAATTTACTGACTTGGTTCATCGAACCAAGAACCAAGCTTTGATCTCGGTTCGTTGTTGCCAATGATTACTGGTTCGTAAATTTAAAGATGCTATATTTTACAACTTATTTGAATGATGAGATCGCGTCAATATTTTTAGTGTATGCAGTCATCTGCAATTTACATAGACTGAAATTAAATGCTAAATCGAATTATGATCAAATTAATTGCTAAAGTTAACCCAAATTAGAATGCTTGTGGGTTCAGAACATTGCCACGAAATCGGCAAGCCTCGTCAATTTGCATAAATACTGTTTTGGCAATTCGGTCGCGAAAATGGTCCTTAAGAGAGAATGTGTCAGTAGTGACTGCTTGTGTGTGCACCATAAGGTGGTCCCTTAAGACAGGTTTTACTGTATTAATGTGACAGTTAAATTGGGTTCTAAATTGAACGATTTATCTTGATTGATTCTGAAAACATGCGTCGAAGGACATGATGCTGTTAACTACCATTAAAATTTGACTAAAGGACGCAGTTTTTTGGTCAAAACACATGTACTAGAAAGGGGGGTGCGTACTATAATCGAGAACATTCCTTCCACACATTTTTGGGTCGAAATTTTTCTTAAAAAGTCACAGATTATACCACGGAAATAGAGCTAAATGTTACCATAGCCAATTCGTGCCGCCTGATGACTATGTTTAATGTATACTCCAAAAACATCAAGCGGAAGTGAAATTATTAAATTGGGGCGCCTAAATATTGCTTATTCTTTAATACATATCACTTATTACATCGAAATTAATCCAGAATTTGACATAAAATGGCGTCGAGAAAAGATACGTGTATAAATCATGTGATTCGCCTCCAATCGCAAAAGATCTTTATTCTAATTAGAGCGAGTACTCGGATATAAATATTCTGGACTCGGAACTCGGAAATTGCTATATATCATCATTGCGCGACAGGAACTGAATGTTCCCGTACCTGTTTGATAACCAACTCCCGTTAGCGCATAAGATTACACAGCGCCTCCAATCACAAGAGCCAGATAACCAACTCCCGTTAGCGCATAAGATCACACAGCGCCTCCAAACGCAAGAGCCATTACAATCACAAGATTTTGATGTTTTCAAGGAGACATTTTATGCCAAAATTAGATTGATTTTGATGTAACAAACAATCTTTATTGAAGATACACGATATTTAGGCTGTCCTATTTAATAATTTCTCTAACATCATAATAATTTTTAGTCATGCATTAAACATGACGCGGAGTGATGGTTATTTTTTATACCAAGTTTCGATTTTTTAAAGGTACGTTTTTTCTAAATTTAACAGCGTCTTATACTTGAATACAAGAGTTTTTTGGGCAGATTTTGGTCAAATTTGGGACAGCGTCCTATATTCGAGGGCGGCCTTTAGTCGAGAAATTACGGTAGTAATAAATGTTCTGTTGAATATTTTGAACATAATTGGATTCGAAGACATTGCTGCCTATGGCAGCAATCTCTTCCAATTCAATTATGTTTAAAATATTCAACAGGACATTTTATTTTGTTTTGTTACGTTAATTCTAAGCTGTACTGTAGCTCGATGATTGTCTAATGTTCTCTTATGAAGGTCTTCAGCGTGTTACAGTAAAGCAGATTGAATACTTAACAAACTACACACAAGTACTAAGCTCCACAACATTCTGATAAATAGCTACAACATACACTGGAGAGATAGTCATAGAGGTACAAACTATTGCTCAATATGTGTATTGTCATGGTTTCCGCTCTCAGATGCTCCTAGAGATTGTGTATACTTTGGTCCGCTTGGTGACTCAGGTGGCCGTAGACGCACCCGTTCATCATCATCATCCTCGCTTTTTAAGTAGAAATGTAGTCCAATATTAAGTTCAGGGATCTCATACAGAACAGCCAGCCAGAGCATCATCATAATAAGACCCAGTAGGAGGTATGCTGTAACAAACAGAGACCATTATTCAATTTATATTTTAAAGAGCTCCAGAGCCTCCAAGGGTCTCAAACAAGATTATCCTGAGGTGTTCACCAGAATAACATCTACACAGTATGCATGTCACAAATTCACCTACATTACATCTACACTCACACACGCATGCACGCACGCACGCACGCACGCACGCACGCACGCACGCACGCACGCACGTACGCCCGCACACACACACACACACACATGCACAAATTCACCACCGCAGCATCTACATGGTCCACACCTCACCAATTCACCACTTAGACCAGATTTCTCAAAGTAACTCGCAGAAACCTCAGTGAGAAAATAAGAAATCAAGCTGAAATAATCAGGCAGAGCTATAGTAGACAAAAACATCCTATGCTTAACAATGAGAACCTCGACATTTAAGCTGTTGATCCCTATCGGATGGAAATTTTAACAAGGTCGATAGAATCTCAGTAGCTGCGGGGAAAGCGTGAAGACGGATCTACCTTTGAGACTACATACCCAAAGCATACAATGCATGCATTTACCAAGTTTGATAACTACATATAAAAGACCCTCTTGAAACGACAGCCCAGAATAAGCTTTTGAGACTGACTGATTAAGCAACCATGCATCCGACCGACTAACTAATAAGGGACATGGTAGTCTATTGAGCTTCTACTCACAGCTAGAAATTTAACTTGATCGCTTATCAATCTAATCAATTAACTGATCACTTTTCAGAAATAGTCTTCCCTTGGCCTGCAAAAGGACATTCCTAAAAATCATTGCAGAAGCGGGCTTGACCATTAAAATATTAACATACTCCATGCATTCAAGGCAATGATACACTGACCACAAACAACTTAAAGTAATAATAACGAAAAATTAGCTAACTCTCCGGGATGTAGAAATTGTTTGAGTGTAGCTTTCGTGACCATCTTGGTCACTTCTTGAGCACTAACGTTAGTGCTGAAGAAGTGACGGAGATGGTCACGAAAGCTACACTCAGTTAGTGCTGAAGAAGTGACCGAGATGGTCACGAAAGCTACACTCAGTTAGTGCTGAAGAAGTGACCGAGATGGTCACGAAAGTTACACTCAAACAATTTCTACATCCCGGAGAGGTAACTAATTTTTCCTTATTACGAATCATCGTGGGATCGGGACCAACTTTTTCGGAAATAACTTAAAGTAAAATTAAACAAAAATTAATAATTAAAATAAAGTTTCATTAAGATACTAGGCTACAAGAAGTTAAGCTTGCCAAAACAAAAATCTGCAGAGAATCTACGCACGTACACACACACACACACACATGCCCGCATGCACACGCACTCAACATGGCTGGTTGGTGCATAAAGATTAAACTATAATTTATCCAAACCAACCTTGTAGTGATTGAGCATTTGATATAGGATTTATTTTTAGCAATGACCTTCCCATCTCTGGTCAAGCTCCACTCATGCTGTACATGCGCTTGAATTGATTTTAACCCTTTGAACCCTGAATTTCAAGAATTCCAATTTCAGGGTAACTATATATGTAAGCTATTGAATATTTTGAAACTAATTTAACTAAGAGCTGTTACTGCCTATGAAAGCAACAGCTCCAATTTAAATTAGTTTCAAAATCATCGACAGAATACGTATTGCCTTGTAAATTCATGAAACACATACAAGTTAGACATTTATTATCAAACCTTTGCTCCTTTGATGTTGGAATGATCACAGAGCTCATTTGATTATAACATCAACTAACAAGTGATAAGACCTTACTAGACCAGTGAACTGCATTTGACATGAAGTGGAAATGAGTTTGAGATTCTATTTATCACAGATGACGCATGTATTATTTCAAACTGTCACATAAATTCATGTCTTAACCTTCGGCATTTTTCATGTTTATTGCTGTAATGTTTTACAACTGTGAGTTCTGGTCAATGCACTACCATATCCAGAAACATCTAATGATTTCTGTATGAAGGCTAGTATTGATTGATCTTACATATCTCATTGTGATTTCTACTCAACCATTTCATCCTGATTTCCAGTTCAAAACTTGGTTTTCAGGGAAAATAAATATATTATCTTCTATCTATCTTGAGAACAATCTGATCGAAAACGCTTACTGTTGCCACAAGTTTCAATCAATTTTCCGTCAACCTGTTTTCAAGATAAGCAGCAGAACATAAAAGATACAATATACATTAAAAGGATTAATTATAGATCTAGCATACAGGATGAATTAGGCTTCAAATGTGATTTGAAATTTTCTCTATGCTGTAAATATCCCCTCCTGTATATAATTTACGTATAATATATATATATATTTGTACATTAGTTCTATAAATAAGTTGAGGTCCTCGGGGAAGAACAGTTGCATTGCTGACTGTGTTTTTACACTCTATAAATAGAGAGTATTATTATTATTATTATTATTATTATTATTATTATTTAAAGTAACTACTGTATCTAGGCATGGAAGATGGAATTTCAGAGTGGGAAATATTTAATACAGATTCCTGGCATTTCAACTGAATGCATGATTGTGTATTTAATCAGCAGGAAAGTAATTTATTATGCCATTTTAAGTTGGCATATAATAATACTTCCATATGTCATTTCATATTGTTACGTAATGTGTATATATATATATATATATATATATATATATATATATATATATATATATATATATATATATATATCAAGAAAATAATGAATTCTGTATGCGGTTAGAATATTTTATCTCTCAACTGCCCCCAGGACCCTAATGCGACAGGATGAAGAACAGAGAACCCATAGAAATTCTGTTTTTATTTCCCGACATTGCTAGTATCTGAATTGTAAAGGAATATGAGGAATTATTTGAAAATATTGAAAATAATTTGTCAGGAATAAGCTGTTGTGCTCAAGGCAGCAACAGTTTCAAGTTTATCACTCACCACACTGATGTCAATATCTTTTACAGTGTCAATAGCAAAGCACCTGGTGTACATGTTTCAACTATTTTGGCGGATGATGTTGCTGTCTATGACAGCAACATCTTCCACCACATTTATTGAAAAAATGAACACCAGTTCATCTTTTAATTTAATTTGAAAATTTTGACATTAGAGTGATGCGGGTTAAAGCGCAACACAAACAAGAACTAGACACGATATCAGTGTTTCACTGACGGGACATTAGCGAAAATCTTGGCATTTTGCATTTCCAAATATAAATCTAGCTTTGTATCAAGATCACAATGACCGTGACTTCAAGTCTGAATGTCTATGCTTCTCCCCCTGGTTGAGGTAACTATATGGCGATCTTACTTCCAATAATTTGGTCAATTCTGATATAAAGGCCAGATGAGCTATGTAGAACCAAACTGTTAAATTCTGCATTTTATACAAATGCTACAATGACCTTGACATCTGACCGCAATATCATTGTAGTTCATATAGGTAAACACGTGACCACGTTAAATTCAAGTTGGGGGAACCGATCCTGAGATATAAGGCCATATGTTGAGCTAAACCAAAAATTTAAACAAAAAGAATAATTTTATATTAAGGTCACAGTGAACTTGACCTTTGACTTTATGACATCAACATGATTGTACTGCATCTGGTTGATATATGTAACCATGTGCTCACGTTTAGCCACAATAGGCTGAACCAATCATTAGATATAAAATGATAAGTTGAACAAAAATAGAGTATTATACCAAGGTCCTGGTGGCCTTGACCTCATGATCTCAATATCATTGTACTCCATCCGCTTGATATAAGGAAGCATGTGTCCAAACTTAGTCCCAATAGGGTGCAACCATGACAAGATATGACGATATGTTGAGCTAAACGCAAAAGATAACCGTGAAAAGTAGAGTTTTATACGAATGTTACAGTGTCCTTGAACTTTGACCTCATTGTGCTCTATTCACTTGATTTAACCCTTTTACGACTAAGCAACGAAAGTTGATAAGAATCAATTTGACAATTTCTGGTAAATTTGTGATAAAATTAAGATTTTCACACAAAAAATTGATCGATCAAAATTCTTAAAAGATGCTCTAGAGGCTACCCCCATGGAATCCATCTAGTCAAATTTGGTTGAAATATATGTCACGCAGCCAAGAAGTAATAGCATTTTGACGATCATTTCCAGTTACTTTTTTCATAAAATCTAAATCAATATTCACCACAAAAATTGCTCAATCCAAATTCTGAATAGAAGTTGTAGAGCCTACGTACATAGAATCCATCTACCGGTAGTCAAATTTGGTTGAAATATGTCAAACATCTAAGGAAGAGTTAGGTAGCATTTTGACCATTTCCTGTAGATGTTTCATAAAATCTAAGATTTTAACCCAAAAAATTGATCTTTCAAAATTCTGAATAAAAGTTCTAGACCCTACCACCATAGAATCCATCTAGTCAAATTTGGTTGAAATATGTCAAGCGGCTATAGAGGAGTAACATTTTGATCATTTCTGGTACATTTTTCATAAAATCTCATTTTTACACAAAACATTGATCTTTCGAAATTCTGAATAAAAGTTCTAGACCCTACCACCATAGAATCCATCTAGTCAAATTTGGTTGAAATATGTCAAGCAGCTCTAAGGAGTGGCATTTTAACCATTTCTGGTAAATTTATCATAAAATCCAAGATTTTCACCCAAAAAATTGATCAATCAAAATCCTGAATAAAATTCTAGAACCAACCACCATAGAAGGCACCTAGTAAAATTTGGTTGAAATATGGCAAACAGCTAAGGAGGAGTAGCATTTTGAACATTTCCGGTACATTTTTCATAAAATCTAAGATTTTCACCCCAAAAAATTGACTAATCAAAATTCTGAAAAAGTCTGGACAGTACCAACATAGGATCCTTCCACCCAAATTTGATTGAAATTGGTCAAACCGTTAAGATGATGCAGTTTGACAGATGGACAGACAGACGATGGATGGCCGCCATGGCATAAGCTCACTTGAGCTAAAAATGAGAAAATCTTATTTATTGTCATATAGACTAATGGCTCTGATAGTACAAAACAAAACTGCAAAGTTTTAATGGGATTGGATAAGTCTTTGATTGATTAAATGTCAATTGAAAAACTTTAATATTCTTCTAATTCGTGGCTTAAGCATATTTATCACACAAAAATATTCAAAGTCCAAACCCCGGAAAAGTATGGAAACAATTTGAAAATCACAATCCTTATGATGGAGACTGGATGCAATGATAGCGTAGAACAAATCTGTAAAGTTTTATTGACAATGGATAAGTGCTTGATGAATCGAATGTCCATTGAAAAACATTCACCTAATTCTTGTCATTCCGCACGCAAGATGCCATTTGAATCGCTATGTCGAGATCATCCGCTTCACTATGGGCTCGACAAAAATCTCTTGACCTGCAATTGAATGGCCATTTTTCAATACAATTGCAGACATGCTTTACCCGCCATCACCATATTAGAAGGGTATTAACAATAATCAAAGCATTCAATGCAAGCGTAAAGATTACAAATAATTACACGAATACCAGTAATGACATACCCGTGGTACAGACTTTGTACAAAGCACGGAAACTCTGATCTTGATAATCGCCAGGGATGTAATCACCAAGACCAATAGTTGTCATGGAAATGAAGCAATAATAAAATGCGTCTAGGTAATTCCAGCCTGGCTCAAGTGCCGTGTAGATGGCGGCCGGTATGAGGAAGAAGAAGATGAAAACAATTGTGATCACTATGGCGAGATGCATCATCCGAATATGAAACACCTAAAATAGAGACAAGAAAAGTTAATAAACGATAATTGACCTTTCCAGTTTATCCCTCCATCATATGACATCATAATTAACGTGTAGGATGACGAACAATTAGTTATGGCATGAATGAATATTTTGAAACTAATTTGACTGCATAGGCAGCAACAGCACCAAGCTAAATTAGTATACAAATTTAACACCTTACCGGTACAGTTTTCTGGAAATTGATTGTCAGGGCATTCAGGGATCGATCGATCCCAACATGAGCAAGGTGTGGGTGGTGCTTAGCTAGAGATGGGTGGGGCATAGCTAAAACTGGAAAGGACCATTATCTGCTGCGTCCACCCTTTGTCCCAGACAGGTATTTTAACATTATCCAGTAGAACGCAGATTTCTACAGCTTAAATTTAATTTCAACTCTGCAAAAATTGATATTTTGCTGAAATGAAATCTAAGAGATTTAATGATATGAATAGCATCCAGCACTTGGCATCTGAGAATTAGCTAGAATGTTACAGTTTTTCAGAATTCCTCAATGGCTTGACATGTACAAGCCCAGGCCTCTAATTGAATGTCGACATCATCAGGGGAGATAACTCAAACACTAATATGGCAATATTTCACTGAAGCATATGCATAAATATGAAGCGTATTGATGCAGGAATTCGATGTAGCTATAATCTGGAAATGAGTTCAGACATACAGGTCCTACTTGTCTCCCGTCGATGGAGTCTAAGGATATATCACAACATAATAAACATTTTTGATTAAATATCCACTGGAAACTATTGCTACCAACTGGCAACAACAGTTCCCATAGAAATTAGTTTCTAAATATTTAAAAAATTATTTATGAATTTTGAATTAGTTCTTCATAAATTTGATGCTTCCAGTTCAAAACTGGGAATTTTTGTATCAAAGACATTATTGCATATAGATCGAACATTATGAGAAAGCAGGTATGAAGACCATTATTTTGTCATCGAGATCAGGACATTTAGTAATTCTGGTCATGGAAAAGTCATTGAATTTCATAATGTGTAATAGGAATGGAGTGCGTTAATCTGAAGAAAACTGAAAACTTGAGAATGTTTATTAATAGCATTACAGTGAGGACACACAGATCTATAACCCTGAGTGCTATGTATGACACATTCCTACAATCTCCAATACGCTATTGTTTGCAGTCCATGTTAGCATTCATCACGCTGCTTAGAATGAGATCGTGGCACTCTTGCGGCCAAGCTACAAATAAGATTTTTCACCCTTTAATTGATGATTACAGTTTAGTCATCAGTCATATGACATCATAATCAATTACGTCATGAATGCTAAGTTTGTCAGGAATGTTTAATTAATGACGGACTAAGCGTTGTTGTATGAATTGTATGTCTTTACTATTTAACCCTTTAACCCTCGAATTTATTCAATAAAATTTCAATTTTCTCATAGAACTTGTCAATTTGCAGATCAAGAGGACTATTTTTCAAATTTTACCGCTGGAATGACTGGCTCGGTTATCGAGCCAGTCATTCCAGTGGTAAATTAAAAAAAAAATAGTCTTCTTTTGGTCTGCAAATGGATATTTCTCAAGACTACTGCGGAAGCCGTTTTTGGCTGATATGAGTGTTAAAGGGTTAATAAACATGCTGCTGAATATTTTGCAACAGTGACCAGTCAAATTAGTTTAAAAAATATTCAACAGAATGTTTATTAAATAGTAAAGATATAACAAGTTGTGAGACTATTAAATGTTTATGATGGACTATATCACGTCATTCATGACTTAATTGATGATGACGTCAGAAAAGGGCAGGGGCATAGCTAAAACTGGAACGTTCCATTGATCTTGGGCCTACACTACAATAAGTTCTATATGCATCCTGTTTAATGAGGCGTTATTGTTCAATTTCTTCACACACACACACACACACACACACACATGGCAGTCTGTAGGTGTATATTTCTATCACGATTGCACAATTATACGGACCATTAAAAAGAATGGGCGTTGCACAAGGGAATATTGAACATTGTTATATGCCTCAATTTACATGAGCATTTGAAGTAGAATTGGAATCTTCACATTCCCTGATGGAATAAAGGTCATTCCGAGTGACCGATAGGTCACTAGATACAATAGGCGCTCTATGAATGTTGTCATAGCGTCTGCGCATGAATAACTCATACATTGTTGGCATTGAATCAATTGATCCAGTAAAGGAAATCATTCTTAGCATTTCAATGTGTAATTGTTTATGGGGATCTTGATTGTGTTTTTACATGCTAACCCATATGATGTACAAGAAAACAAATCTAAGGTGATCACCTTAGACCTTTAACATTCAAGCCACCCGAAAACAGCTTCTGTAATGGTCTTGAGGAATCCCCACTTGCCGACCAAAGACTATTTAAAAAATTTTACCACTGGAAAGCCTGGTTCAATAACTGATAAGATTTCTAAACAAGAACGCGTACAATGTCTCGCCTGTAAAGGCATGGATAGTGTTGATTGGTAAAGCAAACTTGGCATGGTTTGTAATACACACATTCAATAATGCACCAACAAACAAGTGTAACCAATCAAACTTGGAAATTTTTTACCAAACTGCGGATAGTTTGATCTTGAAATTTTTATCCAAATGAAACTAGTAATGATGCAGATAGTACTTCTTGAACAATATATAACTCTGCTGTCAAATTTTGTTGATATCTGGTGAGCCATTGTTGAAAAAATGGCCAAGACCAAAACCATGAAAAAAATAGCTAAAATGCCCCAAAATTAAATCTATTGTTTGTAGATCACATCCCTGTATAGTATAGATCACTTCTGTAACGTTTCATTGAGATCGGATGAGCCAGTGTTGAAAAATAAGTTTGACCCCTGGCCACTGCCCTTAGATTGACTCAAGAACAAAAAAAATGTGTTGTACTGTAGTCTACACTAACTACAAGTTTCAAAATTATATGTGACATGACCATATTTGCTAAAATTTATTTTCTGCCCACCATTTCCCCCACCCCTGCCCCTGGGGATGATATCAAAATTGCAATGTGCCATGAACATTCCTGGCCATATGTGTAATCATACAGAAAGTTTCAAGTTTCTATCTGAAATGGTCTAGGAGTTGCGTTACAATAGATTGGTTGCCCACTTTTGACATCGGCCCCACCCTCAGTTTGACCCAAGATCAAAATAATTCCCTGTACTGTAGTCTACTCATCATTGTCTTGAAAATGATATGCGACATGACAAGCTTTGGAAATTTTTTATTTTTTACCCCACATTTCCCACCCCCAAGGGTCCCACTCCCTGGGGTCATGCCAAAATTTCAAGTGTCATGCACATTCCTGGCCATATGTGCAATCATCTCCAAAGTTTCAAGTTTCTATCTGAAATGGTCTAGGAGGAGTTGCTTTATAAGATTGGTGCCAACTTTTGACGCTGCCACCCCACCCTCAGTTTGATCCAAGATCAAAATAATTCCCTGTACTGTAGTTTACTCATCATTGGCTTGAAAATGATATGCGACATGACCTTTGGAAAAATCTGATTTTTGACCCCACATTCCCCACCCCCAGGCCCATGGGGTCATGCCAAAATTCAGTGTCATGCAGATCCCTGTCCATATGTGCAATAATCCCTAAAGTTTCAAGTTTCTATATGAAATGGTCTAGGAGTTGCATTACAATCGATAATTACTGGCCAAAACTGCACTTGCAAAACACATTAAAAAAGTCCAAGTCCAAAACTGTGAAAAAATAGTTAAAATGCCCCAAAATTAAATCTACTGTTATGTAGATCACATCTCTGTATAGTATAGATCACTTCTGTAAAATTTCATTGAGATCGGATGAGCCAGTGTTGAAAAACAAGCTGATTAAAAAAACGTAACCAAAACTGCACAAATGATGGCTGCCGCCGCCGGAATTAGTGAGCCCTATGTCTCGCTTTCTGCTTCGCAGGTGAGACAATAAGGTACTAAGGTGAATAAGGTCTCATCTTGTAAGCAAGCTACTTGCCAGAACAAGATACCCATGATAACCATGGAAAATTCATCAGAAAGATTTCAAAATTTTAAAATCATTTTATTGATGGAGTATGCTTCCCTATATTATAGAGAACATGTCTCTAAAGTTTCAGCAAGATCTGATGGGTCAATGCTGAGAAATAATGATCTCTAAAAACCGTAACCATAAAAAACCTGTACATTTTCTATGTCGAAAACCATGAAAAATTCAGCAAAATGTTTTCAAAATTGTGTTAAAATAACGATGGAATGAGCTTCCCTACATTATAGATAAGATGTCTGTAAAGTTTCAGCAAGATCTGATGGGGCAATGATGAGAAATATTGATATTTAAAAACCTTAACCATAAGTACAGATATGGTGACGCCGACGACGGAAATAGTAATCCATATGTCTCGCTTCTGCTTCGCAGGCGAGACAAAAATCCCTCCCTTGGTTTGCAAATGGGCAATTCTAAGACAACTGCAATCATACTGTCCATCCTAAAAAAAACCTTGTCCACTAAATTTGAGCATTCCCACTTTATTACAATTATCCTAATATGATAGGAAATTTGGACACAAGACAACTCTTAGGATAAGAAAATCTAAATATATCTCTCGATTTCGAGCAATAATTTCTAATAGAGGCTGCTTTGTATTAATCCTTTAATGGCCAAATTTGGTCAAGTGAATTTTAATTTCCTCATAGAAAATATCCATTTGCAGACCAACAGAACAGAACACCACTGGACAGAACAGAACACCACTGGACAGAACAGAACACCACTGGACAGAACACCACTGGACAGAACACCACTGGACAGAACAGAACACCACTGGACAGAACACCACTGGACAGAACACCACTGGACAGAACACCACTGGACAGAACACCACTGGACGTTGATAAATGTTCAGAAATAATCTGTTATTGCCCTGGAAATGGATATTCCTCAGGACCCTTGGAAAGGTGAGTTTCCTCCCGCTTCACGATTAACCCTTTAACACTCATATCAACCAAAAACTTCTTCTGCAGTGGTCTTGACAAATGTCCATTTGCACACCAAGAGAAGACTATTTTTTTTAACTTTATCACTGGAATGACTGGCTCGTTAACCGAGCCAGTCATTCCAGCGATAAATTTCCAAAAATAGTCTTCTTTTGGTCTGTAAATGGACATTTTCTATGAGAAAATTTAAATTTTTAAAAACAAATTCGAGGGTTAAAGTGTTATTGTATTAATATGTTTATTACTCAGTTTATTACATAGTAAAATATGATAGCAGTTCCTCTTTAATCCTTTAACACTCAAATTTGTTCAAGAAAATTAAAATTTTCTCATAGAAAATGTTCATTTGTAGACAAAGAGAAGACTACTTTCGAAAATTTACCATCGGAATGACTGACTCAGTTATCGAGCCAGTCTTCTTCTTCTTTTCGTTCGCTGATCATACCGCCAGTCCTAAAGTGACTATCGACATGATCATAAGCGTTAAGTGCGTGGATCCATGGTTTATTAGAGTGCGCCGTGCGGCCTGGTACCTCCGTCTTCAGCACTCGAGGTTTCTGTCAGGGTTACCTCACCCTTACACCTCCTTTAGTCGCCTCTTACGACACGCAGAGGTTACGGAAGGTGTATTCTAAGCCCCACCTACAGGGCATATCGAGCCAGTCATTTCAGTGGTAAATTTTAAAAAATTGTCTTTTGGTCTGCAAATGGACATTTCTCAAGACCACTGCAGAAGCAATTTTTGGCTGATGTGCGTGTTAGAGGGTTAATACCCATTCTAAATAAAACCCAATAATAACAAAGGCTGAGCATATATTCCATTGTTACGTTATCCATGTGCATATATTTCTATTCAAAGACACAATAAATACATGTATTGTGCTTACAGCTAAACATAGCATGAATTTCTAAATGATTGCTCAAGACAGCTTCATTGAATTCCAGCCTGACCCGTCTCTATGAATTTAAGTTATAACATAACCCTTCAGCCCTCAAATTTCTTCAAGAAAATTTAAGATTTTCTCATACCAAATGTCAATTCACAGACCAAAGAAAAAACGATGTTTGAAAATGTATCACTGGAATGACTGGCTCGGTTACCGAGCCAGTCAATCCAGTGGTAAATTTTCAAAAATTATCTTTGGAATGGTTGGTCTGCAAATCGTGATTTCTCATAACCACTGCGGAAGCCGTTTTTGGCTGACTTGAGTGTAAAAGGGTTAATGTAGACATACTGTAAGCAAGTAACATTCCAAACATCATTTGTCCAACATATCCATGATCAACTCATGAAAACAATGCTGACAAAAATATCTGTTGGTATAATTGTTCTATTGCTAGTTATGCATTGTGTTTATTATGTCATAGCACTCAAATATCTTGTTTCATGAAGAAATAGATATAACGTATATATGAGTTTCAAAGCTTAATGCAAATGTCAAGATATGGCAGGAGATTGTAGGTGGAAGACTGGTTTCCTATGTCTTAAACTGGTGATATGTGACATTTAAAGAACATAAATTTCCTTCAGGTTGAGGAAAATATCTTCATCTACCTTCTCTCCCACCCACCCCCACCCCAACCCCATCCCACCTCCCAGCGAGACTGTATTGTAAACCACTTTTCTATATCAGGTGTCTCACCCACAGGGTGTGGGGGTTACCAATCTGCGTGATTAATACCAACAGGATCCATTGTGTGGAGTTGGTGGATCCAGTAAGATTCACGGTCCTTGCACGAGGGGGTTGCCTCAGTGCTTTCAGGATCGTGGCGCAGAACTTCTATGACTCTATATCTGATACTGTTTGCATCATGTCCTGGCAGGTTAAAATGTAGTGCGACCGGTGTGTCTTTGTGTTTGTTGACATCTCTCAAATGTTCTTTGATACAGATCTGGAATTCTCTCTTAGTTTCTCCCACGTATTGTTTGTTGCAAACAGCGCAGGTGAGGAGATACACCACATTCATAGTTGAGCAGTATGTTTTCACGTGACATCTATATGTTAAATGTGTGTGTGTGCTCTGGAAAGTTTTCCCTTTCTCCATTCTGTGACAAAAGGAACAGTTTCCTTTTTGACACGGTTCGACTTTGTTTGGTATCGAACTGCCCTGGTATCCTTTGATAGCGGGGTGGGTGAAATAAGCATGGACTAGTTGGTCTCTAAGCGTCGGGTTCCTTCTGTAGCCGAAGGGTGGTTTCTCGGTAAATGTGTCCCTACACTTGGGACTGGTTTGTAGGAGATCCCAGTGTCGGTTGATAATTTTCTTGAGAAGGATACTGTGTGGGTGGTAATCTGTGATGAGAGGCATCCGGTGGTTTTTGGTTTTATTCGCTTTCGGTTTTAAGAGTGATGGTCTTTCCATTTGGGGGGCTTTGTTATAGCTGTCCACAAACCATGGAGGAACTGAACTTGGAATCTCACAGAAACTCCAAATCAGATCTTTTTTAGAAATAACAACCCTTATTTCTAAAAAAACAACTTATTTCCATTAAGAAAACCTCTTAAAGTGCCATAACTAATAGTTAGCCTCACACAAATGGCCAATAATGGTGGGTACATATACTGTGTACTTGCGGATAAAAGCGGGTATGGGCGGCTAACTAACCGCACCGAATAAGGGACCGCAATAGGTGTGGTTAAAGGCGGCTAAATGCGGGTAACACCGCATCTCCGCATTAGCCGCACCCAGATCGGATGTAGCACAGTTACCCGCACTGGGAACATATATATAAAGGGTCAGAATCTGATCACTGGCATCCAGACTCTTCTTAAACTAAGAAAGCGTCACGCATTCAGTTCTCGAGTTTAGTTATTATCACTTTTCTATATCACTATAAAGCCATGGTCTCTATTATCGGGTAACTTGGCCATCTTAAATCCTAATCCTTTTTTGGTAAAATATGATAAAGTCTCAATTTTCTAACAAAAAATGTTCATTTGGAGATATAGAGAATACTATCTTTAAGAATTTACCACAGAAATGTTATCGAGCCAGTCACATTGAAGTGGTCAATTTTCAAGAAGTCTTCTCTTGGTCTCTGAATGGACATTTTGCAGGACCACTGCAGAGGCCAGTTTTAGCCTGCGTAAGTGTTAACCCTTAACACTCTGATGTCAAATATTCTATCATTTAATGTGCCAATAGCAAAGAAACTGGTAAACATTTTTCAAACAATTTTGGTGGACGATATTGCTGTCTATGACAGCAACATTTTCCACCAAATTTGTTGAAAAATAAACACCAGTTCGTCTTTTAATTTAATTTGAAAATGAACAATTTTGACATCAGAGTGGTAAGGGTTAAATGGTTCAGAACAGTGTTGTTCAAACAGCTTATGCCATTATGGTACCTAATCAGGGTTTCCTTGTACAAAACCTTGACAGGTGACATTTACCAGAATGCCATTTCCTCATCAAGTGCAGAGTCAACAACAAGCAGAATAAAACCCACCCTAAGGTGATGGTGAAACTGATTGCGCCTCTCCAAACCTTATTCTATGTGATTTAGCCAGAGTTAAGTTATCAGGTCGATATCATGAACATTCTATTTAAAGCAACAGCGATAGCACCCAATGGTCTATTTTCTGTAAAATCAATAGGCTACAGCACGTTATGTCTGCATCAATGAATTAGATGTGGCTCATTATCAGCAACAAATTCCAGTGAAATTAGTTTTAAAATATTCATTGGGATACTTTTTATAGCAAAGAAGTTATTAACTTTGGTTGCTAATGTTTAACCCATAAATCAGACTGCTGTCAAAGTGTTAATGGATCTTTCCAGTTTATTTACCAATCCCATGATGTCATAATCAACCATATGACGTGTATGATGATGTCATCATCAATTATGTGATGAATGATGTAGATAAGTTCATTGCGAGCGCTTAACTGATGACAGACTAAGCGTTATTGTAGAAATTGTAAATCTTTACTACTTAATAAACATTCTGTTGAATATTTTGAAACTAATTTGACTGGGAGCTGTCGCTGCGATAGGCAGCAATTAACAACCAGTCAAATTAGTTTCAAAATATACAACAGCTTACCTGTTTAGTCCTCTGGAAATAGCTAGTTAGAGAATTCAGGGATCACCTGATCCCAACATGTGTGAAGTGTGGGTGGAGCTTAGCTAAAGATGGTCGGGGAATAGCTAAAACTTCCATTGTTCCAGATGCAGTAGTAGGAAGGCTGGTGTACATTATGGAGGCAATGTTACTGAGAAGCTGATGCTGGGAAACTGTTGCAGAGAATCTGTTGTTGTCTTAGATTGTAGGAAGGCTGTGCACATTATAGTGACAACGTTTCTGAGAAGCCGTTGCTGAGAAGCTGTTGATGTCTTAGACAGCAACATCGACCAGCAACATTGTTTCGAAAATGAACACCAGTTACTGCATGAAATGGAATTAAAGTAGTCTTTTAACAAATTTTTCATACATTTTTTTAAATGGCTAGTGAAATAATTTACCAATCAGATTTTTGCATGCAAGTTCGGAAGCAAATGACACCAGTCACGTTTGGTTGGCGTAGTAGAAGTGATGAATGAGGAATGGTCTTCTTACTGATTTCCTATACATTTTTGTAACACCCAAGATAGTCACTGTCTATATGCATGTTGCAGCTAGATTTTGCTAAAAATGAGTCAAACGGTTAATGAGGATCGAGTAGTCATTTAACCAAATCCTTCATGTTAAATTTAATTAAAATTGGCCCAGTGATTGGCAGTTATTTTTTAGTTCTGTCATTTACGTGAAAAGGTTGACAATGGCGACGATAGACAGATGATATAGCGTTGCCATGGCATAATCTCCAGCATGGCGAGCCAAAAATGATCACTGCGCACAAGACTCTTGGCCTGATGTTCCAATATGTAGACCTATCACATACTGTGTAGGAGTCCAAGAGGGGCTTACCCTCCCACTAGTTGGTGGATTCTGGGGTCATCCCTCAGAAAATAGAGATGCTCTCAGATGGCATCTCCTGCATTTATGGATGTAAATAATGAGAAGTGATTGGTAGTGAAATTATTCTAATATAGCCATTCTTTCCTGAAGTAAGAGCATACAGGAAATTTCTATAATGGTATTTTCATATATCGGTTATGTGTATTTTCAGGAGAAATACATGTACAGGGTTCATCATTGCTTTATTGGGATCATTTAAAGGTAGATTATTAACATGCCATAACTGAGCATATTAGATAGTGTTGGGAATTGGTACTTAGGCAGCAACAGCTTCCAGGTAAATAAGTTTCAAAATATTCAACATGTCATTGGTATGGTTGCTTTGAAATTAACATACTATTTCAGTGCTGAAAGATTTAATGTCTTAGCCTAAGGAGTAATACTATAGTTGTACCAATTAAATTTAAATTCTTTTCCAAAAAGTATTTGTTTTCTCACTTGACCAGTTAAAATATATTAATAAAGTCAATTTATAAACAACCAAAATCAATTTCTGAAATCATGATCGATCAGTTGGTTGAACATGCAAACCAATCAATCATCGATCAAATTAATTAATCGGAACAACACTAATATTAGATATAACACTGAACATTTTGAGAACACTGAATTAACACTGCACATTTTGGATTGGAAACACTGAACATTTTGGGAACACTAAATTAACATTGTAAATTTTGGGAACACTGAATGGACCTTTCCGGTTTATACATCCATCATATGACGTCACAATCAACAACATGATGTGTAGGCCGACGCCATAATCAATGTCATGAATGAGGTGGATAAGTTCGTCACGAATGCTTAATTGATGACGGACTAAGCGTTGTTGTATGAATTGTATGTCTTTACTATTTAATAAACATTCTGTTGAATACTTTGAAACTAATTTGACTGGCCACTGTTCAGCACCCAGTCAAATTAGTTTCAAAATATTCTAAAGCTTACCTATATAGTTATATGGAAATTGAGATTCAGGGAGTGCATGGATCAATGGGCAAGCGTGGGTGGAGCTTAGCTAGAGATGGGTGGGGCATAACTAAAACTAGCTTTCTCCATTAACCCTCGTCAGACAAAAACGGCTTCTGCAGTTGTCTTGAGAAATGTCCATTTGCAGACCAAGAAGACTATTTTTGAAAATTCACCACTGGAATGACTGGCTTGATAACCGAGCCAGTCACTCCAATGGTAAATTTACAAAAATAGTCTTTTTTGGTTGTAAATGGACATTTTCTGAGAAAATTTTCTTGAATAAATTTGAGGGTTAAAAGGGTTAACACTGCACATTTTGGTACCACTGCACACTTATTTTATACTCTGCATTCAGCAGCAGCAGGCTGTCCCTGTAAAGCAATGACTGCAAAGTCCTCTCCTGCATTTACCACTGCATTTTACAGCTACTAGCACAAATATATTCATCATTATCCTATTAAAAAACAGAATGTGTTCTTTCTTCCAATTCAATGTGTATTATTATTATTACCTTATAGAGGTGGCCCAGTTTCCGCAGCATAAAGTTGGATAGTTTTGCTACAGGTATCATGAGACGTTCAACAACAGCAGTAAACATGATTAGAGTTAATGGAATCCCGATAACGGCATACATGATGCAGAAACCCTTTCCAGCATCAGACAAAGGTGTCACTCGACCATACCCTAACAGGAACACAAATCAGATATTCACACTTTAAAGCTCAAGATTGGTCATGAAAATACAAATTTTTGCTAAGTGGATGACTATTTTTGAAAATTTACAAGTGGAATGACTTGTCAAGCCAGCAATTCCAGTTGAAGATTTTCAAAAAAGTTTTCTCATGGCTAAGAAATTATGATTTCTCAAGACCATTGTAGAAGACGGTTTTGGCCGACTTGATCATTCGAGGACCTATATTTAGTTCTGCAAACCATAATACACTCATATTCTTTCTAGCAGCGCAGCGTGCTTTATTTACATCTTGGAAAGAAACGTCAAAAATTTAACAGACAGGCCAACCTGACATGCTGACTGACAGACAGACAGACAGACTAGCTTATACTAGTTGCATTCACAACTAATAATCTCTCAAACTATTTTGCACACACAGGGCGCTTATCGTGAAGCCACTAAATTTAAAGCTGGCTGAAAATCATGAAAAAAAACTTTGCATATTAAGGTGATAAAGAAATGAGTCGAATTATTTTCACAATGTTCAGCAGCTTCTTTAACTCCTTTGTAGCCAGGCCTCGGCATAAAAACATGACCACTTATCAAGTTATCTGCCTTTATAAAAAACACCCCTCAGCTTTAATATATTTTGGTACTACTAGGATTTCTTGTGATTTACAGGCTACGGAACAATTAAATAGCCCAACCGGTCACAGGCAGGTAAGATTAGTAAATCTTATAGTGGCTACAATTCACACTTACACCTAACACATCCCTTGAAAACGAAAGAAACACTGCGTCACTATGCCCACTCATCTCTCATCTGAGCTACTTTGTGAATACGGGTAAACCCCATTAAAATGGCATAAACTGAGTGTTCAAGACAGGACTTTGGCATCCAGACTCACTTCAGTTTGTATCTGGTCTTAGAAAGTGCAATGTGTATATTAATTAATCCAAGTTTCCATAAGAAACTACATCTTAGAAACATTATTGGAGAATGCTTTGGTGTGCTCAGTTGTTAATCAATTTATTGTGTTAATGATACGTTAATAAAACTGTTTAACCCTTTAATGGTCAAGCCAGCAAGAACTGGCCTCTGCAGTGGGATTGAGAAATGGCCATTTGCAGACCAAGGGAAGACTATTTTTGACATTTTCGCACTGGAATGATATAATTGATTATGAATTTAAGATGTCATCCTACACGTCACATAGCTGATTATGACATCATATGATTGATGGATAAACTGGAATGTTCCATTGCATGTCTTTGGTGAATTTACAATTTAGTACACATTCTGTCATAGGAAGCAGGAGCTCTCAGTTAAATTAGTTTCAAAATATTAAACAGCTTACCTGCATAGTTACTTTGTAGTTGAGGTGCTGGGGCTTTAGAGCTCAGAACGATACGGTTGATTCAAACATGCGCACTACGCACTTAACTCTTTAACAATCAAATCAGCCAAAACAGCTTCTGCAGTGGTCTTGAGAAATGTCCATTTACAGACCAAGAGAACACTATTTCTGAAAATTTACCACTGGAATGACAGGCTTGATAACCGAGCCAGTCATTCCAGTGGCAAATTTTCAAAATAGCCTTCTCTTTGTCTACAAATGGACATTTTCTACGGGAAAAAATTTAATTTTCTTGAACAAGTTCGAGGGTTAAAGAGTTAAATTAGAAATGGACGTGAAATAGCTAGCAATGGACCACTCTTATTTCAGCAATAACTGTCGGTCAAATTATTTTAAAATTATTGAACTGTTATAATTTAACACTATATTAAATACAAAGTAAATTTGATTTATAAAATTCAAAATTAAATAGGTTGATCAATTTGTTAATCTTAAAATACCCATTTCTACTAAGTAATTACGTAGTACCTATAGTTGTAAGCACCGTCGATGCAAAGAATAATGACTGGCCAAAACTCCAATTAGACTCTGACATGGTGACATTTCGAATCGATGAGACGCCTCGATTAGCTCCTGTGATGATGCTAACGATAAACCTCTCAAGCTCTTCATCTGAAATACATGAAATGAATAACATATATCCATATCTGTGAAACTAGCGCCTAAAATTCAAACAATCAATAAATTCACTGAAATGTAACACCAAGGAATCATTATTATACATGTATTATTTCAATAAGTTATATGGTTGCAATGCAACCATGAAGCTCGACTTTACAATGATCTATGAAGCTTGATGCTCACCTGGACCATTTGCATTTGAACCATTCGCATTTAAACAGACATGGATAATTTCTGGAAAATCCAAGACGATCGCCAAAGAAATTGATCAATCAAAATTCTTATTTGATTTCCTGAAGCTTATCGTTATAGGATCATTCCACCCAAGCTTGGTTGAAATCTAGTCGCTGATTAAGTAGTTGTAGCAATTTAAACATTGATGGAAAATGTCTGGAAAATCCAAGATCCTTGCTGAAAAAATTTACCAATCAAAATTCTCACTAGAACTCTTGAAGTTGATCATGATAGGCGCATTCCACCCAAGTTTCATTGAAATCAGCCCGTTTATTAAGGAAGAGTAACGTTTTAAATGATTTCTGGAGAATCCAAGATGGTCACCATAAATTGACCAATCAAAATTCTGTATATAAATTCTGAAGCCTAGTCACAATGGGTCCTCGCAGTCCAATCAAGTTTAAATCCGCCAAACTTTTAATGAGTAGCGCTTTGACAATTTCCGGCAAATTTTTCAAAGAATGTAAGATATTCACCAAAACCATGGACACAGTAAAATCCTGTATACAAGTTCAGAAGCCTAGCAACATAGGTTCATTCCTGCCAACATAAGTTGAAATCTGCCCCGCGGTTAATGAACAGTAGCATTTTGACTATTTCAGGTAAATTTGTCATAAAATCTAAGATTTTCAACAGAAAAAATGACCAATCAAAATTCTGAATAGACGTTCTGGAGGGTACCAGCAAACGATTCTTCCAACCAAATTTTTTTGAAATTGGTCAAATAGTGAAGAAGAAGCGATTTGACGGAGAGATGACTGACGGACAATGGACAGGCAGTGGATTGCTGCTATAGCATAAGGTCACTTGACCTTTCAGGGTGAGTCATTATATGGTCATTATATGGTCACTATATGTGATGCTCAAAAGAGGGATCAGATCTTTCAATCACGTAACTGACGTCATAATCAACTATGTCACATGTTAACTGATATCACAATTAAACTATGGCACATGTTTACTGGCACTACAATCAACTGCCACATGTTAACTGACATCACAATCAACTATGTCACATGTTATCTTACATCACCATCAACTATGCCACATATTAACTGATGTCAAAATCAACCATGGCACATGTTAACTGACGTCAAAATCAACTATGGTACATGTTAACTTACGTCATAATCAACTATGTCACATGTTAACTTACATCACAATCAACTGTCACATGTTAACTGGCATCACAATCAACTATGCCACATGTTAATTGACATCACAATCAACTATGGCACATGTTAACTCACGTTGCAATCCATTATGCCATATGTTAACTGACGTCACAATCAACTATGCAACATGTTAACTGGCGCTACAATCAACTACGGTACATGTTTACTGGCACTACAATCAACTATTCCACATGTTAACTGATGTCACAATCAACTATGGCACATGTTTACTGATGTTACAATCAACTACGCCACATGTTAACTTATGTCACAATCAAGTTAATTCACATGTTAACTGATGTCACAATCAAGTATGTCACATGTTAACTGATGTCGCACTCAAGTATGTCACATGTTAACTGGCATCACAATCAACTATGTCACATGTTAACTTACATCACAATCAACTGTCACATGTTAACCAACATCACAATCAAAACGATGTAGTTCCATCATGGAAATTGAAGTTTGACACAAAAGTGTATGAATTGTATGTCTTTGCTCAATTTACAATTTAGTATACAATCTGCTCCAAATCAAATTAGTTTCAAGATGATTCAAAGTTTACCTGTATAGTTAGCTTGAAAATGAGATTCCGAGAATTCAGGTTTCAAGGATTTTAATAGATTCCAACAACTGTAGAAAGTGGGTGGTGCTTAGCTAGAAATGGGTGGTGATAGCTAGAAATGGGCGGGGCATAGCTAGAACTGGGTGGGGCATAGCTAGAACTGGGTGGGGCATAGCTAGAACTGGGTGGGGCATAGCTAGAACTGGGTGGGGCATAGCTAGAACTGGGTGGGGCATAGCTAGAACTGGGTGGGGCATAGCTAGAACTGGGTGGGGCATAGCTAGAAATGGGTGGGGCATAGCTAGAAATAGATCTTTCTATTACATCCATGTGTGTTTTTCTTCTCTTTGTCATGTCTCAAGTTAACACTGAGGTCTCAGTATGTGTTATGTATGCGATGCCATCGGCACATGCACAAATAGCAGATAGTAATTAATGTCGATACTGTATGGTGAACTATTAGTTTATTTTATATTGTGGAGCATGTTTTTATAGAATGAGGCCATGTTGTGATGACATCAGTATTGTGTGTGCTGCCACACATGTCATGGGCAATGAATCGAGCTTAATAATGAGTTTTTCAGCACAATGTGACAGAATACATTATTAACGACAACCGCAGATGACATCAGTTTTCACCCTCATAATTTGACAGAAAATAAAGTGGGCAGCTCATATAGCAGCACAGTTGGACGGGTCAGGCAATAAAAACTGTGTACTATCAATAAGACTAATAAGAAATAAGAAAATTAGACATCGCAAACACCAGATCCACTTTTTTTTACCAACTGACTGATCGGCAGATGAACGCACGGACGAACAGACATATATAAATGTTTTACAATTTTTCACCATGAAAAGTTGTAAAACATTTATATATGTTTATTTAAAATCATCACCAAGCAAAAAGCAATGTGGCATACATATAAGATTAATGACAGGGGATGAAGGGACTTCACCCCGCCCCAACTCCCATCCCACCCTAAGACAGATTGGAGAGAGAAAGAAGCCAGTCAATGCTGATTTGGATGACCTAAAGAATCATAGCTAATTTGCAAAATATATCGGGGTCATATTTTGACCATAGGTACAAATTACACCTGACGCACCGTAATTAGGCCTTAATTAGGGTCTTCAGCTTAGATTAGTTTAAAGCAGCACCATTAAAGTTATCCTGAAGCAATAAAATTAGGACAATATTTGAAAATTTCAGTTACGATTGTCTTCTTCTAAGCCGCCATTATAATTTGATTTTTGTAGCCGCCATTATTTTGGATTCTATTGTTCTCGCTGAAGCGCAAAGTACATTATAAAACCATTCTCGTAACGCTAATGCTAGTCATTGTACTGTTTGCCTCTGAGGAGAGCGGATCTACCTGTATAGTATGTAGTAAGCGCATAGTAGTTTGATTATAAATGTGTATTTCCTATTGTAACCGTGAAATGTGCTAAACTAGATATTTTTTTATAGCAATTTGACTGATAAATGTTGCTGCCGATAGCAGCAACAACTTTCCTTCAAATTATTTGCAAAATAATCACCAGGAAATGCAAGTTCTACTATCTAATGTTTTGGCTGAAAATCGTTGCTGCACCAACTTCCAACCAGGTTGTTTTTCAAAATAACCAGTAGGACTATCAATGCAATAACACATTCTGACGATATTTTGAGCAATTTGATTGACAGTCATTGACTAAATCAGTAACAACTTTATCAAATCATTCCCAGAATAATCATTGCAAGGTTTTCAATGTGGTTAGCTAACATATGTACATACAATTCGGTAGACCTGTGTCGTATAATGTTGTCAAGATCAGCCGTGAAATATGTTCAAAACTGCTCAGTCAGTAGGTAAGCACGTCACTGCGTGACAGCTCGTGCAGATGCTTTGCTGACCTACTCATCTATGCAAATATATTTCATGGCAGATCTCTATTACGTTTATGACACAGGTCTAGCTAAATGTACAGATATGTATTAGCTAACGCTATTGGCAGCTCGACACTAATTATTCTGAGAAGAATTTGATATGTTGTCCCTTAGTCAGCAACAACTGTCAATCGAATTGCTAGAAATATCTTCAGAATGTGTTACTACATTGAAAATCCTGCTGATTATTTTGAGAACAATTTGGTTGAAAGTTGTTGCAGTAATGATTTTCAGTCAAATCATTTTCAAAGCATTAGCTAGTATTTTCTGCTGATTATTTCCCAAATAAATTGAAGGAAAGTTGTTACTGCTATCGCCAGAAACAATTATCAGTCAACTTGTTCTAAAAAATATCTAGGCTGGCACATTTCACATCTACCATAGAAATACACAATTAGAATTGAATTACTACACGCTTACTACACGCTATACAGGTAGATCTGCTCACTTCAGAGGCCAACAGTAAAATGACTAGCATTAGTGTTACGGGAATGGTTTTATACCGTGCATTGGGCAGCAATGAGAACAACAGAATCTCAAATAATGGTGCCTGCAAATATCAAAGTAAAATGGTGGCTCAGAAAGGAAGACGATCGTCACTGAGGTTTTCTAAATATTTTCTAATCTTATTGCTTCAGGATAACTTTAATATTAGAGCTTAACAAGGCAAATCAATAAATTGATGTGTGCTCCCCGAAGGCATACTCTGCAGAGAAACTGAACGGATAACCCCAAAGGCATATGCTTCAGGGAAAGGTTTGGAACTGTGGCTCAGACACAGAGAAACGAACTTGAAATTGTCAATGAGATATCACCATATTACGTCATCTTTAAAATATTGTTGGTTTGAGGTAATAATGTTAAATCGACAATTTGGGGAGTAGGAATGATTCGGTGGGCCATCATTCTTTTTGTCTGGCGGGATTTGCCCTAACAAACAATTTGTTACGGATAGCTTAATAAAAGCAAAATCCAAGTTTCTCTAAATAAACACACATAGACTTTGCTTGGCACCATATGAAAAATACATATAAAAACTATGTTCAAAATGAACAGAGATATTTTCTGTAATAATCAATACCAAGTTTGGTGACCATATGTGAAAAAGTCTTGAAACTATGGCCCGGATAAACATTTTCTGTGATATTCAGTCGACCATGAAAAGTAGGTCAGCATGACCTAATTTTCATACTGTGCACACCTTCTCCCTAAGATGCATCCACATACCAAGTTTGGTGGCCATATGTGAAAGTCTTGAAACTATGGCCCGGACAAACATTTTCTGTGATATTCAGTCAACCATGAAAAGTAGGTTAGCATGACCTACTTTTCATACTGTGCACACCTTCTCCCTGAGATGCATCCACATACCAAGTTTGGTGACCATATGTGCAAAAGCCTTGAAACTATGACACGGACAAACATTTTCTGTGATATTCAGTCGACCATCAAAAATAAGTCAACATGACCTACATTTGACCTTCTTTTCATACTCCGCACACCTTCTCGCTAAGATGCATCCACATACCAAGTTTGGTGACCATATGTGCAAGCAAGTCTTGAAGCTATGGCACGGACAAACATTTTCTGTGATATTCAGTTGACCATGAAAAGTAGGTCAGCATGACCTATTTTTGACCTACTTTTCTACTCTGCACACCTTCTCCCTAAGATGCATCCACACACCAAGTTTGGTGAGCACATGTGCAAAAGTCTTGAAACTATGCCCGGGACAAACATTTTCTGTGATATTCAGTCAATCATGAAACGTAGGTCAGCATGACCTACTTTTGACCTACTTTTCATACTCCGCACACCTTCTCCCTAAGATGCATCCACATACCAAGTTTGGTGACCATATGTGAAAATACTTTGAAACTATGCCCCGGACAAACATTTTCTGTGATATTCAGTCGACCATGAAAAGTAGGTCAGCATGACCTACTTTTCATACTCCGCACACCTTCTCCCTAAGATGCATCCACACACCAAGTTTGGTGAGCACATGTGCAAAAGTCTTGAAACTATGCCCCGGACAAACATTTTCTGTGATATTCAGTCGACCATGAAAAGTAGGTCAGCATGACCTACTTTTCATACTCCGCACACCTTCTCCCTAAGATGCATCCACATACCAAGTTTGGTGACCATATGTGAAAAAGTCTTGAAACTATGCCCCGGACAAACTTATATATGGTGAATGGACGGACGAATGAACGAACAGATGGACAGAGCAGCGACTATATGCTCCCATGAAATTTTTTTCGGGGAGCATAAAAATAGTAGATGACGGTACAAGCGTCTCCAATCCTTGATTACTCTTGTTCCATACAGGGTCATTTGACCAGCACTATATAATAATATGTGTATGCTTCAATGGTAGTTATATCTAGGATACAGCCACAGGGATCGATGATTCTTAACAAAGGATTCAAAGAAATATATAGAAAACAGTGAATTTTCCCCAGAAGTAATTATGTATATGTTATCAATGTGTGTACATATTCTAATGGCCTATTAATCAACCTTCTTGCAAGATAATACGGCCATTGACCACTAGTATATATATATATATATCTCAAGCGGATGAGTTGATGTGAATGCATTAGATAGTGATTTAGAGAATAGACACTATGTGCCCACGATTGCATAGTCCAATTCTTGTCGCTATCAAGATCTACACATGTGTGTGTGTGTGTGTGTGCGCACTGTGGTGCTCTGTGCTTGGATGCATGTGTGCATGCGTGCGTGCACGTGCTAGGGTTTACCGTTCATTATCTATCATTTCTAATCATGTCAATCGAGTAAACCTCTTAACCCTTTAACCTTTAACATACTGATGTCAATATTCTATCTTTTACTGTATCAATAGCAAGGAAACTGGTGTTTATTTTTCAACAATTTTGGTGGACGATGTTGCTGTCTATGACAGCACCATCTTCCACCAAATTTGTTGAAAAATAAACACCAGTTCATCTTTCACGTTAATTTGAAAATTAACAATTTTGACATCAGAGTGGTAAGGGCTACCATTCAAGCTGACCAAGAACAGCTTTTGCAGTGGTCTTGATAAATATCCATTTGCAGAGTAAGACTGATTTTGAAAATTTATCACTGGAATGACCGAGTGGCTCGAAAATCGAACCAATCATTCTAGTGATAAATTTACAAAAATAACCTCTTGGTCTGCAAGTGGACATTTTCCGTGAGTAAATTGAAATTTTGACTAATTGACTAAATTTGTGGGTTGAATGGTTAATTATGTTTATTGTTTACCCAGGTGAACATGAACATAACCTTGCTGATTATTAATAGTGCCAGTAATTTGATAAATTAAACATTTTCTATATTTCTAGCGGCAATGGACACAGTTTACGGATCAGCGAATTGTGCATGAAAATGGATAATTGGCGATGAGAAAATTATCAATCAAATTAAGAAGCTGAGCATTATCACAATCAAATACTGACATTAGATAAACAATATGACCTTTCAGAGGGGAACATAGGTAAGATGACCTTTCAGAGGTACTGATAATAAATATAGCAAGTGATTGCTTATTGATGACCTTGACATTCATCACAAAAATCTGTGTGATAATAATAAAGTTCATCAATGAACGAGGAGCAAGATGTTCTAATCAAGTTAATTCTAAATTCACAAATCATGGATTTCAAACGACCTTGAATTAGGCTGTTACTTGCTAAATAAGTTGAAAACGAAATGATTGAATGTTATAGTTTCTTCAGAACGTGACTTTCAGTCAATTCAGCTCCGCAAATTGTTTTCAAAACGATCAACAAAACTCACGTAAATTATGTATTGCGCAACAAATCACATTTATCAACTGGTCTCTATATTGACATTGATTAGTTATTGTCACTGAAGGGTAGTTAAAAATAGATACAGCTAATAAGGTTACTAATCAGAAGTTCATTGTAAACTCACGTGAAAGTCTCAAGTGCATTTCAACTATGCTTACTAACTACCATACTCACTACCAACCCTCTATGAGATAAAAGATATGCTTTTGAATATTTTTAAGCCAATTTCACTGGAACCCAACATCCTTGAGTCAAATCTGTGTCAAAATATTTAAAAGGTTACTGGCATATCCGCATATGGCTTTCTTAACCCCTCTTGTGTGTAGTATGTCCTTGGAGGTTGAAGTCTTGACACGGGTGTGCCACAAGACATGCGCCTGTGATCTTCGGTGTCCGATATGACACCAGTCTGTCCATGTGCATGGTCAGGTCTTCTGAACTATTGTGCAAGCGTCTTTTCTTGTTTACAGGTCTCTACGAGCGTGGGCTGGGTTCAGCCACAATAATGACGGCTGGGTCCCGGTTCTGACATTGGTGTCTCCATAGGGTGGAACACCTTGGCGGTGTCCCTCACTGGATCTGGAATGGCAGATTGGTGGCCATCAGACAGGATCTCAAACATAACTGAGTGTAGTGAAAGTCCAGAGATCGAAGGCAAGGCGATGACTTCATGTACTGCTCCTGATGATGACAACAGCACTCCTTGAAGAAGATCCAAGGAATCACACTGGATACATTAACTACACTGTATGGAACTGCAAGGCATCAACATTGCAGGATAGCGGGCATTTTTAATGCTGAACCCCTAGATTTCCGTTATCCTTCAAATGGACATTCATCAAAAGTGTAATGGTCAAGAAAATTCAAATTTCTGCTTAGCCAGTGTCCAATTGCAGACCAAGGTTTTTTTTAATTTACCACTGGAATGACTGGCTCGGGCTCGTTTACATGTATGAAAGCTTATTACATGTATGAAAGCTTATTACATGTGTGAAAACTTATTACATGTATGAAAGCTTATTACATGTATGACAGCTTATTACATGTATGACAGCTTATTACATGTGTGAAAACTTATTACATGTATGACAGCTTATTACATGTGTGAAAACTTATTACATGTATGAAAGCTTATTACATGTATGAAAGCTTATTACATGTATGAAAGCATGGTACATGTATGAAAGCTTATTACATGTATGACAGCTTATTACATGTATGACAGCTTATTACATGTGTGAAAACTTATTACATGTATGACAGCTTATTACATGTGTGAAAACTTATTACATGTATGACAGCTTATTACATGTAAGAAAGCCTATTACATGTATGAAAGCTTATTACATGTATGAAAGCCTATTACATGTATGAAAACTTATTACATGTAAGAAAGCCTATTACATGTATGAAAGCATGGTACATGTATGAAAGCTTATTACATGTAAGAAAGCCTATTACGTGTATGACAGCTTATTACATGTATGAAAGGCTATTTATTACATGTATGAAAGCATGGTACATGTAAGAAAGCCTATTACATGTATGAAAACTTATTACATGTATGAAAGCTTATTACATGTATGAAAGCATGGTACATGTATGAAAGCTTATTACAAGTATGAAAGCCTATTACATGTATGAAAGCTTATTACATGTATGAAAGCCTATTACATGTATAAAAGCTTATTACATGTATGAAAGCCTATTACATGTATGACAGCTTATTACATGTATGATACTTGAATTATTGTGCTGAAAGTTATAAAAATTAGTTTCATAAATTTCTACATTCAATCAAGCAAATAAAATTATTATGTATTGCCTTCTAATACTTCTGCTGTCAATTTTAGAGGCGTTGCTAAAAGAGTTGCATACCAGCAACAGCTGAATGCAACACAGTTTAAAATTGATACCAGCTAGTCAACACACCATGCATTGAATATTGTAGACTAACCATTCAGCATTAAAAGGTATACAGCCTACTTATTGTCCATTAAAGGCCAGACTTGTGCCATAATTATGCCTATTGTCCAGTAATCTGCCCAATCAACAAGAATGGATAAAAATGGTGAGGCAGTTGTGCAATTAGCAGGGCATAAGTTAGGTTTTACAAGTTTATACCTTGATAAAAGAATACTTACAGAATTAGATGTAAACATGTCACAGGTGGAATTTTCCTGTATGCCTTATATTATAATTTATGTAATGTTTGACCAACTGCTTTTAACCCTTTCATTCTCTAAGTAACACAAACAATATATACTGACCATATTGGTATCCATGTAGACTCTGATGATTAATTGCTAAAGTAATTTGACTCAGGGTTGTTGCTGTCTAAACAGCAACCACTTTTGATTAAATTATTCTCAAAATAATCATCCAAATTTACAGGGAATTACTTGCGTAATAATCAGATTCTGAAACTTGGAAATGAAAGGGATAATTAATTATTTCTATTATGGCTCTCCACCTGCTGTTATGTAAAAGCTATTTCTGTTTATTGACATGGTGATGAATGCGTAAATTTCTGTATAAATGTGAGCTGAAAGTTGTGTGCAGGGAGAGCGAATGACAGAAGAGTGTGTTGGTTCTAACTTGACCACACTAGTAAGACCGGAATAAAACTGTAACTGCTGAATGTATAAGTACAACTGATGAGTATTGAACGATGAAATTTTACTGAAAAACAAGTTATTTAACATTTAGTCTGAGTTGTTGTTCATATTTAAGAAGTAATCAACCAGCTGTGGGGCTGTCAGTCAATCAGCCAACAAGTAGTAATCAGCCAGTCCATCAGTCAGTCCATCAGAGTCATACTAAGATAGACATTTATATCAGTCCATTGGGCAGTCCTTCCATCTGCTGACCCACGGTTAGAGCTAAGTCCCCCCCTGGACAGAAAGTGTGTTACGATACATGTATGAAAGGCTATTTATTACATGTATGAAAGCTTATTACATATATGAAAGCCTATTACATGTATGAAAACTTATTACATGTATGAAAGCTTATTACATGTATGAAAGCCTATTACATGTATGAAAGCCTATTACATGTATGAAAGCTTATTACATGTATGAAAGCCTATTACATGTATGAAAGCTTAGTACATGTATGTACATGTAAGAAAGCCTAAGTGTAATGGCCAAGAACATTCAAATTTCTGCTTAGCCAGTGTCCAATTGCAGACCAAGGTTTTTTTAATTTACCATTGGAATGACTGGCTCGGGCTCGTTTACATGTATGAAAGCTTATTACACGTATGAAAGCTTATTACATGTGTGAAACCTTATTACATGTATGAAAGCTTATTACATGTATGAAAGCCTATTACATGTATGAAAGCTTATTACATGTAAGAAAGCCTATTACATGTATGACAGCTTATTACATGTAAGAAAGCCTATTACATGTTTGAAAGCTTATTACATGTAAGAAAGCCTATTACATGTATGACAGCTTATTACATGTATGAAAGGCTATTTATTACATGTATGAAAGCTTATTACATGTATGAAAGCTTATTACATGTATGAAAGCTTATCACATGTGTGAAAACTTATTACATGTATGAAAGCTTATTACATGTATGAAAGTTTATCACATGTGTGAAAACTTATTACATGTATGAAAGCTTATTACATGTATGAAAGCCTATTACATGTATGAAAGCTTATTACATGTATGAAAGCCTATTACATGTATGACAGCTTATTACATGTATGAAAGGCTATTTATTACATGTATGAAGGCTTATTACATGTATGAAAGCCTATTACATGTATGAAAGCTTATTACATGTAAGAAAGCCTATTACATGTATGAAAGCTTATTACATGTAAGAAAGCCTATTACATGTATGACAGCTTATTACATGTATGAAAGCTTATTACATGTATGAAAGCTTATTACATGTATGGAAGCCTGTTACATGTATGGAAGCCTGTTACATGTATGGAAACTTATTACATGTATGAAAGTCTATTACATGTATGAAAGCTTATTACATGTATGAAAGCCTATTACATGTATGAAAGCTTATTACATGTAAGAAAGCCTATTACATGTATGAAAGCTTATTACATGTAAGAAAGCCTATTACATGTATGACAGCTTATTACATGTATGAAAGGCTATTTATTACATGTATGAAAGCTTAATACATGTATGAAAGCCTATTACATGTATGAAAGCTTATTACATGTAAGAAAGCCTATTACATGTATGAAAGCTTATTACATGTAAGAAAGCCTATTACATGTATGAAAGCCTATTACATGTATGACAGCTTATTACATGTATGAAAGGCTATTTATTACATGTATGAAAGCATATTACATGTATGAAAGCTTATTACATGTATGAAAGCTTATTACATGTGTGAAAGCTTATTACATGTAAGAAAGCCTATTACATGTATGACAGCTCATTAAATGTATGAAAGGCTATTTATTACATGTATGAAAGCTTATTACATATATGAAAGCTTATTACATATATGAAAGCCTACTACATGTAAGAAAACTTATTACATGTATGAAAGCTTATTACATATATGAAAACTTATTACATGTATGAAAGCTTATTACATGTATGAAAGCCTAGTACGTGTATGAAAGCTTATTACATGTATGAAAGCCTATTACATGTATGAAAGCTTAGTACATGTATGAAAGTTTTTTACACGTATGAAAACTTATTACATGTATGAGTTTATTATATGTGTGAAAGCTTATTACGTGTGAAAGCTTTATTAAATCCTTGGACACAGTTGCATTTATACGCTCTACGCTGTCATTTCATAAGGTGGCGCATCGCCGATACAATCGCTACAAAATCAGCCGCTGGCATACAAGCGGACACACTAGGTGAATTTACCAGTGATTCCTGACACTCGACTGTGGCCGGCATGGGGGGGACGCTATTTTGTGACATGTAACATGTGATAGAATCACGGTAGATGATTGTCTATCACTGTTTCAACTCCAAATGGTAATCACTAGAGCGGACACACTAGGCGATAATTACTCACTGATGACTGAGCAATCGGTATACGAAATCCCTGCCAAAATCTTCGTCACCGGAGCGGACACACCTGGCCAATTTCTTCAAATTTATGCCGATCACAGCATAAAGCTTATAAATTCAAATAGTTTGTTCGCCATACCCTTGAAGGTTTTTACCAAGGTCACGGTGACCGTGACCTTTGACTTTCTGACCCAATCTCATCATGAAATGCCATGTCATTATAAGGAAGCATGGGCCCATGTTTGGGTCCAGTATGATTAACCAAACCTGAGATACAAACAGAAAAGTTGAGCTAAGTGCAAATTGGATGCCACGACCACCACCGGACGACATGCAGGGTATCGCAATAGCTCGTTTTACTTCATAAAGTTGAGCTAAAAATAAGGTGGAAAGCTCCTTTCACATAATATTTTAATTTCCAGGCAAAGAAACACGAAAATTATTGCAATTATGAATATTATTTGACTGGAAGCTGCTGCTGCATATTACGTTTCCATGAGAATTAATCTTAAAATATTCAACAGATTGTTTCTTACATTGTAAAGAACTTGGCACATATGGTAGGTGCCATTAAATGGGTTAATGACTAGAGACAAATCTTTAGAAATGTATTTTCCGTTGCCAGCATATGTGGTTATCTTCTTAAAGAAAGCATTATCTCACTTTGCAAACATGACTGTGAAATGGTTAGCATATGATGGGTGGATTGTCAGTAACAGGCATACATTTGAATGATTGCTTCAACTGGCATTTACACAGTGCCATATATAGCTATGAGAGCGAGTGACGAGGGAAGAACATCCCTATAACTGACATTTAAATGGCAAATGAACCAGTTCTCTGATAATTATCACTGCATGTCAAATAAATGGATTCATTTGTAGCTTTGGTCCTTCAATGGACCTTTCCATTTTTAGCTACATGTATGCCCCGCCCATCTCTAGCTAAGCTCCGCCCACACCTCGATCGTGTTGGGATCGATCGATCTCTGAACTCCCTGACTACCATTTTTCAGAAAACTATACAGGTAAGCTGTTGAATATTTTGAAACTAATTTGACTGGGTGCTGTTGCTGCCTATGGCAGCAACAGCGTCCAATCAAATTAGTTTCAAAATATTCAACAGCATGGTTATTAAATAGTAGAGACATACGATTTGTACGTGTCAGACTATTAAGAGTTAAAGACGGGCCATATAGAATCATTTACGACGTAATGATTATGAGATCATCCTACACGCGCTTAGCTGATTATGACTAAGCTGATTATGACGTCATATGACATCATTACTCTGGAAAGGTCCATTTCTAGCTAACCTCTAACCATTTTCTACGTGTACTGGATTCAGATTGAAACTTTGAAACCTGAATTCAGGCTAACTATATAGGGAAGCTGTTGAATAATTCAAAACTAATTTGATTGGGAGCCGTTGCTGTCAGCACCCTGTCAAAGTAATTTCAAAATATTCAACTGAGTGGTTAATAAATCTTAAATTAATTAAAAACTTACAATTCAGACACTTTCAATGACACAGACTACAGCCATCTTCATGGCAGGTCTACACGATTTGACTGTGACGTCCTGTAACAAGTGACATATTTGATTATGATGTCAGAGTGACAGATCGAGTCACTCCATTAAGGCATCTGTCACCCATATGACAGTATGTTAAATCAGTAAAGAGTCAAAGTCTCAAATCGATTCCAACATGTGCATAAAGTGGGTGTAGCATAGTTGGAAGTGGATCCCTCTATTTGACCACCTTTCTTAAAGAACCACCACAATGTGGCTCCAAAAGGCAGATGGTTGCTAAAGACAAATTCTGACACTCTCCAGTCTTATTCACAGTTCTCAGCAATGTGTCATTATTTCCATACCTCCTGGGAGATGTCGTCCGGAGACTTTACATGCATCGATCATGAATAAATATCACATAATGTTTCTACATTTACATAAAATTTCTGTTCCCACATGGTGGTGATATTTCAGGTGTGAAAGTCTGATGTACTGTAACGGTCCTTATAGAATTCCAGCGTCATGAAGAAACAAATTACTTCTTTTGCTTCACACACAGATTGAGACATGAGTTATTCTGACCCCCACTGCGCTATTATACTCTGTCAATTATATTTGCTTTGGATATTAGCTTAATATAACTTTGCAGTAAGCAATGTGACAAGCAGAGGCTATTTTGTGAGGGAGATGGAAGGTTTTTTAAAGGGTTGTGGCATTACGCATACATACACAAGGACATATGCATGGCATTACGCACACATGCATGCACATACCAGGACATATGCATCAATCTGATAGCTATGATCTAATTCTGCATGCAACCATCTGTGATGAAATCATAACAAATAACCGCACACATCACATCCACAGTAATGGCCCAATGGCCATCATCATAACCTGTACAAGGAATAAGAGGTTCAAGGGCCCTGATGCCAAACTGCCTAATGCTTACTTGAGCTTATATACAGTATAGCTTAATTAAAGACATTTCAACATATTTCTTCTAAATAGCTCAAAATAATACAAAATATGTGGGTGGAATATTTTATTGAAATTTGATGGTTAAACGGTTAATATTAAATTTTTAACTTTCATTTTCATGATGTTGATCTTAGATGATCTTAGGAGCATATATTGACCAGACTGCGTAGATGTAGCCCAAAATATAACACAATATGATTACTATACTTACTATTGCTTCTAATGGGGAGAGTGACATGGGCCCTGTATTCTCAGTCGCAGACTGGTCTACTTCCTTAATATATGGCAACTTATATGGGTGGTAGCTAACTTAACCCTTTAAGGACAAAGCCAAGCAAAACCGGCCTCTACAGTGGTCATGGGGAATGTCCATTTGCAGGACAAGAGAACTATTTGAAAATTTTCCCCGGGAATAACCGATAACCGACCAAATCATTCCAGTGGTAAATTTTCAAAAATAGTTATCTCTTGGTCTGCAAATGGACATTAAATAAGTAAATATTTTAATTTTTTCAAAAAATTTAGTCATTAAAGGGTTAAGTAAATATCCCTAAATATGACTAACCATGCCACCACCGATGTATTCTTTTCCCATTGGCTCCAATGCACAAGAAATTGCATGGGCACTTTTGCCGCATTAACTCGGCTGATTCTGTTTGGGGAAACAATATTACATAACAATAGGACCATCTTGACAATATTTGAAATATGCCACTCAAAAGATGATTAAAAGTTACTGACTGAATAATTTCCTAGTTATTCAACATACCAATGAGAAAAATTGAGGGAGGAGGATTGCTAAAGTATGTACCTGAGCTAAAATAGGGGACGGGATCATTAACCCTTTAGCCCTCATCAGCCAAGAATGGCTTCTGCAGTGGTCTCGAGAAATGTCCATTTGCAGACCAAGAAAAGACTATTTTTGAAAATTTACCACTGGTAAATTTTCAAAAATAATTTTCTCTTGGTCTGCAAATGGATATTTTATATGAGAAAATTTAAATTTTCTTGAAAAAATGTAAGGGTTAACGTTAAAGTAGTGGAGCTAGAATAAACTCCTATATATTGGCAGAGTTCATCAGCGCAGACAATTTAGAAATTTGGATCTAACAAAAACAGACCGAGAATCAGACTATATTTCACTCCGCTGAATCAGTGTATAGACCACGTTGTTATTACTGGCTTATATATGTGGCTTAGCCGATATCCTATTTCTTGTAGTCCCAAACTAAACCTTAAAATTACGGCTTCACAAACCACAAAAACAGTTCGCTCCCGTTCTATCTTTGGACAACCGCTGTATTATCAAATTGGCCATAGTAACTGAAATCAACAAGAACGCTGAAGCATGCAATGTCTCGTCTGTAAACACATGGATAGTGTGGATTACCAAAGTAAACCGGACATGATTCGTAATACATATATTCAGTGGGGTACCTTCCCTTGAAAAACTTTAATGGCACTCGGTGCCTAATTATATCTCTCAAATTTCGGCCCAATCCGCTGAGTGGTTCTGGAGTCATTTTGGCAAAAACTAGGTTATCCAAGATGGCCACCAAACCATTTGGCCAATCAAGTTCCCTTGAAACAAACTTGGTGCAACTCTTGCCTTAGATGATATTTCATGCGTTTTGAATTGATCCCACAAGCGGTTTTGGAGATTTTTAAAGACAATTTAAAGCGGCCAGTTTTTTTGACGGATCAACTTCTCTTGAACAAACTTTAATGGCCCTTAGTCCTTAATCATATATCACAACTTTCGGCCTGATCGCTTCAGTGGTTCTGGGGAAGGAGTCGTTTTTGCAAAAACAAGGTCATCCAAGATGGCTGCTGAACCATTTAGTCAATCAAGTTCTCTTGAACAAACGTGGGTCAGCTCTTACCATAGATCATATTTCATGAGGTCTGAATTGATCACTCAAATGGTTTTGGAAAAGATTTTTTAAAGACATTTCTAAAAATCGGCTGAAATCCCAAGATGATCGCCGGCCAAATTGGCCGATCGGCTTCGTTTGAACAAAATGGAATCTCTATGCCCTAAGGATGCTTCCTGCTAAATATAATTGAAATCGACCCAGTAGTTCTCGAGAAGACATTACAAATTTCCAATTGCTTTAGTATAGGAGCTTTTGGCGGGAAAATGATCCAAGATGGTCCCCAAACCGTTTATCCGACAGTTTCGAAAATTGCAAATTTGAGATCAGAATACCCAAAAACCTATATAAAACCAATTTCAGCCTCAAAATCCATCAAATAAAAAAATCCAATATGGCCGCCAAACACGCTATATTTGGAGTGGCCCCACTGCGGCCATGTTTTTTGATGGATTAACTGTTCTTGAACAAACATTAATGGCCCCCGAGTCCCTAATCATGTATCACAATTTCAGCCTCATCACTTCAGCGGTTCTTGGGAACAAGTCATTTTTGCGAAAACTAGGTCATTCAAGATGGCCACTAAACCATTTGGTCAATCAAGTTCCCTTGAACAAACTTGGTTCAGCTGTTACCCTAGATCATATTTCGTAAGTTCTGAATCGATCCCTCAAATGGTTTTGGAGAAAAATTTTTATAAAGACATTTCTAAAAATCCGCCGAAATCCAAGATAACCGTCGACCAAATTGGCCGATCGGGTTCCTTTGAACAAACTTCACTCTCTATGCCTTAAGGATGCTTCCTGCCAGATAGAATTGAAATCGGCCCAGTAGTTCTCGAAAAGAAAACATTTTAAATTTCCCATTAATTTAGTATGGGAGCTTTTGGCAGGAAAATGAGCCAAGATGGCCACCAAACCATTTATCTAACAGTTTCGAAAATTGCAAATTTAAAATCAGAATACCCAAAAACCTATATAAAAACAATTTCAGCCTCCAAAGTCCATCAAATAAAAAAATCCAATATGGCCACCAAACATGCTATATTTTGATTGGCCCACGGCGGCCACCTTTTTTTAAGGATCAACCTCTCTTGAACAAACTTTACTGGCCCTTAGTCCCTAATCATATCTGCCAAATTTTGGCCTGATCCTTTCAGCGGTTTTGGAGAAGTCATTTTCGCTAAGACTAGGTCAACCAAGATGGCTGCCGAACCATTTGACCAATCAAGTTCCCCTGAACAAATTTGGTTGAGCTCTTGCCCTGGATCATATTTCATGAGGTGTCCTTCAATCCCTCAAGCGGTTTCGAAGAGGAAGATTTTTAAAGACGTTTCTAAAAATCGGCCAAAAATCCAAGATGCCACCGGCCAAATTGGCTGATCGGCTTCGTTTGATCAAACCTGGATCCCTATGCCCTAAGGATGCTTCCTGCCAAATATAATTGAAATCGTCCCAGCGGTTCTTGAGAAGTCGTTTTAAAGGAAAAGTTGATGGACAGATGGACGGACGACGAACACATGACGGACGGTCGCCATGACATAAGTAATGATGCGGGTAGTAGCACTGTTGAGCGGTAAATGTTTCATAAAATCTAAGATTTTCACCACAGAGAATTGCCGAATCAAAATTCTAAATGGATGTTTGAGAGTCTAGGACCATAGCATCGTTTCGGCCAACTTTGTTTCAAATCAGTTAAAATGTTACAGTAAAGAATTAATTTGACAATTTCGAGTAAGTTTTCATAAAATCTACGATTTTCACCCAAAAATTTGATGATCTAAAATTCTGAATGGAAGTTTGAGATGATATGACCAAAGGATCATTTCAGCCCAATCTTGGTTCAAATCGGTTAAAATGGGAAGGAGAATGAATTTGACAATTTCCGGAATTTTTTTTAATAAAATCTGTTTTTCACCTAAAAAATGAGTGAAACAAAATTCTGAATGGAAGTTCTAGACCCTATCACTATAGAATGCTTTCAGCCAAAATGGTAAGGAGAAGAAGAAATTTGACAATTCCCAGTAAATATTAAATATAAGATTTTGACCAAATAAATTGGTGAATAAAATTTTTTAATAGATGTTCTGAGGCCTCCTAGCATCCTCCCAGCCAAGTTTGATTAAAATTGGTCACGAGGTTAATGAGTAAGTAGGCTTTCAAAGAAGAAGCTGATGGACAAATAGGCGACGGATGCCAGACAGACGGACAACGGATGGTCACCATCGCATAGGCTCACTTATCCCTGGTGAGCTAAACATTATCCTTAACCCTTACCACTCTGGTGTCAAAATTTTAAATTTTCAAATTAAATTAAAAGATGAACTGGTGTTCACTTTTCGACAAATTTGGTGGGAGATGTTGCTGTCGTAGACAGCAACATCTTCCAGCAAAATTGGTGAAAAATGTACACCAGTTTCTCTGATACTGACACAGTAAAAGATAGAATATTGACATCAGTGTGCTACGGGTTAAATGTTGCCATTTTAAAATCCTCCATTATGATTATATGGCGTATGAAATATACATTTAAATAAATATAAATATTGATTTTTGATTGTGTTATTTAATTAATCTCTGATATTTTTGATTCTGAGATGGCTTGTAAATAGATAGTAATTATAACTTTACTGTTTAATTTTTGTTTGAAAAGCAAATAGAAATGATTCAAGATTCTTCAAATTTTGTATCGATATAACAGAATATTGGCAATAGTTTAGATTCTTTTAGGTACATGCATTTTGTTAAGAAGATAGCCCCTTTGTTTAGATTCTTTTGATTGTGGTTATTAGTAAACAGTGTTCAGTTTATGACACAAACACTGCCAACATGTCTACCTATTATCTGCAATAACCACATCTTAATGGTACTAGTCGTTCACTAAATTCTAGTCTCTCATGCACAAATCTAATATTATTTATTATACAGGGCAGCGTCTGACTACCAGTAACACATTGTTTATTCAATACATTGTCCATTTTGTTACATAAATCTGGATAACTTTGACATTCCTCATATATTATTAAGGACTTGGTAGCTCTTTAGTAAAATACTGGTTTGCAGTTAATGTACACTTTATTATATAAATGCTGGCAACTATAATATTTCTATATTAAACCTTTCTTTTATCTTCCCGCAAATGGACAGGAGTTATCATACACAAAGCGCTATCTTCATACTGTCTCAAATCATGTTCTATGCTTCATTGTACTCTCCCAGATCAGATTTTCATTGTGCTTGGGAGCAGTCAATTTATAAATATATGATTCTTCAAAAGCTTGGTAGCGCTTATTGTTCCTGACACGAACTTGTGTGTAAGTTTGAGTCTGGATGCCAAAACACAGTTTGGGCCTTCCTTTTATACTTTTCCCAATGTGGCTACATGAGGGGGGGTGGGGGGGGTGTGTGTGACCGGAATTGGTTTTGTAGCCGGAATAGACAATTTGTAGCCGGAATACAGCTTTTGTGTAGCCAGGATGCTAAAGTTGTAGCCGGGATGAAGTGTATCTGTAGCCGGATTTGCTATATATGTAACTGTGTTTTGGCATCCAGACTCAAACTTACACACAAGTTCGCGTCAGGAACAATAAGCGCTAACAAGCTTTTGAAGAATTCTATCATTTCAAAGAAGTTTAGCGTGATTCTTTCCAAGAATCAACAGTATGGCATCAGCAAGCACGTCTTCCATCAACCCAGCGGGATTCATAGAAACCATTGTGAATCCACGTCACGACCCTGAGAGCACGGAAGCAACTGCTTTCCGCAATGATCGTGAAGAATTCTGGATCCATCAATCACATTGCATGTATCCTATAGGCATCAATCACGCTGATTGGTAATCTCACTCTACCTCTGGTAGAAAAACAGCTAATTTATAAATATATGCTTAGGTCATTATGCAGAAAATACAATGTCAAAAGTTCTCCTGAAATTCCACTCCTGACATTATGTAAAATTATGTAACATGACGAAATTGAACACCTGCCAAGACTTAATTAAATGTTGATAAATGTTATTTACAAAAGCCATGCAGCTAACTTAACCAGTGGCCTCAAGTCTACTGTCCAATCGCAAATCAACTGCCAGACAAGATGAGCCAATCCCACTGAATCCAACTTTAGCTGAGATAATTTGGAACATTTATAAGCAAGAAATTTCTTGTGGCGCACTGCACTGAACTGAATTTAGCCATAATAAACAGTTGCAGTTTGCTCTGATTATTTATGAAGAATTTCTTGTCTTCTTTTTAAGGAGTAAATCCCTACGGCCAAGCGAGTACAACCCAAAGACAGCTCGAAGCACACTATTATTACAATTATTCCCACCCCCTCCCACAATTACCAGAATGGCATGGCTACCACAACTTGACGTCAAGCAGAAACCAGCTAGCACAACTTGAGGTCAAGCAGAAACAGCTAGCACAACTTGACGTCAAGCAGAAACCAGCTAGCACAAATTGACGTCAAGCAGAAACCAGCTAGCACAACTTGACGTCAAGCAGAAACCAGCTAGCACAACTTGAAGTCAAGCAGGAACTAGCTAGCAGTTTGAGCTCAAGCAGAAAATGGTTGGCACAACTCGAGGCCATGGAGGAACTGGGTAGAATGACTTGATGTCAAGCAGGAACCAGTTACCACAATGTGATGTCAAGGAGGCACTGGCTAGCACAACTTGAGGCGGTCAAGCAGGAAATGCTAGTACAACTTGAGGTCAGGCAGGAACTGGCTAGCACAACTCGACATCAACTAGGAACGGGATAGAACAACTTGAGGTCAACCAGGAACCAGCTCAAACAAATTGAGGTCAAGGAGAACTGGCTAGCACAATGCAAATTCATGCAGGAACCAGCTAGCACAACTTGAGCCTGTCAAGCAGGAACTGCTAGCACAACTTGAGGTCAAGCATGAGCTGGCTAGCACAACTTGAGTTCAAGCAGGAATCGGCTAGCACAACTTTATGTCAAGGAAGAACCGCCTAGCACAAACTAAGTTCAAGCAGGAAGCAGCTAGTACAAACTAACAACAGGAAGGAACTTGTTAGTTCAACCGAAGGTCAAGCACAAACAGCCTAGCTAAAGGTAAAGCAATCACCGTCTAGCACACCCTAAGTTCAATCAGGAATGGGCTAGCACAACCTAAGGTGAAGCAGGAAGCGGTTCACACAACATAAGGTGAAGCAGGAAGCGGTTAGCGCAACCTAAGTTCAATGTTAATCTGCTCTGTATGTTATCCGCGGGACATCAATAAGCTTATACATGGCGCTCTGCTGTGCAGGTCATTCACATTATGGTCTAGCTGAACAGATTTGTATTAATTCCATCATGTTGTGTCGACACTAATCCTACCAGCTGGAGGGAAAGTACCAGTAGTAGTTCATTATATTGTCCCAGCAAGCTACCGAGGGCCTACAATCATCAATTCATCAGTGCAGAGACAAGGAAATAATCTGGTCTAAAGATCTGTAAATTATTCCCTGTATCTTCATTCTCTTGTACGTTATTGTACTGTATTGATTTCTGTATTACCCGATGTCATAAATCTGAGTTACTGAGGGACTGGTGGTACTTAACTATTCTCATAGCCTTCCAGAATTACCTTTAACGGTCAGGCCGGCCAAAATAGGCCTTTGCAGTGGTCTTGTGGAATGCCCATTTGCAGGCCAAGAGAATACTATTTTGAAATTTTACCACTGGAATGACTGGCTCGATGACTGAGCCAGACATTCCAGTGATAAATTTTCAAAAATAGTCTTCTGTTGGCCTGAAAATTGATATTCAATAAGAAAACTTTTGGATTTTCTTCACCAAATTTGACCATTAAAGGGTTAAGATTCATAGAAGTTGAACATTAACCCTATAATGGTCACACCAACCATTAAACAGGCCTCTTGTTTGGCATTGAGAAATGCCCAAAATATTTACAGGCCAAGCAAGAAAAGAAATTTAAGCTAATTTAATTACCACTGGAATGACAGGCTCTATAACCAAGTGACATTCCAATAATAATTTTTCAAAAAATAGTCTTCTCTTCTCTTCTCTTGCACATGGACATTAAATAAACAAACATTTAGATTTTCTTGAGTAAACTTGACCATTAAAGTGCTGAGTGACCACCTTAAAGAGCAGCAACAATGAGTCACTATAGAAGCTGGTCTCTTATTAATCCTTACCACTCTGGGGTCCATTTCACAAATGGTACTTAAGCAAACATCAAATGAAACGTTCTGATTGGTCTGGTTTCTTACTTTGCTACAGGGTGTAACTTATTCGCCTTTATGAAACTGGACCCAGGTGACTTGCCATATAAGTTACAGGATGCCTTTTGTAGCCAAAACAGGGTGGTACATTTAGCCTTCCATGTCCTCTTTAACACTGTCACAGATGAATTCCCCATATCTCATTTTCAAGGCAACCATACGGAAAAACTGTTGAATATTTTGAAATTAAGTTGAATGGAAGAGGTTGCTGTCTTAGGCAGCAATGTCGTCTAGTCAAATGAATATCAAAATATTCAACAGAATAATTTTATATCATAAAGAATATACTTTTTCATGGATTTGTCGGTGAAAGGGTTAATGATCAAGATGGTCAAAACTGGCCTTTGCAGTCGTCTTAAGGAATGGCCACTTGCAGACCATTTTTTTTTAATTTGACCACTGAAGTGATGGTCATTCCAGTGATAAACTTTAAAAAAGTCTCCTCCTGGCCTGCAAAGGCAAATGTATTATATAAGCACAGATTTAAATTATCTTGTCAAATCTTGACTATTAACCCTTTAACACTTCAATTTGTTCAACAAAATTGAAATTTTCTCATAGCAAATATCCATTTGCAGACCAAGAGAAGACTATTTTTGAAAATTTACCACTGGAATGACTGGCTCGATTATCGAGCCAGTTTTTCCAGTGGTAAATTTTCAAAAATTGTCTTCTCATGGACATTTCTCAAGAAGTCATTTTTGGCTGATATGAGTGTTAAAGGGTTAACCATGTGTCAACCACAATAAAATATAGCACGGTGGTCTCCTGACCAGCTTTGGCTCAATACACGCTAAATATAATGAATGTTGATATTGATTACAGCTTATAATGCATATCTGTGCAGAGTTCACTGCTAATATAAAGCCATTGGTCATTTTCACAGCTGCGTTGATTATTCATTTTCTGGACATTCTTTTCTACCATTCAAATTACCATTGATTGCGCACATGTTACATGATCATATCGTGACTAACGCTACAACATAATCTATATACATATATATATATATATATATATATATGGAGATACAAAGATGTTTCCACAATAGATTCATTGTAAAATTATATAGGTTCTCCTACTCTTCAACCCTTTAAACACTCAATCTGGCCAAAACATCTGTACTGTTCTTGAGAAATGACCACCTGCAGACAAAGAGAAGACTATCTTTAAAAATGTACAATTGGAATGACTGGCTAGGACATTTTCTTGAACAGATTTCAGGATTAAATGGTTAATCCTTATAACACCTTTATCAATTTAATTAGAAAGCTTATATTCACAAGAGATAAATATAGAATATCTGGAATATTTTGAAAACAACTTGAGTGAAAGTTGCTAAACGGCCTACAGTGTTGACATTTCAGGCAAATAGCATCATCATTCTAGTCAGAAGATATGGAGTAAATATTATTTTGACAACAAAATTTTGACTGTCTAAGCCTTTTATATCCAAGCTGCGTCAAGAAAATAAAAGATCTTCACTTATTCCTTTAACCCACAACCTTGTTACAAGAAAATTTCTGAAAATTTACTATTGGAATGACCGGCTTGACTATCAAGCCAGTCATTCCAATGGTAAATCTTCAGAAACAATCTCTGAGTCTGAAATGACTATTTCTCAAGACAACTGCAGAGGCCATTTTTGTCCGGCTTAAGTGTTAAATGGTTAATAAATGCCCATTTGCGAGCCATGACAGTATATTTGAAAATGTACAAAAGTTGTGGAATGACTGGCTCAGTAATTCAAGTGATAAATTTTTTTAAATTTTGCTTTCTTTTGGCCTGCACATGGACATTCCTCAAGCCTAGTGCAGGAGGGAAGTTTGGACTTGCTTGACCATCAAAAGTTCAAATAATCACGGTCTTTTGACCTAACAACAAATGCTGTCTTTTCAACATGGGTGACTCTAGTTATTCAAATGTCACGTCAAAGGCTCAGCTCCCAAGGCTAACCAGAACAGCCCTCACCAGTACGGCCACAAGACCACATCAACAAAGTCATTACAAACAGACATACCATACATGCTGCATACATGTTTTCAAGAGAAACAGTGCAGAACATGGATGCGAATTGCGGTACAGTACAGCTCAGAAATAAGTTAAGATGTTTCAAAAATAAAAACATGTTAGTTAGTAAGAAATGGTCTGTTAAATATTTTCAACATAACTGGATTGAAAGACTTGTGTTATGTTATGCTGGCTAATTATATTCAAAATACTCAATAGCACATTTTATCTTGCTTTGGAAAATTGTAATTACTTCTGAGCGCCACTGTAGCGTGTGTCATGTGTTTTTGCTAATTAGACAAGCATGCAGCCAACAACGATAACAATATTTATATGAAAATAGCTCGTTATTTGGACCGTCATGTATCCCAGTCGACAAATACAAATTATACCATAATAACTAATTACACAGCCTATACTATTTATTTTGTATGCGTTGACACCCTGATCGACCAGTTGCCAGCTGTGCTAGCACATTTTAGCAGAAGCAAACAGCACAAGATATCTGTATGGGAAGGAATCTGAATTGTGAAATATATAACCAACATCATCATCTATGGAAGACATGTTATTTTAACCCTTTAACCATTACCACTCTGATGTCAAATTATTAAATTTTCATATTACATTAAAAGATGAACTGGTGTTCATTTTTCAACAGATTTGCTGGAAGATGTTACTGTCGTAGACAGCAACATCGTCCACCAGAATTGCTGAAAAAGTACCCCAGTTTCTTTGCTATTGACAGTTAAATGATAGAATATTGACATCAGTGCTCCTGTAATCTAGCTACTTGGAAGCTTGGTACAAATGGGCCATGGTACTGTGTGTCTCAATCATGGTACTGTCTGTATTGTACTGTCTATGACAGCACCATCTTCCACCAAATTTGTTGAAAAATGAACACCGGTTGGTGTTGGGGTTGGTGTTGGGGTTCGTGTTCATAACAAGAAAGTCCCCATAAATCTTATAATTTAATTTGAAAATTTAATATTTTTACATCAGAGTGCTAAGGGATAAAATAGACTTATCTTGGCCAGTAAATGGCTATACCTCCAGATCACTGCGGAGGTCTGCAAATGGATAGTACTCAAGACCACTGGCACTGTAAACACACCATTTTTGACTGGCTTGACCATTGAATGCTTAACCCTTTATTACTCATAGCTAAAAATGGCTTCTGCAGTGGTCTTGAGAAAAGTCTATTTGCAGACCAAGAGAAGACTGTTTTTGAAAATTTATCACTGGAATGACTGGCTCGATAAAATTCTCAAAAATAGTCTCTTGGTCTGCAAATGAACATTTTCTATGAGAAAATTGAAGTTTTCTTGATCAAATTCAAGGGTTAACCAAATAGGACAAATGATCTGCTTATATATGGCCGTCAGAAAATCCATTGATTTAAGTGTATGATGGTAACTCTTTAATATTCAACCTGGAAACGGCTTCTGCAGTTGTATTGGGAAATGTCCATTTGCAGACCAAGAGAAGACTATTTTTTAACATTTACCACTGACTCGATAACCGAGCCAGTTGTGCGAGTGATAAATTTCAAAATTATCTTCTCTTGGTCTGCAACTGGACACTGTTTATGAAAAACTTTTCTTGAATAAATTTGAGAGTTAAAGGGTTTAGCGCTTGAAATACCAGTGGCTCTAAATCAAGACAACTAAACTGGAAAGCTGTTTCAAGAATATTTTGAAACCAATTTGACTAGAACCTCTTGCTGTCATTAGTTAAATTAATTTCAAAATATGCAACAGAATATTCACAAAGAATTTGTCATGTCAGCTCTATATTGGTACACCAATTTCTTTGCTATTGCCACAACAAAAGATAGAATATTGACATCAGAGTGGTAATGGTTAAAAGAATTTGCCACTGGAATGACTAAGCTTGATACCAAGCCAGTCATTCCAGTAGTAACATTTTTAAACAACCTCTTAGCCTGAACAAGGATATTCACTAAGCAAGATTCTCAATTTTTTACCAATTCATATGAACCGGAATGAGTTTTCACTTAGTTTGGCTATCACCTTGAATGAATTCCTATTGGTCAAACTCAACGCCAGTCTACAAGCTTCTGACCATGGCCCATTTGTACCGCTTGGTGACCGTTTAGTCATTGAACAGAGCTTATCTTGTATTTTATGTTGATGAATTTGACTATTTGAGCATCGCTCCAGTTCAGAATAAGTGTGACGCAGGGTTGCATTGATATTTGACAGATTGACAGTTCTGGAATGAACTGAAGGCATAATGTACACAGGAACTTTGTATACAAACTTCAGCATTATAGCATTAGTATTTGCTAGACCTTCTATATAATGAACTGCAGCAGCATATTGTAATTCATAATTTATTCTCTATCTACTCATGCATAACATCTGTGCTAAAGTCCTTAGGGCATGTAAAAAGTCGAGACACTATAGTTCTGACAGGCTAAATTCACCATGACCTTTTGTTTATGCAAACTAAGGGCAGATTAAAATGATTCCAATATTTATTGAGTGCTGACAATGTATGGTCAGGTGAATTACATATTAATGGTTACTAATGTCTTGACATGTGCCAAGGAATCCCAAATAAGGGAGATAACTCATTTAGAAAATTCCTTAATTAAAATTGCGATAACGGGGGTAACTCATCCACCAATTACCAAAACAAATACTAGCTAATGTGGGTCCCAAACACACCCCACGCTGTGTCCCTGAAAGCTGTGACACATCTTCCCATACTTTTCTCAATTTCAATGCAACCAAACAGGGAATCAATGGTGGAATCCAGTTTTAGCTATTCTCCGACCATCTCTAGCTAAGCTCCACCCACGCTTTGCCCATGTTGGGATCGATCGATCCCTGCACTCTCTGAATCTCACTTTCCAGAAAACTATACTGGTAACATATTGAACATTTTGAAACTAGTTTGATTACTTAGGTGCTGTTGCTGCCTATTCAGCATAAAAACAGCATGTTTATTAAATAGTACAAACCGACGGACTATTAAGAGTTTAAGACAGACTAAATCGAGTCATTCATGACTTAATAGATTATGACATCAGTCTACACGCCACATAGTTGCAGGGGACTCTCATAAGGGTCCCTTTGAGGGTATATACCTCAAAATGTAGCATAGGACTCCCAAAAGTAGAGGCAGTGGGTCCTGTGGGACCCCTGAAAATCTTGTATGATTGTGTAATCTAAGTAGTTTTATATGTTTTTGCAGAAAATCACTGCGGTATCACAACAATTCATAGTTGTGAGTCCATAATACCCTCATCTTTTTTAGAAATACTGCTTGGGAAGTCCTGATTTCACTTTGGGACCCCCTGATTTCAACTGGGGACCCCAGATTTCAAGGTGTTGGGTCCTTGGGACCTCCAATAGTTAGAAGCTATGAAAAACAATGCATGGTTGATTATGACGTCATATGATTGATCGATAAACTGTATTCCTCCATCGCAGGGCAGTCTGGGTGTTTCCACCAAGAAAATTATATCTGATTTCCTGAGAAGCATTCTAATAAGCCTTTTGGCATGCTCCCATACTTAAATACTGGTGACCGGGTACAAAACCATCCTCAATCATCCACACCCCACCACCACACTGAACTCAGCGCATGGGGGCAACTGCCCTCTGCTTGCTGACCCATATCTCTACATCGCGCCTTGTATAAAGTTACCACCTGTATTACCGCCTCTCGCACAATGGCTGCTTGTATTAGGTGACCACCTGTCACATAGTGGATGCTTGTATTATGTGACCACCTGTTACATAGTGACCGCTTGTATTAAGTGATCACCTCTCGCATAGTGGCTGCTTGTATTAAGTCACTACCTGTCACATAGTGTCACTTGTATTAAGTGACCACCTATCACATAATGACTGCTTGCATTAAGTGACCACCTCATGTCACATAGTGGCTGCTTGTATTATGTGACTGCCTGTTAGTGTTACACAGTGGCTGCTTGTATTAAGTGACCACATATCACATAGTGACCACTTGTATTACGTTACGACCTGTCACGTAGTGGCTGCTGGTATTAAGTGACCACCTGTCACATAGTGGCCACTGGTATTAAGTGACCACCTCTCACATAGTGGCTGCTTGTATTAAGAATTTAAGTGACCACATGTCATACTAGTATTATTAAGTGACCACCTCTCACTTAATGGTCGCCTGTATTAATTAATTAATTAATTAATTAATTGTGACAATAATTTTCAAATGCTCACTAAGGTGGTCGCTTATGACAGGTCTTGCTGTAACTTTTCACACGTTCCCTAACGTGATCGCTTAATAAGGCAGATCTTACTGTACTTTCGCCAACTTTCCTCAGAAAGTAGTCAATGCGTTGCTGCATAACAGTGGCAGCAACAGTTTCCAGTCAGATTAATGAGTTTTTGTTATTTCCTGCTTAACATACCTGATATGCAAGTCCGAACTTTGTCAAGCAGGGCACTCCTGACTTCTCGAAGTTCGGTCACAAGTTCATCTTCGCGAGAAATTTCAATGAGGTGAAATATACCAGCTCCTAAACATAAATATCCTATTAGAAAAAGCACCAGAAAGAACACTTTCCAAGGGCTGTCTCCGCAACAGCGCGAATAAGAGCACCACGACATGTTGTAACTAGGAAATTGTCGACTCTCAACATTTTATGAAAGCGGAATAGAAAACTGCTGCTTCAAATACTGTCAGCGTCATGCTGCGACTGCACGCTAAGCCCAACGTATTACCGGTGTTTTTTTCTAAAATGCCAATACAATGATAATAAACCCGTGTCATAATCAATATAGCATAGCCCTGCATAGACCGAATTATAACAATATTAGAACATATAGGCCAGGAGAAAACTAACTTCATAACGAACGTAGATACATGTTTCGTCCTAAATAATACCTTTAAGATGGGAAGCCAAAACGCAGATTTTCAGCGTGACACAGCGTTGCGATAGCTATTTTGAGAAAAGCAACGAAATTTCGCAGATTAAATCGTAGCCTAGTATTATATTAACCGCTGGCCTGGGTAAACTAAACGCATTCTATATATGCGAAACCAGGTCTCTGTATTTAAAGAGGCAATCAAGAGCAACAGAAAGGGTTCAGCGTGGGGCAACAAAACACATCCCTCCCCTCAAACGCCTAAGCTATACAGATAGCTTAAGCTCACTTAGGCTCGTGTCAATGAAATGTAGAAGATGAAGGAAGGGGGGGGGGGGGGGGGGGGTCTGATTGAAACATACAAAATCATACATGGGATGTACAATACAGACGTAGATCAATTCATCACTAATAATCAGACGGCACACATGACAACGCGTGGTCACAAACTCAAGATTCAAACATTTTTGTGGCAACAATACTAGAAAACATTTCTTCCCACATCGAGTAATCTCACATTGGAACTCGCTACCTGAAAAGATTGTGCTAGCCCAAAACATAGATATGTTCAAAACCAGACTATCCAAACATTTCAACAATATAACTTATTACTACGACTTATTAAACTTAACAAACTCATAATTCAAACTTGGGACTCACAAGCTGCTTCAGGTTTAAGTCCGTCACTATGATGATTGATTTAATGAAAGAACAAATATAAGTACAAATGTGGTAGAACGAGGGTACGTGCCTTCTCATTATTGACCGTTCTAGCAATATTTATGTAGTAAATACAAGCTTTTAGTTCACGCATTGAGTGTGAGAAACGTTTAGATGTGTCACAGTAATTCACGTTTTACAATATAAACCCGTGCTGTGTTAAGAAACCATTTCCTGATGGAGCATCCAGTACAAAGTTGTGTATGATTTAACAGCTGTGTTGAGATCTATATATAGTCAAGTCCTCCGAGCATGAAGGGACTAATATTTATTTGCTTCTAGAGTAGCGTTAATGACTATGAGGACTAAATGGCAATTTTTAAACACGAATTCCCTATAATCATTATGCATATTTGGGAAATAATGAAACGCATACAAAATTTCATGTTTTTCAGTAACAAAGTCAATGAAATGAACGCCACTGTGGAAGAGGGAATTTCCAGTTCAAGGTCAAGGATGAGATGGGACACTCCATTTTCCATCAGGAAATCTCCTTAGCTCTATTATTACTCTCGATCATCAGGTGGAGGAGTTTGTAACATGTATGATGGAGGAATGTTCAATATAGACTGCAAAAAAAATGTCAACTTAACTTCTGGATTGCTACGAACATTACATGGTATCGGAGTGGGATAATCCACTGACATCCGATGTAAACAATGGACCACGTTCTCCCACCAAGTGAGCTAAGCTTCAGTGGTAATGTTGACGAAAACAGGAAAACGTTCAAACAACTATTTGAATTATATATCCGTGCAGTCGGGGCTGAACAAAAGACTGATTCCCAAATAATTATGAGTTCAGATACATCACCTCTAGGCCACTATATCCCCAAAGTAATGGTCTTGCTGAATAAATCAGTTCAAATAGTCAAATCAAAATATTGAAGACCCACACTTGGTGCTGCCATCATATTGAACAACCGCATTAGAGTGTGATAAATCTCCGGCAGAACTGTTACTAGGGAGACAATTGTGAACTAGACTTCCAGAGGGTTCTAACTACATACAGCAGTTGAGAAGCCAGTCATCGTGTGATCGTGTCGACACACAGCAGTGTAAAATGTACAATCTGAATGTAAAACATCTAAAAGAATTGAATAATGATGATATTGTGAGAATTCAGGGGAAACATGGTTGGGGCAGTAAGGCAAGAGTTGTGAAGGAAGTGTCTCCTCGTTTTTACTCTGTAGTAATTGAACATGGCCAAGTCATCCGACGTAACCGACGTGGTTTATTGAAGACTAGGGAGAAATTTCAAGACTTGTTAATTGACATTGATTATGAACTAGAAGCAGATGCACCACATGCTAATGACATGGCACGCTTTCCAGAGCCAATGTGTCATGCACTACCTGATCAACAGGGTGCCATTACAACTAAAAGTGACTGGACAAGTAAGCGTCCTACACGTTTAATTGAACAATGCTGAATGATGAGGACAATGTGTTTAATTGACTTAAGTTTATCATGTTTATTGAAACAATTAACATTAACACATGAACAGCTATTACTATAATATAACCAGTACTTTATTTCATTTCCTTATAGTATAGTTTCTTTATTAAATTTAGTTTTTAACATTCTTCCTGTTAGGGGAAGATGTAACACTTATGTTGGAGGATGGTTCAACCTAACTTCCAGCTTGTTACGGACATTTATTTTATATTTCTTTCACACATCTGTTAGTTCGTTTGTCTGCTGGGAAAGATTGGAGAAATATTTCATAATAAAATTTGACCAGGGATGCAGGTGTATAGTAACGTATTTTGTTGTGGGGGCATACGCTAAGGGTGGGGGAAAAACCTAGGGGGCGGTATGGAGATACACTGTAGGAGAGGAAAATCCTGGGGGCTGGCACCCCTTGCCCCACCTCACTCTGTTCCCACGCCTATGGGATGTTGGTTATATATCGAACTCACGCCTCATAGATGTCGTAACCAAAACGAGGATTGCCACACAAGCTAACTGCTGAAAATGTCAGTGTATCAGCGTTGCATTCCATGTTCCATGGATGATTAACAGTGGGAACAGTTCGCTGACCATGATGAGGAGCCCTTGCAAGAATTGTCATTCCATTGCATCCCAATTGACCGACGCACTACTTGTAATAATATATTTAATTACCATAATAAAACATAATTTCTATAAGAAATAATAAGAGGCTAATATACTTTATTATGTTTACATACACAAATACAAAATTCGACCTAGACACCCAAGCCTATTTGAAGCGAAAACAAGGTCTCCCTTTACTGGGTGTGGTAGATCGCTAGGCATGCATGGTTACTTAAGGAAGAGGAAAGAGGGTGTGGATTTAGCTGCCACCACCACTACCACCACCACCACCACCACCACCAAAAGTAACAACAACAACAACAACAACAACAACAACAACAATAACTGTATAGGTAGATATCTGCTATGGACTTTGAAGTAGTACTTCAAAATTTGGCCAGATTGTTGCAGCAGGGGCTTATTAGTCATACCACTTATGTCGAGACCCTGGCAGCTTTCCTTCCTGAGAAGCCAACCCCAGTCCCATGCAGGAAGCTGCCACCCACTTCCGAGAAGCCACCCCCAACACCACACAGGAAGCTGCCACCCACTTCCGAGAAGCCAACCCCAACACCACGCAGGAAGCTACCAACCACTCCCGAGAAGCTAACCCCAACAACATGCAGGAAGCTACCAACCACTCCCGAGAAGGCCCCCCCTCCCCACACAAAGCTAAAAAAAACCCACCCAAGTTCACAGATGAGGAGATCGACAGTTTTCTTGATGCTTTATTCCAGTAAATCTTCTTCTTCTTCTTCTTCTTTTCGATCGCTGGTATCACACTTGGAGAGCCGTTCTCAAGATGAAATCTGTGGTTTTCTGCAGTTCTTCCACAGGCCCATACAGCTTTTCAAGAAAAGAGGTTGACAAAGGCCAGATCTCTTCTCTCAGCAGCTGATACGTACTGCAACATTGAAGTATGTGCTCTGTGGTCTATTCTGCTTCTCCACAAGGACAAGCACGCGATGTCGTAAGGTGGAACCGCCTGTACATGTGTTGGTTTAGTCTGTTATGTCCAGTTCTGAGACGAAAAATGGTCACTTGCTCTGGCCTCGAGAGATAATGGTAGGCATCTTCTGATTGAGGTGTTCTATAGAGTGACTTGACGATAGTCTTCATCTCTGTATTCGTAACCATGTTTTCTGTCTGATTCTCTTCTGCACCCACCTTTGCCATCTTGTCTGCTTCCTCATTTCCTTGGACTCCACAATGTGAAGGGATCCACTGCAATGCTATCCGAAAGCATTTGATGGTTTGCAGTGCTTCTTCAAGTTGTGGCAGCTTACCTTTGGTGATAGCCTCAAGGACGGAGCGGGCATCAGATAAAAAGACAATCTGTGCAATAGGGTCTGCTGTTCTGCTGACGGTATTAGCTGCATGGACCAGTGCTTCGACTTCAGCTCTGTAGTTTGTGCAGTGTTTGCCTGTCGGTATTGCAGCTGACTCATGTTGTCCGTTTGGATACTGTATGTGCAGTCCGGCACCTCCGCTCCTAATTCCAGTAAATGAGGGACATACCCCCCAGGATTTATGAAGGTCCCACATGCAATCAAGAACTATCTGCGGGGATGGGAACTTCCTGGACATGGGAGAAAAGATACAATACCTTTCCTGGATAAAAACCTGGACAATATCGAGAGGAAGGGGTTGAAGTTCTCCCTTGCTCTCAAGATCACCCACCACAAAGAGAAGAATGACAGGACAGAGGTCACCACAAATCCACCATTCTGGTCTAAGCAACATGCCATCCTAAAGGCAAGCGATATTAGCGAGGCTGTGAAGGAGGCCGAAGGCAAGGTGCTGCAAGGCCTTGAGAGCTACACCCAAGAGGGGTGTGGCTGGGTAGTTGACCAGGTTGATGCATTGTACCTCAACGTCGCCAGATATCAACCACTACGTGGTGGGTCCTACATCGATCTCCCTGCTTCGATTAAGCGAAAACGTGCTGTGGTTAATGTCCAGAACAATGATGACCAGTGTCTTCGCTGGTCTCGTTTGGCTGCTGCTTATCCTGCAGATAGTAATCCCCAGTGGACATCGAAGTATTTAGGGCACTGGGACACCCTTGATTTCAGCGGTGTAGACTCTCCAACCCCTCTCCATCAGCTTAAGTGTGTTGAGCGGCAGAATGGCCTGGCCATTAATGTATTTGGTCATGACAAGTGTGTCTACCCACTGCAGCTGAGTGAGGCTGACCCAGACATTCCGAGGACAAATCTGCTGCTTATTAAGAAGGGTGGCAAGCAACACTACACCTGGATTAAGGACCTGAAACGTCTGCTCCGTGACCAGAGTCAGCATAACGAACGTAAACACTTTTGTGAACATTGCCTACATTGCTATTCTCGTGAAGACCTTCTCATCAAGCATAAACCAGAGTGCTGTAGTATCAGTGGCAGACCAATGCGTATAAGAATGCCTACAGAGGACAGGAATATGCTACAGGTCACACACTACCACAAGCAACTCAAGGTGGCATTCATCATCTATGTAGACTTTGAAGCCCTAACAACCAAGATTGAGGGGCCAGGGGCGAATCCGGCTCAGAGCAGCACACAGAAAATGCAACACCATGAGATCTGTGGGTTCTCATACATTGTGGTCCACTGTGATGGTGTCAGTGAACCACCAGTGCTGTAACGAGGAGAACATGCAGCTAAGCATTTCCTGGATCGATTGGCATGGGAAGATGAGACGATAACGACTGTGCTCGCCCACCCTAAGCAGATGGAGATGACTAGAGAGGACTGGCGAGCTCATAAAACTGCAGTCAATTGCTATGTGTGCGACAGACCATTAACTCATGTCAGAGTCATAGATAGTGTCAGAGATCACTCCCACATCACTGGTCTCTACCGGGGAGCATCACACATTGTGTGTAATCTAAAGCTGCCCCTCAACTCGTCAGGACGACTAGTCACCACCATCCCAGTCGTGTTCCAAAACCTGCGTGTGTATGATTCTCAGCTCATCATGCAGGTCATCTCCCAAACAGAGGGACAGATCAACTGCATTCCCAACAATATGGAGAAGTACATCTCCTTCAGCATGCAGTTCATCGACTTGGCCCAGTTCCTCTCAGCATTACTTGATGAGCTGGTAGCTAGTTCCACAACATTCCCACTTACAAAACAGTATGAACCTAGCACTGGCAAGCATGAGCTCCTGCTCCGCAAGGTGTATACCCCTATGAGTGCATGGATGGGTGACACCGTTTCAATGAGACCTCTCTCCCACCTCAAGCTGATTTCTACAGTAAACTCTCTGGCGAGGGAATATCTGACAGTGACTACAACCATGCACATGCTGTCTGGGTCCAGTTCGGCTGCCAGACCATGGGAGACTATCATGACCTCTATCTGCAGTCTGACACTCTGCTCCTTGCAGATGTCTTTGAGAACTTCCGCATCACATGCCTCCAGCAGTATCATCTGGACCCAGCACACTATTACACGAGCCCAGGGTTGAGCTGGGATGCACTTCTAAGGAAGACAGGTGTGGAGCTGGAGCTCCTCACTGACTACAACATGCATCTCTTCATAGAGAAAGGACTCAGGGGTGATATATCAATGGTCAGCAAACGCTATGCTAAGGCAAACAACCCTTTGGCCTGTGGCTTAGCTGGCTATAATCTACAACAGCTGACAAGCCACATCATGTATCTGGATGCTAACAATCTCTATAGCTGGGCAATGAGCCAACACCTACCGACTGGGGGGGGGGGGGGGTGTTAGTGGGTCGCTCCTACAGAACAGGACATTGATGGCAAAGAGATTATACAACAACCCGATGATGATGATGAAAAGGGCGACATCCTAGAGGTTGAATTTGCGTACCCACAAGAGCTGCATGTCATGCACAATGCCTACCCACTGGTGCCTGAACGGATGATGGTGAAGGGAGAGTGGCTCTCAGTGTATCAGTGTGCAATGGGCGAGTCGATAGCAGAGACAACACCAGAAAAACTGGTGCTTAACCTGAGAGAGAAAGAGCGCTATGTCCTACACTACCGCAACCTAAAGCGCTACCTCAGCCTGGTGGCATTCATGAGGTTGAAGAAGGTGTACAGGGTTCTACGCTTCAATCATTCACCGTGGATGGAGCATTACATCCGACTCAACACAGAGCTCCGTAAGAAGGCCAACAGTGACTTTGAGAAGGATCTCTACAAGCTGATGAATAACGCTGTCTTCCGTAAGACCATGGAGAACTTGAGCAAGTGAGTGGATGTCAAGCTAGTGCAGCTGCGAGGAGTGACCTCTATGACACAAGTCACTACCCAGTAACACACCCGCTGCACAGTACTGCCAACAATAAGGTCCTGGGAAAGATGAAGGATGAGTGTGCCGGGGTGCCAATCTAGGAGTTTGTTGGCCTATGCCCGAAGATGTACTCCATCAAGCGGTTGGGTGAGCAGGAAGTCAAGAAGGCAAAGGATGTGGTTAGACAGATTCACCATGAGCAGTACAAGGAATGCCTCTTTGAGCAAAAGGTCTTCCACCATGGTATGAACATGCTGCGAAGTGAGGGTCACCACCTCTACAGGGTCTACCAAAACAAAACAAGCCTCAGCCCCTCAGACACAAAGCGATAGATCGCTCCTGATGGTATTCACACCATGGCTTATGGTCACAAGGATGTCATCACTCCAATGGATGTTGAAGAGCTGCTGGGTAACGTATGAGCATCATGTGTCATCAACCAACAATCAGTGGAGGATGTCTACTCGATGTAAGCACTCCCGGTGGAGGTAGCTGTGTGTCTGTAGGGAAAAGCTAGAGCTCCTCTCGTACAAACGGCTGCCTAGGACTGCTCTGCACTCCATGCTGGTGTGCCAGGTAGTACAGCATAGGCTGTACAGCCGTATCTACATACCTGTCAATCTTGTGTACACCTATCGACCAGTTGGGGTCAGTCTCCCGCCTACGTCCACCCTCCAACTCGCCAGGCTCATACAAATAATGAACCAGGGAATCAGATGGAAGTCTATCCTCCGAGCGCAGTCATTCCGATGGTTGGACCACAGAGGATCGCTGAATGGCATTGAGAGGCTTCTGTCCTATCAGCCTAGTGGATCTCTTCACCACAACGGGCAACCCTCTCACCCATACCCTGGAATGACTGCCAGTTGGGACAGCCATCTCCTGAGCATACTGATGTGGGAACAGCCTCTCTGCCAGTGTCCGGTTCCACCACTCAACAATAGCCTGGGCATGGTGATGTCGCACCTCACCTCACTTAATCACCTCACCATGTTTCCGCATGAGGGCTGCAGTTTCACCTCTCATCCACATGCAGCAACTCTGGCAACTAGAGGGGATTTTGCGGGTCCTCATAGATATTCTGGAACCTGACAGCCACGTGACCTGTGGACCTATCCATGAGAGGCACTGCCACCTTGTATCTACTGGCGACATTGACGATGGTGAGGGCGTACTTGTAGGTCTTACATATTCCTCTGGAACAGACCCAATTATGTGGAAGGAACAGCACATCAGTCTGATGGACTCTGTTCGGGACAGGTTCATCGAAGTGTGTATACCAAATGTCCCATTGACGAGGTCTGTAGATCTGCTGGCTAACCATCTCCAAGGTATGACCCTTGCGATGTGCAGCCTTGAGCAGCTGGTGAGGCTCACGATAATACCTGCCGGGCCGGTAATAGAGATCTTCAAGACAAGCGGTTGATGAACTCTCAGACTTCATCGCTGACATCAACTCCTGTCCTCTCCTGTACAGCTCAGGCAAACTCTAGACGGACGACCATCATTCATCCAACAACGGTCCCTGTGGCTGTACACCTCGAATACCTGTGAACACTGCTGTCTAATCACTGCAGCACTAGTGCTATCACTGAAGGGTAGCTTATCGTCAAAGGTTTGCCAGTTAAGGGACTTGACAAGGTCATACAGAGAAGCATATATATATATATATATATATATATATATATATATATATATATATATATATATATATATATATATATATATATATATATATTATATAGCACGTCTTAAATGTTCGGCATCCCAGATGACTGCGAGTGCTATTGCAACATACAAGAGCCATGGAGCGGCAACGCCAAAGAATGTGCCTAACCCCAAGGCGATGGCTGGAATGGCCTCGGAGATCTGCCGGCCTTATCTCCGTGGCGAGGAGTTAGTAAAGTCAGCTATGTCGTACGCTTTTCTTTTAGGAGGATATTCAATGATGTCTACCAGAATTTTCATTGGTAAACTGATTCCCATACTTGAAAGTACAACTGCAGAACCTTCAATAATCCTGTCGTGTATCGAGCCGGACGTGTAGACTAGATGTATATTCTCATCAGTCACAGACATTGCCTCGTTATTGTTGAATTTATCATAGTACTTACCTATAGGCTTTCCAGCTTCATCGAATTTATGATATACGTGGACCATAGGGTTACCTAGCAATGCCCACCATTCATGAGTGCTTTATCTGAGATTCGATCCTGAGTCATGTTGACTACTCTCAAGTTAGACGTTGTAATTGATGTGTTGATGGCTCCGACACATTTTTCATGGATCAGCCGATGGACCTCATCGGAGAAAGCTTTGTTTAGATAGTTAAACAATGTGTATAGATTGCTGGTTTTCTCATCAGGTTTAGCAACCCCTTCATACTCTAAGGTTGGATATTTCTGAACTTGAAGTTGAGGAGGGGAATTCTGACCATGGGATGCTGTTAAGTGGCCTACATGCTTCTCTCCCTTAAAACAGTAACATAATGGATAATGATGTCCATCTATCACTATAAAGACACTCGCGTACTTAAAGTTATGTTTCCCGGCTCGAATATGGACACAGTCGATTTGTAAAACATTACTTATCGGAAGACCTGATTGTTCACATTTTGGAAAAGTGGAAATAATATCTTCAACGCAGAGGATACACATTTTGTTTCATAAAATGTTTCATAAGATATCTCATAAAATAGCTCATAAAATATCTTGCAAGATATACATAGGAAGTCATTTCTCTAATACGAAATTATAGCTGTTCATTATGATGCCCTGACGAACTGCATAGGTAATCAAGCTAACTGAATCTACTCAATCATGGGGCACCCCGAAGAGCTAATGGAGTTACATGCATGGTGTAGGCTGTGCGGCATGGCGGGAAAAAGTGGCAAGATCATTACATGACCTGACCAACTATGAAAATAATTCGCTTGAGTTCTGGAGAGCTTCTCCTGACCTATCATTTGCAATAGTAGTAAACGAGTTACTCACCTGAAAAAATCCACCAGGCACCGAGTTAGGGGTTAGACGCTATCCTCTGACAACAATGGCAATGACAGAACTAAGACAGTATTTAGGTCATCTGCTAACGATCCACAGTATCAATATGGATGATGCTATCGAGCAATGATATATATATATATATATATATATATATATATATATATATATATATATATATATATATATATATATATATATATATATATATATATCGCACCGATTAAAACAGTCTAACAACAGTCAGCTTCCTACATTACACACACACCGACCCACCCACCCACCCACCCACCCACCCACACTCACTCACTCACTCACTCACTCACTCACTCACTCACTCACTCACTCACTCACTCACTCACTCACTCACTCACACACACACACACACACACACACACACACACACACACACACACACACACACACACACACACACACACACACACTTGCATTCCCTTCCTTTGGGGGAATGCCTGCTGTCTGCTCCATTTTTTCTATTGGTGTTGATCTCATTCCACCAGTGATGATGCGCAGTGCCTGGTTTTGTACTCTGTCGAGGTTCTGTTGATGAGATTTAGCTGCTGTCATCCATGAGCTGGATCCATACTCAAGGTGTGGTCGTACGACACCTAGGTAGATGGTCTTGAGGATCCTTTCATTGGCACCCCACTTTGTTCCTGCCAGCTTCCTCATGATGTTTAGCTTTCTTCTGGCCTTTGCCTCTGCGTTCTGGATGTGCTCCTTCCATGTTAATCTTCTGTCATAGGTGACTCCCAGGTATGTCTGATTGTCCTCGTACTCGAGTGGAGTACCGCCCAGTGTCAGATTGCCAACCTTGGTTTTGGTGGACAGTGAGAATAGCATGGCTGATGATTTTTCTGTGTTGATGGTAATACACAAGCGAATGGCCCAAGCTGTAATTCTATCCAAGGCAAGCTGCATTCTGTACGCGGCAGTCGTTGTGTACTCCTCGGTGCACCAGAGTACGAGGTCATCTGCATAGAGGGCTGCTTGGATCCCATTGGGCAGCTCTGCTACAATGTCATTAATGAAGAGTATGAACAGAGTTGGTAATAATACTCCGCCTTGTGGCACCCCTTGTCTCAGCAATACATTCTGTCCAGATTGTCCATCCACCAGCACCCTAGCTCTGCGATTGTGTAGGTATGACTTGGTCCATCGGAACATGTTGCCACCGATGCCCGTGCGCCGGAGCTTCACGAGGGGGGGGGGGGGGGGCCATCCTTCCACACCTTGTCAAATGCCTTCTGCAGATCGATAAAGGCAGCTAGCATCACCTTCTTGGCTTGAAAAGTGTCCTCTATGACCTGTGCAAGATGTGTTGTTTGATCTTCTGTGCTCCTGTATCTTGTGAAGCCGGCCTGCTCTGAAACTATAATGTTCTCCAACTCCAGGTACCACTGCAACCGCTGGTTGATGATACGCTCCATGGTCTTGCATATGCAGCTTGTAAGACTGATAGGACGGTAGCTCAGCACTTTCGTCTTGTTCTTCCATTTCTTCTGAATAGGAGTCATTCTGGCTTCTTTCCAGCACTGAGGAACCTCTCCATTGGTCCAACTGAGATTAAAGATGTCTAGCAACTTGCGGAGAGATGCATTACCAAGGTGTTGGATCATTTCATTCGTAATGCCATCTGGCCCAGGAGATTTCTTCTTCTTCAATTGGCGGACAGATTTCTTCAGTTCTGATAAACTAATGTCAACTTTCATTGCATTGTGAGTGTTGGTGTCCCGTTCTTTCCTTTTGCTCTTTTCTAACCTCTTTTTGATGCATTCGTGGTATAGAAATGTTGCTTTCTTTTGCATATGCCTTCGCAAAGGCATCTGCAGCCATCTTTCCTGTCAGTGTATGTCCATCTTCTTCAAGAGTAATCTTCTCTCCTCCGACACCCTCATCATTCAGTGCTTTAGTCAGTCTCCATAGCTTTGTTGTATCTCTCTCTAAATTAAACCCTGCCGTCTTTTCCCTCCAGCTTCTTCTTTTGGCCTCCAGCTTGGTCTTTAGATACCTGGCTTTAGTTTGTTGTAGCGTGAAGTGGTTTTCATGACAGGGATTACCCTCTGCATCTTCTCTGGCCTTGTCTAGTTTATCATGTGCTGCTTGCAGTTCTGTTGTCCAGTAGGGGCGGTATTTTTTCCTGAACCCTCGAGGAATCGCTTTGTTGGCAGTCTTGAGGATACTTGAATTAAATTCCTTGACCACATTATTGATGTTTCTCCCTTCTACTGCTATATTTTGGGTAAGCTCATTGGAACAAATGCCGAACAGACTCCAATTTGCCTTTTTGTAGTTTCACTTTGGATGTTGAGGTGAACTTGTCGAAATACTTCCAGAAAGAGAGAGGAGGACTGGGCGGTGGTCGCTTCCTCCTAACTGCGATCCGACCACTCTACTGAGGTTTCTGTGAATGTCTTCTGTACAAAATGCCACGTCCGGCGTTGTTGTCGAGTGCCACCGGCGTGAGTAGAAGGTAGGCTGATCTGTGGGATCGTTGACAAGTAAAAGGTGCTTTTCATCTTGCCATGCTTCAATGTCTTCTCCTAGTTTATCAAGTGTTCTGTATCCCCAGCTCTGGGACTGGCTATTAAAGTCTCCCGCAATGAGGAAGTGGCAGTCCGGGACCTGGATTGTGTCAAGTGAGAGATTCTTGTCATTAGGGCAGTAATAATTGACAATGTCAATCACAGAGTTGCTGGTTGTTACCTTGATCTTAATATATTCTGCCTCTTCCATAAAGGTATTGATCTGGCTGGCGTTCACGCTGTTTCGGACCAAGCTGATCACCCAGCCTTTCTTTCTTCCTCTTCGATCACACCGGAAAATCTGGTAACCTCTGATCTTAAATGGTTTTCCTTCTTGCAGGTGTGTCTCTTGGATGCAGCAGGTATCAATGTTGTTTTCGTACAGGAACTGTTCGAGCTATGATTTCTTGTTGGTAACCCCTTCTGCGTTCCAGTGCATGATTTGATACTGGGGTTCTCTTTGGGTTTGGGCTTCTCTTTCGGTTGGCCAGTAGCTCTCCATCCTCGTCCCCTGACTCCACAAGACGAGTTGATGGGACCTCCAGTAGCCGAGGTGGGCTCCTTCGAGGCGTGGAGCCCGGCGCTGCACCATTTCGGTTGATTAGCCCCTCCAAATGTCTGGATTGACACCCAGTGGGTTACACCCTTGCGCCATGTTGAGGCCAAGCATATAGTCTTAAACAGGGGTATTTCTAGTATATTATTCTAATTGTTCCATTCTCTAAATTAGTACGGATAGACACACCAGTGACACAAATAGTTGGAACGACACTGTGTGGTTCAATCGCAGCGGCAATGGTTGCATGGCCCTACTGGAACATCAGTGTTCCACCGGCTCTAGAAGTCAGTTTTTGTACACCGTGGAGAGACATCATATGGGATCCGCAACCCCGAGATCTGCAGCTAACCAGCCATCCCGGTCAACGTGCACTTGTGATGCAGTGGGCGGATATTTATTGGCGGACCAGCATGTACCCCCCACGAGCTACAAGTGGTGCTCGATGTGGGCCTCGAATGAGAAAGCGAACCCATGCCTACACTCACGACCCACGAGTTTCAGTCTCCTTCATCCGACAGTCAGTATTCCCTCGATTTAGAGGTAGCATCATATGATGGACGTACTGCTCACGTGCTCACCGACAATGTCACAAATTTAAATGGTGCGGAACGACCAGCACCTCCACAACACGAGTTCTCACCGATCAGCGAGGGGACATTCTACGATGCCTCGCAAGCGGGAACTCAATACGTCACCTTATCGGATCTCCGCGATAGGCTACCACCATCTACGCCGGATCGCGGCTGACCACGTCAAAGACCCCTACAGGGGCAACCACCGCCTTCACGATCATTATGTTCACCCACGTCATCAATCGGTGATCAGTGGCCGGATACTCATGAACCATATCCCGTATTGCCTCATTTTCGCGCAGCATCTCCTTGTTATTCACCAGGACCACGCTACAGCTACACCATTCCAGCAATACATCAGACAATGTACACACCATGCACATCATTCATGTCAGTCACCTACACTGCCTTCATACGAGGAATACGTCTCGCAGCATCAGGAAGGTCCGCGTCGTCTACACAACACGCCTCCACTAGTCTATAGACCTACACCGGGCTATGGACCCACATCAGGGTGGTATTTGGCAGAACCAACATACCGTGCAACCCTTTATCACAGAGAATATCCTTCACGAATGCGTCAGCATCGACAGGGACATCGATGAGCAACACCACAACCACTTACACGCCAACCCACATCCGCATTCTCACCTGTTTCGCCAGCACCACCACCAGGTTTTTGCGCCAATTATTTTTCCACGAGGACATGGCTGGATCATTCCAATATCCCAACACCCCACCCCAAATTTGGAGGGGAGACTGATTGGGCCAATTACAAAGTTCAATTCGAAATCATAAGTAGGACACACCGGTGGAGTAATCAACAGATGGGAGAGTATTTAGCCGCAAGGTTGTCCGGAAAAGTGCTACAAGTTCTGGCAGACTTAGGCACAGACTACACACCATCCTACACCGAACTGGAGAACGCGTTGTCAGAAAGATTCGGTGACACTGCCCTCGGAGAGACAAGTCGGCTTCAACTAAAGAATCTACATCGATGCTCAGAGGAAACATTGCCGGAATTAGCGAGTCGCATCCGTTGTCTTGTTACCCGCGCATACCCCAGCACAAATATTGAAGGCGTAACACATCTACATCTCGACACTTTCATAGATGCGTTGAGTGGAGAGCCCGCCCTCAAAGAAAAACTGTTTCTCACAGAACACAACAGCCTGCTACCGTGGTTCGGATCGAGAACTTCTTGGAGCAGGAGAAAAATAATCTTCACCACCTGCATCCAATAAATGAAATGAATGATGTTAATGTCGCAACTACAACTGAATCAACTACTACATCAGCAAGCACCACCTATAATGAACAACACACACAATCAGAAGACCACGGTCAAAATCACGCATCTAGAAGGCGAGGGCGTGGCCAATCCCATCACGGAGGTCACAACAACGCCACAGGATGCAACAATAGCAATAGACAAAACATGCGTGAAAGATCAGAAGAGATGACTAAACAGATCTCAGCACTCACCAATCTCATGACAACACTCAGCACCACAGTCATAACACAATCCATCACTAGACTGCAATCAACCACAGCATCAGCAATGCCACCAAACACATGCTTTGGATGTGGTCAGCCGGGCCATTGGCGAGACCGATGTCCAAACCGACATCCATCTACAACCCCAACCGCTGACCGACGAAAATCCATCAAACTAGCACAATCACCGATTACAGAGTAATTTCGGTGCCCGTCTCTACAACCCGGCTGAACTGCGGCCTCTAAACGTCTATGTCAGGTGGCCACACCTACTCATCGACATATTCCTACAACATCATACATTCAACCGCACCCGTCTTCTTCTATGATGGTGCCTACGATGCACACTGTATCCACAGCACTGCCATCTCCCCCCCCCCCCCCTACGGAAAATGTGACCCAGAGGCTTCCGAGCGGTGATGGTTAAAGTGCTGATTTACATACATCGCCCCCCCCCCCCCCACCTTCGATACTTGTTAGCTAGATAACCCTGCCAACGAAGGAAAGCACTGCGAAAACATATAGTTATAAATGTGCGTTTGATAGTTTATTTACCGGCCCACAGTGCATATCTGGGCACATTGGCACTTAATCCTCATGACAGGTCACAAGTTAGATCCATAGGAAGCAGTGACAGACGAGACGCGCATCTCCATCCAACTCGTCGGAGTGTCTGGGAAGGATCTTGGAATCCGCCATGCCCTCACGGGAAGGACGCTCGCGATGGATACTTGCCTCTCTATCCCCGCCTTAATGATATCTCAGTGATTCAACTTGCTTATGTGAAATGTAGCCATTGTTCAGGTGATGTTTTATGTGGTTGCCGAGCAAGGTAGTCAAATTTTCATTAAATTCGGATGCGTTCCGATGTAACATGTATGCATGCTGTCAGCGGAGGTAGATGCTCTTTCAAAGCAACCTACGGGAAGCTAGGCATCTGCGCCCATTTGACAGCTGTATCTAATGATAGATAGGAATTCCTGCCACTTGCGGCCAAAGCTAGTTTCCGTTTCTAACAACCAAATGGTAGGTTAGATTGTAGCAGAATGCCCGCATAAATAAAAGGGCATCTACCAATACAGCATCTTGGAACTACATAAGACGGTGATGTGGGAATTCTTCAGTAATTGCTCGTTCTGCCTTCACGTAAACCAGTACGCATCCCGTTAATTATGGCTTCACTAGGATTTTCAGCACTTAGCATTTTCTGTTGAACAAAAGAGTGGCCCTTTTTGCCAACTCCTTTCCTCTGCTTCGGCGTCGAAGGTATTTTCCTGTGACGGAGGCCCGTGGGAGGCACTTTCCCTTCACAACAGCGAGAATTCCTGTGACGGAGGCCCGGTGACACAAATAGTTGGGACGACACCATGTGGTTCAATCTCGGCAGCAATGGTTGCATGGCCCCACTGGAACATCAGTGTTCCACCGGCTCTAGAAGTCGGTTTTTGTACACTGCGCAGAGATGTCATATGGGATCCGCAACCCCGAGATCCACAGCTAACCAGTCATCCCGGTCATCATGCACTTGCGGTGTGATGGGCGGATATTTATCAGCGGACCAGCACATACCCCCGTGAGCTACACTGCACTCTTGAATCAGAACATTCGCCCAGTGGCATTCTTCTGCCGGACAGTCACTCTAAGTGAGCATAACCATTCATTGGTTGAGAATAAAGCATAATCAACTGTGGAAGCTATTAGACAATGGAGCTTCCACCTTTTAGGGAGAGATTTCAATACCATAACTGATAAGAGAGCCGTACCATTCTTTTTCCATAAAAACCACAATGGTAAAATTAAGAATGATAAGATTGAACAATGGATATTGGAACGTTCTTGTTATAACTATGGCATTCAGTTTCGACCAGGAATCATGAATACCAGTGTTGATGCGTTCTCACACATACAGGACCATTCATTGGAGAAACTCCAAAAGCTACACAATGACCTATCTCATCCTGGCATCACACTTTAGTATATTCGTATCAAGAATATGCCATATTCAATGGAAGAGGTACAGAAAGTGGGCCTACATTAATAAAGAACTCATTACATTTATTTGCTACTTCCTTTATACCAGTTATTATTTTATTATAGTACATTAAATGAGATTATGACTTTGCTGCATTATTTTTATTTAATCTGTTTTTAATTAATTTCCATGTTCCATTACTGTTTCCTTACAGTCAATAAAATTGTATATGAAAGTAACTCGATTGGGTTTTTCTAATTATCTGGTTGAGTCTGCTCAGATAAGTTTGATATTTCTGCTCATTGAATTTAGTTCTACATTTGAGGCATTGGATGTACATAAATTGTATGCATTTTGTGTCATACTGTAATTATTCCTCTAGATAACCATGGTTTAGTTGGGTTATGTCTATAACTATTGATTTCTTTATATCGTGAAAGATTAATTGTTGTGCATATGTTGTGGAATGAAATATAGATATCGTCACATATATGCATAAATTATTAATTTTTCCCATCTGACATATTACATTTTTTTCAATATTTTCACTAATAGAATCTGTGCACTTATTTATATTTTTTGTGATTTGTTTCTTTGAGATCTATATGAATTACAGGTAATTAATTAAATCAATTTAGTTTTAACTGGTCTCAGAAATCAGATATAAAATTCCTGATTGATCAATTTCTGTAACAGTAATGTTGATAACGATGTTCGCTATGCATATTGACATAAATTCTGTGATTCTTGTAGGGGTTGCGTTTGTTCGAAAGAAAAGAGGAAATGAATAAGATTTTGTAGAACTAGTTTCTACTCGAGTGGTAATACTTCTATCTGAGTAGCAATATTTATCCTCGAGCACACATAGTTTCTACTCGAGTAGAAATATTATCACTCAAGTAGAAATATTTCCACTTGAGTAGAAATATTACCATTCGAAGAGAAACTACTTCTGCTCAACTAGAAACTATTTCTACTCGAGTACAAATATTTCTACTCGAATTCAGATAGTTTCTACTCGAGTACAAATATTATCACTCGAGTGATAATATTATCCGACCCTCCCGCAACAGCGAGAATTCCTTGCTATCCGACCCTGCTATTTTCTGAGAGATAGTCAAATCATACTCTTTTAGGGCTGTGACCTATTAAAAATATCTTCAACTGTCTGAAGAGGTGAGTCAGGTCGAACATTTACGTCAACAAATCACTACATCAAGAAATGCTGTCATTCTCCCCCAGTTTTCAGACAAAGAAGATAATAACCATGGGTCTGAAAATTCTTTAATATGCGGGATTATTATATATAACTAATCAACTATTGGTTAAAAAAACAACAACGTGTGTCTGTGGGTACGTAATACTCATGTCCTCTACAACAAATGCTCTATGGAGAAATATACTCATAGCAATCCTTCAAACAGAGTGGCAAGAGAATATGAGACAGGATTATGTCTGAGTATTGGTCTTCAATATAACATCATTCATTTAGAGAAGGGATAATGAAGCATGAAGATTGTGAGCATTCAATATCGCATTGCGGATCCACGCTTCCAACATGACAGGAACAAGATAGATTTGAATATCCTCGCAAAATCAGTGTAGTTAGCCCAGTTCATCGACGAATTGGGGATATATATATATATATATATATATATATATATATATATATATGAGACTGTGTGGATATCTTGATAATAATTTGACTTAAGGTCAATGTCTGTCACGGGTCTTCAGGATTCAGTTAAAGTGTTTACAAAATCTGCAAAAATAGCATAACACATGTGCATCTAATATGAATAAAGATGATTCTATATAAATATATATAAACTCCTAGGATGCATTACTTTGAGTCTGCGGCATGGAGACCACAGAGACATCAGCATGTTTTTCCATGCCAATCCATCGCTCATCATTAGTGACTCTAATTTCCATACTTCACAGACCCTTAATGCACGGAGCTTCATCTGTTTGAATATTTGTCTGTGTCCGCCGCTTAAGATGTACCAGCCCATCAATCATGATTGTCTGGTTTATGTATTGGATTCTGTCTGGCTCTCATGGTTCTGTTAACTACATACAGTATTTCAGGCAGTTTCGGATCACTACTTGAACAATTATTTCCTGTGAATTTATATATAAAATAATTTCAATCTAAAATGTTAGATTTTGATGACATACCTTTGTCCTTTATGTAAACACAAAAATGATTTAGTTTGATCTTTTTCCTTCGAAGAATTTCACAATAGTGTGAGTCAACTGAATATGATAAATCTGATCACTTTGTGTAGTTCCAGATCACGTCATTTAATGGTCAGCTTGACGATTATAAAATAATATTTTTTAAACCAGTCTTTTGCCATTGTCATGCTTTGACAAGGCCGAAAACAAGAATGTGAACACCATCAATGACATACACACTATAGAGGCATTTTCAGCATACACCACTATGATAAGATTTTCGAGATAAATTTTTTTGTGACAGGGCGTTTATTATGGATTAAATGTGGGAAATGACGCAATTGAGATACACATCTTTATGTTTCGTGTTTGTCTATAAACTGAAGTTACTGATAAACATAGAACAATATTAAATCAAAACCCAGTTCCAATGAACTTGATTGATAATTAAGATAGTGATTCAAAACTGCCGATGATCCAGAATTGCTGTAACCACTGTACTTATTTACAGGGGCGTATTTAAAGTATGCGGGCCAGAGGGCTAAATGGGGGACCCTCCCATGACAAATTTTTAAAATCTAGATGCTCCTGGCCAATATGGGTAATAGACTCAACGAATATGATGTTCGATAGTTACAACGATTTGAATGCATGGGGAATATTGCATGCTGGGTAAATTGCACACAAATCAACAGGCATTTCATATCTAGTGCACATGCGGCACTAGTTAATGGGACATGACAATTTAAGTGGCAGACTAGCCCTTTGCCAATGCAGACTTGTTTTGTAGAATCTGTCCAAAAGTGTCTACCACACATCAAGCAAATTGGCTGTCTCAACTCGTTTCATTTGCCAGACAAGATCAGATGTTTCAGTCTAATTTCAGCAGTTTGGCTACAATCTGCTGACAACTCCTCTAACATAGTGACATTTTCATTGCATCCCTCATTAAGACCCATGACCAACGAGTCTCTGAAAAACCTTCATCAACTGTCCAATTTTTATTCTTGCAACGATTCGCCATTTTTTCTCTGGTGATGGGTAGACACAACAAGGTAGGCATTAATGTTTTGTATTAGATTAAACAACGCCACAGCATCAGGGAAACTTCTTGTTGCACATTTGCCCACCAAGTTCAGAGAATTGCCCATGCATGGCACATACTCGGTATCATGACATTCGTCTTTTATGTAGCTTTGTGTAGCTTAGACAATACTAGCTTGACATATTACTTGCGTTGTCATAAGACAGGTCACGGCAATCTGCAACTCGTATTTACTTCTGGAGAAGATTCAGAACATTCCTTGCCCATGGGAATGGACATGGGTATGAACTTCAAATACAATTTAATTGGTTCAATTGACAAGCCAATGTGGATCATAAAACTCAGTTGGTCGGTATTAGATATGGCAATGGTGGACTCTACAAAAGTAGTAATTTCGAACATTATTTATGATTATAGACATAACTTTGCCAGCCATCAACTGAATACATTCTTCATAACCAGAATGTGATAAGCATGATGTGTGTCCACAACGCATATGTGCTGCCAAAAGAGGCTGTCATAGAACCAACATATGAGGATCAGTGACTTAATATGAAATCATAAATCCTTATTCCACATCCTTTATTATATGTAGGAAATTTAGCTTCTGTAATTATTTGTTGTAAATTTTTGGCACCAAGCATTTTGCCATTCCTCATACACATATACATCAGGAAAGTTTGGGTGCCATTTTTTTCTAGAACCTTAAAGGTGATTTTTCAACAGAAATAGCGAGCTGGTTCAATCATTTAAAAAAAATAAATGTTCAAGAAATGTATAGCATATTGCATATGAAAATGATCCCCATAATGCTAGAAAGCTAGTTACAACATTGCCAGCTCAGTGAATACGGATTGCAATACACACGGTTGTGTGTATCACATACTTATTTTTGATTACTAAATCTGGGTCGTGTTGTTTGGTTGCACAATGCATGACCACTATTCATTCAAGAGTAAACACGTTTGGAAATTTTCATTAAAACTCTGTGTCGCTTTCGTCACTACTCTCATCATCATTGTCATTATCACCCCTGAGCTGTGAGAACGAGCACAACTTTATGGTTTTATCACACAGTTCTGTCATCCGATCCATCACATTTCTGTGCAAACCACATTTTTACCTACAACCCGAACAGTTGCTGCTCTTACACTTACCAGCACCGAATACACATCTGACCAGATCTAGTATGGCATTTGGTTCAGCTTTTTGTGTTGCTACGATGGGGTTTAGCTGACCATTTTCGTTCTTCCATCCATACAATTCTGGTGATGGTAGAATCGGTTGTACAATAGTTTCACGACTCATAAGTTGGAGTTAATTGCACAAGTCTCTGTTTATTTCCTGATCCTAAATAAATTCAGGCACCATGACCTTGCTCAGCAACATGTCTCAACACAAGTAAGAAATACTATCTGTCAAAATTATGTGCACAGTAGCCTATATCCCGATTAACTGGCATTCAAAGCGTGCAGGATGATGGCAGTGCCTGCTTCTTCTTGAGAAGTTATCAGATGGTCTACATTCGAGTGATTAGATTTTACACCACTTTCTGTGGAAACAATAAAGTCAGTCTATCGGCGTTTGTAATGTTCAAGAAACTTGGATGTGGATGAGAGGAATTCTGTAAGGCTAGCATTTGTCTTGGAATGACTGGGAAAAGCATGGATTGATGTCCTGATTTGAGTTCAATCTATACATATATAGCGTCTCTCGTCCTTAATGGCACATTTTCCGCATTGATGTGTATCAGGATTAAGGGATAGACATTCATTGTAATGATCAAACACAACATGGACACATTCATAGTCAGTTGACTTTCTATATAGCACAAGTAATAAATTATGTTTCAGAGTCACTGCAAGTAAAAAGTCTCTTTCACAAAGGCCTTTCCATCTACAATTAAAGCCCTCTTAATATTCTGAGTATAGGACTCAGACACTTTGTTTGCCATCTTTGATACACTGTTCGCAGTAGCAAGTTCTTCTAGAATGTGACCTAATTAGTCTTTGTCATTACAAGGGAGAAGTGTACCATTTGATACAAAGAGCGACGTACTCCTGACAGTTCAGACATGCTAATGGCATCTTTCATAATAATCTTAGTGCATGACTTTGCAGAAATAGCCATTCCGGCAAACAGAGAGCGATTCTCATTAAGTTTTACCAATTTTCCACCAAGTTTTGTCTGAATCACTTTACCTGATGAACTCCATCGGCGTTTGATTTTAACCAATAGGTCCCAAATGTTGATCGCACCCATAATACATTGTGTCACAAATTTTGAATATGATTATTGTCCAACTGCATATTGTGGAAGAATATCTTTTTTGATATGATCAGGTAGATCTGATTTGTTGATGATGTTATTCAGATCATCTTCACCATAACTGAAAGGAGTTGATTTTGCTAAGATTGTTTTTAACTGTTCAATTCGTTTCTCTTGTTTCTCGGTACTGATCGTGTAAATTGGTGTGACCCTGTAGGTGTAGTGAACCATTTCATCAGCTTCTGATGCGAGTCGTGATAGTACACATGAATGCTAAACCATGAAGACCACCGCATACTTTCAATTTACTGTTTTCTTGAGTTGACACATTTTTGGCAATATACATATTGAGCATATTTTAGTTTGATCTGGCTGAAGAATAACGGATACAAACTTTTCCGATGACTGTAAGTGCATTAGTCACTGACCATCTCGAGATGCGCATATACATGTTAATAGATCCTCTACCATATTCATATACGTTAAAGCTACCTGAACCATCGGTACATTCTTATGTACACGAAGAAAAGTTTGTAGATCTCTCACAAAGCCAGTTGTTTTCATGTTAGACATGAATTCTGAACAAGCTTTACTACCATTCTCGTGGTCACATCTCTCATAAGCGTGGCCAAGGACAATATAGCTCTTGTCTGTATTTCTGGTGTGATCGATGTGTCAAGTTCCTCAAGAAGTAGGTCAAAACTGGTTTGTTGTGTTATTGAGAGTGTATCCAATGGCCTCTTCATGTGCTCTCCTTCACGTATATGACAGGTTGTAATTCAAGTTGGGCCATATAGTGAAGCTTCAATCCAACCATCATCTAGGCCACTACATTCAATACAGACAATACAGAATAGAATTCACTAATATGCAAGAAAATACTACCGAATCCTGTGGGCTTCAAGCTTTGCCACTTTAGAGTTTGTGCATAAAAGGACCATGTCAAGGGGGGGGGGGGGGTGACTGCTTTAGTAGATGAACCACTAACTTGAGAGTAAAGGAAGAACATGTAGCTCTAAAATTGTGGTTTTCCACCATGAGAGATGAGAGATTATTACCAGCCCATACAGGAATCCTCTGAGTTGGTGTTTGTGTGGAACTAGATGAGTTTTGCGTTTGTGCTGCTCAACTATCATTGGTGTCTATATTCAAACTGTCAATGATTTGGTCATGCTTAACCCCACACCACCACTCCCACCCCCTTCCTACACCCCTGGCTTAGATGAGTCCATCCTATGCATTAGCGTGATACTAACCACTCACTGTTGCAATCCAGATAATCATGATCATCGTGCTGTGTTGGGATACACTCATACCTTAGACCATCGTTTGGCTTAATTACCTAGCTAATTGAGCTTCTGCAATTTTTCTGAAATTTATTTTTCTGGGGCATATGTAATTCTGTAATATTTCTATAAACTATTGGCGGTAATAAATCTTTTCATCTGTGGCACATATCAAATAGGCTAGTTGTTATTTTTACATCTGATAGAAAAAATAGTAATTTATTTTATTTTAAAAACATGAAGTTAGAAGAGAATTGTATGGATCCCCGTAAGGGACATGCAAAAACAAAATATTTCATTTTCGTAACTCGTGCCCATCACATAATAACTTGTGCGCATGACATACTATTGTGTGCATGACTTAATAACTTGTGTGCATGACTTAGCAACTGGTGTGCACGACTTAGTAACTCGTGCGCATGAGTTACGATAATGAGACAAACATTTCTTTGCACAGATTTCATTTTCTAAGTCACTAAGTCATGCGCATGAGTTCTAAAGTTGTGTGCACGAGTTACTAAGTTGTGTGCACGAGTTATTGTCATGCGCACGAGTTACAAAAACAGAATATTTAGTTTTGGCATGTCCCTTACGGGGCTTCATAGAATTGAAACAGAAAATTTTGTTTAATATTTATGAAATAAATGAAAAGTGCAAATACGTTTTGATCCAAATCGGCTAATAAAACTACATAGTCCAATCACGTTTTGTCATGCATAAAATCTGCATTAAGAAATATGGTAATGACTTCTAGGCATGATTCTGGCCATTTTGATTTGCAGAAAACCATACTTTTTATCATATGAAATCTTACTTTTTCAAAAGGATTTTGAAGCGTCTGTACTTTTGTAAAAAAAACCCCGTATATCTTAGACTTCTAGAAAAAAGGCACCAAAACTTTTTTAGGATTTCTGGTTGTGTAGACAACAAAAATGATTGGTCCCAACAATTTACATAAAAGATTTACAGAATTACATGTGTCCCAGGACTATATATGATCATTGAAAATCCCAGTAAAAAGTGAACTAGCAACATACCGTGGTAGTAAGATCTTTGAACAAATTAACAACTAATGTAAACCATGTCGTTGAAAAATTACGGTTCTGAGACCAGGGAACATGGAAAAGCATTTCCTTATTGGTACAGAATAACTTCAAATAGCTCTCTAACCGTATATAGAGAGCCATTTGAAATTATTTATTGATGTATTACCTTTAAAAACATACAATGAGGCGGTATTTATGCGTGGGTCGACTTGGCTACAGCCCAATACCCCGAACCTGAATAAGTATAATTTAAAAAACTGTATATTATGTATGTGCGTGCGTTATAGATCGGAGCTTTTTGAAATTATTTAGTGAAATATTACCTTTGTTCTAACCACAAAACAACAACAAAAACAGATGTTATTTGGGAAGTGATAATTTGCTATGTCACATACACACTACCACTTTAGAGGTGCCAATTTGTCAGCCAATAGTATAATATCTATTCATTCATTCATCCATCCATCCATTCGTTCACTTTGTCGTTTGTTCATTCATTCCAGGTGGTGGGTCATAATTCAAATTGATACAGTATTAATCTATAGTCTTACATTTCTATATCCGTGACAAATTTTAATCATTAATGTGTTATTATTGGCGGCATTAAAATAGCATAGGTTTAATTGAGGACTAATTGTCCAACATATGTGCAGTATTAGCTTAGTATTTTCACTAAATGCAATAGGGGAATCCAGTTTATCTGTCAATCATATGACGTAATAATAAACAACGTCACATGTAGGCTGACGTCATAATCAACTACGTCATAAATGAAGTAATATAAGCTTGTCATACACGTTTAATAATCCATCAAGTTGTACGAAATTGGCTTTACTCTTTAAATAAAAATGCTGTTGAATATTCACCCAGTCAGATTAGATTCAAAATATTCAATAGCTTACCTGGATAGTTTTCTGAAAATTGAGATTCAGGAATCGGCGGGACATAGCTAAAACTGGAAGACTGATTTTCAAAGTGGAATGGCCAAGCACCAACGACCACCGGGTGCATGCTCCCCAGGAGGATATTTCAATGTAGATGCTCTCAAATGCCATTTCCTGCATTTCATGAGAGAAATACCTGTCTAGAAGCAATCAATTATTGATTTAGTATATGACTGATCAGTGGAAATGTACGTGCGTGTGTTGGGGGGGGGGGAGAGGGGATACCATCCCCTCCGCTATTCCTATGGCCATGCAATGATCAGCAATCCATGAAGTAACGAAATCGAATAAATTTTGGCATACAAAAGACATAACCCCAAATTTATATCTCATTGCGTCTCTACACGCCAAGGACTGATAAACTGGTGGTAATTTACAATGTCAGCGACACAGCACACGCCATATCTGCACATCAACACAATATCCGGGGTGTTGCTGCAGAAACTACTCACATAAGCAAGGGTTGAGACCATCTAACTGTCCTTATTGATTACTGGCACTGTCTGGCAGTGGTCACGCTGTTCTTCCTATGCTAATGGAACACAATTACGACCACTTGTCACCAGATGCAGTCAGGGCCGAACTTAGGACTCAAAATTCTTATCCAGTGTTATCGGAACTACGGTTAGGATCCAGAGAAAACCAGTGGCATAGCAATTATGCCAAGTCTCACAGACACACCCTCTAAGCGCACAATTTATTTTTAAAGGGCCCAATCTTTTATATAAGATGCATCGGCACACAAGATCCCAGATTGAAAAAATACAGGATATAATAATTTAGGAGTTACTAATGTAGAATGTTTTGAATACGTTGCTTTCAAGCTTAACCCTTTCATGAATAAATTACATGTATCTCAATTTTATGCCAAGCAAACAGAAAATCTGTTGAATAATTTGAAATAATGACTTCCAGCCACATTAATTTCAAAATATTCAACAGAATATGCTATACATTGTAAAAAAATAAGTTTTAAGGATTAAAAGGGTTAATGACACTGGTTCAAGCTGCAATAGAGTCGTGATCTATATAAAATGATTTTCTGTTCACAATCTTAAAATATGAATGGAAAAAATTTAGGCTAGTGGGCTAGTGATTTTGACATTTTGATAGCCCATCCTAAAATCTAGAAAACATTGGCTACTGTTCCCCTGCTAATCTTCATCATTATCAGTCAAGATGTATGTAAAAACCCCAACTGGAAGACCATCCAGAGGGGTGGTTGTCCGGGGGGGGGGGGGGGGGGGGGCCGTACCCAAATTTTTTTAGAAATCCAAATGCTCTCAGAGGGCATATCCTATATTTCTGGAGGTAAATATTAATCTTTGGTCTGGTGGAAAATTTATCTAGTTTACCCAGTATATTTTTCTTTCTATTATCTATAAAATCGAGGCCCAGTGAACCAATGCCATACTATACTAAACTGTGGCTACATTAGACACAGAAACTAATTACGAATACTTAGGATAAATTGTAAGCGACCATAAAAGTAAGGTGTACAATTTTTTATAACTAATTGGACTGGAAATTGTTGGTGAAGGCAGTCAACTGCCTTCAAGCTAGTAACATGATATTTAACTAGTATTTCTTATTATACTCCTTAGAATGAATATGGACTTCATAGAAAGAGAACCCCATTGACGAACTTCTCCCAATAGCTGCAAGCAAACTAAAAATTGAGAATCTCTTTACGAATGAATCCAAAACAGAGTTCACCCACATATATACCTATCTATAAAGCATGAAACTAAAGAAAATGACGATCCACTTCCATGGCGAAGAATGGAGGAAAAGTACAATCCTGGTCTCACTGCTTTGCCATACTGCTGCCATTGCGGCACGCTGCGTCGTCGGGAACAGCTTTCCAGTCCTTCTGGAAGCTATAGATTCGTAGATCAAAGATGCCCTTAAAAAGGGTACGTGTATACAATGCAACCTGCGTATCCTTGATGCTGTATAACTGTAACAACTGGACATCTCTAAAGGCAGCTCTAGACAAACTCGATGCCTGCCAACACAAACACTTATGCACCATCACTGGACACCGATGGTTAGACAGCACAATTTCCAACCATGCACTATACCAGTCGCATAGCAAAGATGGTCCATGTTTGGCCTTGTGATAAGGATGCCAGAAGAATTCGCCCTACTCGGATTCAGCAAATACAAAGCCAGGAAAGGACGTCATTGCATAAATCTGCTAAGCGTGCTACGAGGTGACATCAAGAAAGTAGCACACGGTACACGCAAGTCAAGAATAAACCTAAGGAAACTAAGGATTTCGGCTGAGGACGAGACACAGTGGGCAAAAGCGAAGAAGGACTGACTGCAGCTATAGGATGTTTCTACTACTACAGCCGCAGAATACAGTAATCAAACATATGTATACACAATGAATATTCCTAATTTGCTCAAGTAACTAGGCTGTGGGACGCACATGGCCATACACACCAAAAAGAAGAATAAATGGCATGTTATGTTGGCTGCGCCTTAACCCGACCCAGAGAATTTAGTGTTTAACCTTCATTCAAAGATTTCTGAAGCATCTTGGCTATCTCAAAGGAAAATATTTGCAATATATGAATTACACTTGTACCTGTATGAAAAACTTAAAGATATAGCAAGCCACTGCAGTCTCCCTCTCCCTCCCTCCCTCCCTCCCTCTCTCTCTCTCTCTCTCTCTCTCTCTCTCTCTCTCTCTCTCTCTCTCTAAAAAAGAGTTTGCTCTTCTTTTAGTTTTCACCTCAATTTCAATTGTATTTATCTACAAACCCTGGTCACATTGTGACATATAGCCAACATAAACGCACAATATTTACAGAGTACATAAAATATTAATATTTATAGAATTGCAGGGCCTTTTGAATGTCTGGGCGTCCCCACCTTTCCAGGGGATATTGCTATGCCACTGGATTTGGTCACATAGTCTCACAGGTGTGCGTATAATTTGAAATCATGCAGTGGCCCCAAAATTAGGACAATAAATTGTTTGTATCACTTTTTGGGGGTCGTTGAAATGTTGGCGCCCTGTGCAAATGTACCTGTCACACTGCCGTAAATTTGCACCTGGATCAATGCTTTTTATTTATTTCAAATTCTGATCTAATACTCCCCATTTTATCAATCTACAACTATAAGAAGAAACACAGCGCAATACTAGCTGATTAACGACTGTTGTTATTATTAATACTATTACTATTATCAAGTTATGATTATTCAAGTTGTGATGCGTCACTTTCGGTTTCTGGACTTGCTTACATGTATCTGTATGTCTGTCATAAAATCTTTGTCCAGGCCAGATGGCATCTCCCTAATGGACAGACCCTGTATAGACAAAGTTTCCTAATTTCGCTTCTTCCCTAGCCCTTTGTACTCCGATGGAAAAATTTTAAATTCTCAAAATAAAATAAATGACCAAAGATAATAACTGTTACATTTTCTAGGCAGGTTTGATGGAAGATGCTGCAGTCGTACACGGCAACATCATCCACCAAAATTGCTGAATATTGGACGCCAATTTCTCTGCTATAGAGATAATAAAGGCTGGAAAATTGCCATCAGAGTGGTAGAAGTTATCAAACTTAGGATAGATATACCATGCTGAAAAGCATGAAATGCGCCAAAACAGATGAACCCAATCAGATCTCAATCATCTTGAATCTTCATCCGATATCCGCTTTCTCAATGGATATATCAGATGCCAACACTCTACTATAAAATATCTAAGTCACACCTACCAACAACTTCTCACCCCAATACTACTGTGACTTTGTTGAGCCCCCCCACCCCTCTCAGCCCCACCCCCCTCTGTACCATATTTAAAAAAACCCAAAAAACCTGTATCTACAATCAAAAATCATAGTTGGAATCTAAAGGACCCTTTATATGTATAATACGCTACATGTAGAACAATCATGACAATACGGTACAAAAAAAAAGATGTTGTGCCGTCCTGTGTTCTGTGTTTACTTTTCGGATGTTTGTATAATTAACTATCACCCTATATATTGTAATGTTTTGTTTTGTGTGTAGGGGTCCATCGACTCATAGGCTCTGCCTTTGATGGACTGCCCAATTGTGATGTCTATATATTGTATATTAAACATGAAATAAATAATCTTGAATCTTGAATCAAGCATATAAGAAAAACACACATTAAGAACAATCAGTGAATAATCATGCAATCAAAACTGAAATCACGACACTGCATATCTTCCTAATATATACACTATGCCCCGCCCATCTCTATCTAAGCTCCACTCACACCTTGCTCGTGTTGGGATCGGTCAATATCTGAACTATCAATTTCGAGAAAACTATACAGGTAAGCTATTGAGTATTCTGAAACTAATTTGACTGGGTGCTGTTACTGGCAGCAACAACGCCCAGTTAGTTTCAAAATATTCAACAGCATGTTTATTAAATAGTAGAAATATACAATTTGTAAAACGTGTCGGACTATTAAGAGTTAAATACGGGCCTAATGGAACCATTTATGATGCAATGATTATGACGTCATACTACACGCCGCTAGGCTGATTATGACGTCATATAACGTCAAACGATAGATGGATACTCTTGAAAGGTGAATTGCAAGTGCATGTTCAAAACTCTTCAAAATGAAGACTAGACAAACGTTTGATATATTTTAAGTTTGTCCCGGCAGGCAAATACAACCATATACATGTATCAAATTTGAATATGTCTAAGTATTGTCAAGCAATCTAGCGGAAACCAAATTTTGACAAAACTTTGCCAGGGGAGACAACTCAGACAAAATCGACAGATTTCACTAAAGCCAAATCATAGTACTTAATCAAATCTGCATAATATATATATTGGACAAGGGTTGTAAGATTAGGTTCATAAGTCTTCAACATATGGGCCAAAATAGAAAAACGCTGGTCAATTAAAAAAATTTCAGGGGAGATAACTCTAGAGAATGGATTTCACCGAAACAAAGTACTCGCACTGCGTGTCCCAGTAATATATACACTGAAAAAATATGCGATTATATGTTCACAAATTTTCAAGATCAGTCCTGAACAAGAAAACCTTGATGAATTTTAGGTTTTTCTTGACAAAACGTTGGCAAATATAGATTTCACTGAAAAGGCACATGCACATCGTCAGGTGGTACTGGTAAGATATGCCAACTGTCGTACGAAACTTAACTGTAGGATGAGTTGCATTTACAAGAAGAGGATTACAGACAAACAAGATGGGCAGATATATGGACATGCTGATCACAATATAAACCACAGCTCATACACAGGGCAGGGGGAGGGGGAATAAATATATTGTCAAGTCAAGTAGAGTACCGGCCTATTGACCATTTTCGTATGAAACCTGATTTTGAATCTGGACTAAGAAATTTGTTTGGTTTAGAGAAGTGTTTGTGAGGGGGGCGGGGGGGGGGGGGGGATTTGATTCCCTGCAAATAATCGATGAAATGTGGCTAATATATATTATATATAGAATATTCCTATTATCATATCATTGAAGAAAATCAAGTATTATGGACTTCTGATTTATGCAGGAAAATTTAACCGTGTAAAATGAGAAGAAACCCATTTCCAAACCAAACACATTGGTGGGTCTGGTGAGAGTTCAGCTCGGAGAGGTTCGACTGTAATAGGCTTTCTAAATGGATTTAACAATGTTAACTAATAAAGTCTGTTCAGCTAACAGCACTAGCAGGTAACAGTGTTTATGGTATTTCACACAATCTGATCCTCAGCCAACTTCCCACAATTCATTGCACCTACAATTGTTTAACGTTAACGGGAACATGTACCTGTGGAACACATTCCAGTTAACGTTAAACAGTAGTAAGTGCAAGTTGGTTGGAGAGTGAATACAATTCCGACATATTTATAACATGTAGATCTGTTCATTGCCGACTGTCGGCCATAATGAGTTATTATAAGAAATATATGTTGTTTTTAAATGATCTGTGAGCCTTTGCCAACTTGTCAAGTGGTCTAGTAGCCATGCCATATGCATCGTTAATTAACAGCTCATAGCCAGTCAAGGGCATGGCTACTACACCACTTGACAAGTTGGCAGAGGCTCACAGATATGGTGAATAGAAGACAAAACTCATATGCTTCCAGTTCACATGGGTGACATGGCCTCTACTCAGTCAACACCTTCATCTTATGAAGACGTACACTATGCCACAGTGCATGTTTCTTCTATTGCGCTAGTTTTACGCTAAAAAAACACGCTGTCCTCTGTGTATGCTAATTCTACAAACCAGTCTTGCTTTAGTCTGGCTTATGTCACTCATATCAAAGCAAAATCATGCATGGTGATCAGAGAATTATGCAATGGTCTCCTGCTTTTTACATTGTAGTATCCTATTGCGTGACATGGGAAAGGTGCATGGACTGGTGCTGTTGGTTAATTATGCGTGGTTGAATTAATTTATAAATACATTGCAACTTTAATTTGCCATTTCAATTTCTTCAAGTGTTACTGTACTTGTACATAATATGTTTGAAACAATACATTTTGACACAACAATTAATTGACCCGAAGTTTTCAAAGCTAGCCACTGCCAAGGGGTGCCAACATATGCATGTAACCAACAGAATCCACGTGCACGCAGATCAATTATATGTTGCTCCCAAAAATATGCTTATGCTCTGAGTGCAACGTGTGCACTGTGAATCATCTATTATTAAAGAATGAGAGATTTCACCAAAGTGCTCCCTCCCGATACCCCAAAAACTACATTGTACTCAGCGCTCAGGGGCAACTGACCCCTCTGAACACACACAACCCCACCCCACCCACCCCCATAACTAAACCACTGCCAGCAGATGGTCAGTTTCGCAACAGACGAGATACACATCCTGGTGACCACCTTCAAACTATTTGCAGGGGCGTCGTGCAAGACCCCAATTTGTGGGAGCAGAGATGGGAACTAGCCTGGGTTGCACAGTTGTCGTATTAAAAATTAAAGGTGAACTGGAGGTTTAACGAATTGTGAATGCAGTTGCCTAGCCATGGGGGGGGGGGGTGGTGTTAGAACATCCCCATGAGCCAAAAATAAACATGCATCTATTGCATCATAAATATAAAACGAAAGTTCTACTAGAAAATGTAAAAGTCAGCAGTTCTCAATACCCACAATGGTCATGATTTATATGCCTAATTGTGAAACTGTTACATACGCTTAAAATAATTTTGTTTGCAAAATGGACACACAATCAAATTTGATTTAGTGGCTATGATTTCCATTTTTAAATATGTGTTCTTTTACATGTTCCATTGATCTTGTTATATATATATATATATATATATATATATATATATATATATATATATATATATATATATATATATATATATATATATATATATATATATATATATATAAACAACTAATAGCTAATAATATCTGCCAGATATATATAACCAAAAAAGTTTAGCAACCCTGAGAATATTACTGTATAAATGTTATTTAACAAAAACAATAAATTGATTCAAATATATTATTTAATCGATAGGTAATTTTCCAATTTGAACAACAGTCTCTTGTTACTGTAATGCTAGCATCGCGCCTTTAACACGGCACCATTCAACGGAAGGGTCCAATTTAAATAATGACACTGAGCTGTCAATACCAGTTGTGACGTCTGCGCGCAGTAACCACTGCCGTACATCGCTTTCTCATGCTTCGAATTAAGCACCTGATGTCACGAAGAGGAATCACATCCCATTCCTGGAGCAGTGCAGCTTCCAGCTCCCGCACGTGAAGATGTGGATGGTTCTCACGCACCATACAGCCAAGAATGTCCCACACGTGTTCGATAGGAGACAGGTCCGGTGATCGCGCTGGCCAGTCCAACACTGGAACGTTGTTAGCCTCAAGGAAATCACTGGTGCCCCTAGATGAATGAGGACGGGCGTTGTCTTGCTGGAACATAGTCTGCATGATGCTGCATAAAAGAGATGACAACAGGGGCGACAACTTCTTCACAGTAACGTTGAGCCGTTAAATTTCCGGGAATCACATTAAGATCAGTTTTGCCATTTTCATGGATTCCAGCCCACACATGACACTGCCGCCACCGAATCTGCCATGCTGAATGATGTTGGCTGCATCATACCGTTCTCTTAAACGTCACCAAACCCATTGCCTACCATCCGCCACATCCACACAAAACCTCAACTCATCACTGAACAAAACGTGGCTCCATTGTTGAGCACGCCATCGCTGATGAGTTCTCGCCCATGCAAACCGATTCTCGATGCGATGCTCACTAAGCGGAACGGCAACAAGTGGACGATGGGCATGCAGTCCAGCATCATGGAGTCTGCTTCGCAGTTTGTGCATGCACTGTAGTGCCGGTAGCGGTGTGCAAATTACGGGACAGACAAACCTGTGACGTCGTGATGACATCACTAAGTAGCAGTCTTCCCGTAGTGTTGTTGCTCTCGGTCTGCCAGATCGTGGTCGGTCATTAACATGTTCAGTTTCCTGCTCACGTTGGCGGAGACGGGAAATGGTTGAGGCGTGAACATTAAAATGTCGAGCAACAGCACGAACGCTCTGCCCAGCAGCGAGTCCTCCCATTGCTTCATGGCGCTGATTTTCGGGTAGCCTTGGGCGGCGGCCCATGTTCGGTAGGGTAAACTTTTAAGCATTTTCTGTTAACGTTCGTTATCTGCTTTTGCAATATGGTGAATTTGTGCCTTCGCTACCCGCCAATGTGGGCCAGTGCATGAAAAATGCATTTTCACATGCAGTAAGCATGCGGCCGAGAAATGCAAGAAATGATTTGCATTTCTCCATGATCAGCGAGACATTACATTGACGAAACATGCCTGCAAATTCGGTTATAAATGGACGGATAGTTTTAATACAACAAACCAAACTTCACTGTTGCTAAACTTCTTTGGCTCAGTATATATATATATATATATATATATATATATATATATATATATATATATATATATATATAATATAGTACATCTGTGGATCCTCAGCGGTGTTAGACACTGGGAGGATTAGGGTCCATACAAATTTCAAAGTGTAACTAAAAGTGAATATTTACACCAAATGCTTCAAAATAATATTGCCAAAATTGTATACTTTTAGAGGTTTTAATTGTGTGTCTAGATGTAAGGAAACGAAATAAATCTCAATATATGATGATTTCATTATGTATGAATTAATATAATATTTTAAGATGTTAAATTAAATTAGAGACACTGGGTCCTAATTCAACTTTGCAATTAAAAAATTATAATAATTTGTACGTAAAGAAATCACATGTTAAGATTTATTTTGTTTCGTTACGCCTAGGCACACAATTTAAGTCTCTAAAAGTACACAATTTAAACAATTTAATTTTCAAGCAGTTTGCTGTGACTATGCACCTTCAAGTGCACTTAAAATGAAGATATCTATAATTTAAAGCAAAGTAAAGATGCCCTTGTATCACTCCGAATGCAGAAAATGGCTTCTCAAAACAGATAATTATATATTTTATCTCGGGAGGACTCCTGACTCCTCTCACATACACGAATTCCCATGGACAGGTGCACCACTTCTCAATTCCTCATTGAAGGACCAGCTAGGCACTGGCTGTCAACACCACTGGCTATATGTGCAGGATGCATGGGTGTGGACATGATCTTCTTCTTCTTTTCGATCACTGGTATCACACTTGGAGAGCCGTTCTCAAGATGAAATCTGTGGTTTTCTGCAGTTCTTCCATAGGCGCATACAGCTTTTCAAGAAAAGAGGTTGACAAAGGCCAGATCTCTTCTCTCAGCAGCTGATACGTACTGCAACATTGAAGTATGTGCTCTGTGGTCTGTTCTGCTTCTCCACAAGGACAAGCGGGCGATGTCCTAAGGTGGAAATGCCTGTACATGTGTTGGTTTAGTCTGTTGTGTCCAGTTCTGAGACGAAAAATGGTCACTTGCTCTGGCCTCGAGAGATGATGGTAGGCATCTTAGTGTGTGGACACGATAAAATGTAATGACTTACTCTTTATTGTCAATTTTCATCTCTTAAAGACGAAAGTTTAAGTGGCTTAAAGAGAAAAATATCTAGATGGCAATTTTCCAGAAGGCAATATTCTATAAATGTTTGTCCTAGCTTCAATACAAAACCACTTATAATCAAAAAACGCAAACTTTAGATAATATACATATAATTGTTCAGAGAAAAATAAGTTTTTCCTCATTTAATATTCAGGAGATGCCATCTGAGAGCATTCAACATTTCAAAATCTTTCGGGTGCGGGCCCATCTAAATGATGCGAGAGGAACACTCATTCTGGACGATCCCTATCTGAACATCCACCCATCCATACAGAATGCTCTGCCTACACCACTGTGCGAGGGCCAAGCAGATCAGGTGGGCATTCAGAGTGTCCCCAATCTCCATTATAATGTTTGAATTAGATCCGTTCAGAGGCCATCTCCTGCATTTTCAGACACATATATCAACATACAAAACTTGCTTGCAAAATTACTCAGGGTTTGCGCAGTTTCTCCTGAAAAATAATTGACTAAATTTAGAAAATCTATGTCAGCACGCCATATATATATATATATATATATATATATATATATATATATATATATATATATATATATATATATATATATATATATATATATCTGCAATTTATCTTTGACGCAAGGCTTCTTTGCAGAAAAACTAAAAGTATCACGAGTTACACCTATCTTCAAAGCAAACGACCTGCAGCACTTCTCTAATTATTGGCCTGCCTCGATACTTCTGCTCTTCTCCACACTTGAAAGACTCATGTACAAATGATTAGCTACATTTTTAGATAAAAAATCTATATTCTAATTTTCACAATACAGCTTTCGAGAAAAACACTGAATGCATTAATTGATATGGTAGAAAAATAATTATAGAATCTCTAGAAAATTCAAAACATACAATATATGTTTTTCTGGACTTATCCAAAGCTTTCGAGATAATTTCCCTTTCCATACTTCTAGAAAAGCTGAACTACTATGGTATAAGAAGTATTGCACTAAGCTGGTTCCCGAGCTACTTATCCAATAGACCACAATGTGTGCAGTTTGACGACATATGCTCCGACACCAGCCTTTTAACCTGTGGAATTCCTCAAGGATCCATCCTAGGACCTTTGATGACCGTGTTATATATGAATGATCTACCAACCATTTGCGCGCGCGCGCACACACACACACACACACATACACACACACACACACACACACACACACACACACACACACACACACACACACACACACACACACACACACACACACACACACACACACACACACACACACACACACACACACACACACACACACACACACACACACACACACACACACACACACACACACACACACACACACACACACACACACACACACACACACACACACACACATTATTAATTCTATTCGCAGATGACAAGAGTTATTGGTGTCATCCAATGACTCAAACCATATTTGCCACTGGACACAGTTAAACACTCTACTGCACACTAATATTACCACATATCACATAAAGCAACTTAAATTTGGAAAACTATCAGGACTACAGAACAGGTGCATCAACCTATTCTCCATGGCAGCAAAGGGCCAAGATATCTTCAAATCAGAAAATGTACTAAAACTCAAAGATATTGGGATTCAGCAACTGTACACCATACTAAGTAAGAAACATACACCATAACCACCTACATACAACTTAATCCAAACTATTTAAGCACACCAAAGAAGTCCACTCACAAAACACAGAAAAACATAACCCACCCACGCACGCACGCACGCACGCACGCGTGCATATAGTTCGTTTGCTTCCTAAATTATACACATTTTTATTTTCAACATGGCCTGTAGCAGCATTCTTTGATATGGAGGTCAAGCTGTCCCAAATGCAGAAAGAGGCCATCCCAACAGATTTTCGACCTGAATATTAGTGGAAAATGACCCATCATTCGCGAAATTGTCCCTGGTGGCCATTTTGGGATTCCAGGATTATGCAACACTGCAGAGACATCTGCTGTAGAAATCATCTACCATGTAGGTGTCAGTGCGAGGAATCTCAATACTGGTCAGAACAATCAAGTCGGTTAGGGCCGTCTTACCGCATGGGCACAGTGGGCAGTTGGCCAGGGGCCCCACAACTTTAGGGGCCCCGATCCATTTGAAAAAAATTAAAAAAATTATCGTTTATTAGCAGTGCCGCCGCCCGTGACTGCCGTCAAAAGAGATTTAGATGTGTCCGAGTGCCTATGCCAGATGCGTAGTATATTCCATATTTAGATGATTACAATAATATCTGTGATCTTTGACCTAAAAGGGTCATCATAACCAGGTTTTGTTTCTCTAAGCATGGAAAGCGACATTCTGAAAAATATAGATTTTAAAACCGTCATCCAACAATTTCCTGACATAAATGCCGCAACTTTCCTAATTGAAGAACATGCTACTAATGCATTGTGGGGGAGAATTGACGATATAGTGGTGTGTGGTTAGCCAATTAGGGGCCCCAGTACACTGCTTTGCCCAGGAGCCCCATACATTCTTAAGACGGGCCTGAAGTCGGTATATTGATTGGTCAGTCTGTCGATTGGTCAAATTTTTGACATAACAAAGCCTATATCTTAGGAATGGATAATTATATCACAACAAGATTTGGACTCATGGTTACCTACATCAAGTGGAATCAACAGCCACATACTGAGTCTTCCAGGTAAAAGGTCGAGCTGACATGGTTGCACCCATAGCCTGTTACACTTGTTCAACAATGCATAGGTCACAGTTAGTGAGCAACTGCATTTGTTTACTATCTTAGAAGGCAGCTACATTGTATAAGGGTTCAAAGTGACCTCAAACGTGGACAATACTTGCTCTATCTATTTGCCCATGCTAGAATTAATAGAAGACATTGTATTTGTGCATACAGGCCGCTTGGTTCCTAAATTATACAGTTTTCTGATTTTCAACATGGCCGACAGTGGCGATCTTGGATTTGGAGGTGAAGATGACTGCCAAACAAGAAATCGGCCATTCCAACATATTTCTCACCCCAAAATGAGTGGAAAATGACCCATCATTCATGATTGTAGTGTACTTAGTTTAAAGGTTATCACCGCCTCATTCTCGAAATGGCCCCTGGCAGCCATTTTGGAATTCATGCTCCAGCGGAATTATACCCCATATTTCAGAGAGACAGAGGAGCTAAATCTTTTGTAAATAGTCTAAGGCACATAGATCAACAAGAAAAAAATGTAGGAACAAAATGGTCATGGATTCCATGAAAATTACTATACTACTAAAGGCACAGCCAGAGGTTTGAATATTCTCGAATTAGGATTATAAATTATATTAACATTGGTTTAAAACCTCAGATTTGTCCTAAAATCGTGACCGTAAAACAGTCATCAAGATTTCTCTGAGTGTACAATTCTGAGAATTAGTATAATATATATGCCTATAATTCCACTGAGGCATTGAACATATCGAGATGTTAGTTTTAGTACTTGATTAGTTATACCACATATAGTACATCCTACTAAAGATTTGTCCACAACCTTGTCCGTGCGATGACTGATTGACTGTATCAAACATGGTTGCTGGTGTCAAATAATCCCCAATCATCAACTAAAACCAGACATAATATATATTCCCACTAATATGTCCAAAGGAGGGTCTGCCGTGCAGAGATTCTCATAAGGGTCCTTTTGAGGGTTTTTACCCCCAAAATTCATATATAATTCACAGTTGTAGGTCCATGGTACCATCTAATTTTAGCATGGATGAGATAATACTGCTTGGGAAATTCAAATTTGAGTCTTGGGACCCCCAGATTTCAGTGTGTGGGGTCCATGGGTCCGCCAAAATTTAGATGCCATGAGAAACACTGGGCCTGCATGACTTTCGTTGAGTGACTCATATACATGTATGTAATTATGTAAATAAAATGTAGTGTGTGCCTGCATGTGTCTGTGCGTGCGTGCCTGTGATGTGGATGATTTTGCATATATTCTGTATATATGTTTCTTACATAAAATATTGTAAAATATGTAATATTTATATAAATAATAAATATATTACCACCACCCCCCCCCCCACCCCCTCCCCGGGGAAGACCATGTATTTTACCATTGATCCGTTTACCTTCATTAAAGAGATGCTAATTTCAACTCAAATGTTGTATTGTACCAATAGATGGTTTATAGATTCCATATCATTCATGTCCAGTCACCTTCCCTTATCTGTATCACAATTATCTGCTTCGTAATATTGCGTAAATGTTGAACAGTGATCGCCACCATTTTGTCCCCTCAAGTGATAGTGTGCGATGTCATGCAAGTGCCAATGTATTACGTTCTTTATTATGTAATACTCATCCCGTTGAATATTTTGAAACTAATTCGACTGGAAGTTGTTGCTTTCAGACAAATTAGTTTCAAAATATTCAACAGCTTACCTGTATGACTGCTTTTATATCATATTGCAAAACTATAGATGGCACCTCTATGACTTACCGCGTACATCGAGGCGGAAACGCTAGGATTTTTCTGATTGGTTGAAAACTAAATCATGACACCCATTATAGGCTGTAGAAATGTATTAATATTTAACCACTAAAGGCTGAATATATTTCGTTGTTGGAAAGTTAAAAAGCTAATATGCCATGGATCGCTTATGGGTGACAAATTTTATCATATGAATTGTTAGTATGAGATATTTTGAGATTTCATTTAAATAAAGATTATTATTATTATTATTATTATTATTATTATTATTATTTCCCTGAAAATTTGGAAAAATAGATGCCGAGTTCAGCAAGAGTCTGAGTAATCAAAGAATATATCTATCATACACAAATTTTATTGTCAATAATATTGGGGGATCCCAGCACACACAACCCGCCCCATATCCCGGCCAGACACCTCTTGGCTCTTGCACAACGCAACTGATTATCTATATGGAAACGTTGCTGGATAAGGTAGCAACGCTTTACAAGGAGTGAAAGGGTCCATTTAGTTCGAATAAAAACTATCTGCTAAATGACAACAAATAAAACTGTGATAACGCATGCAACAAATAACTAAACACATCTAAAAGCATATTAATTATGTATTCGCACTAATCTGCCAGAGTTCACGGGAGGCAAACGCGACAGTCGACACACTAACACAACTTAGAAGCTTGACTAACGTTAGCTGACATCTATATAACTCTATTAAACGCATATTGATTTTATGCAGCTCGCGTGCAAGCACATCGAAAAACAGCTAGATACGGCTACCTGTTTCAAAGCAGCTTTTATGATGCTCGTAAAAATGTCTGCGTATCCTTTTCAAGTTTTTCACCAATTTCCGTTCTCCTGGGCCTTCTATTGCAGAAAATATCGATGCTCCTATGACAAGAAACAGTGCATAAAATGACAATAAAATTACAAATCTAATAGTGTTTTTGCTAATTCCGATCATCGCGAACATTTGGTTCGTTCCGTAACCGGCTGCTGGGTTAAGTGAAGACCGGATATTGAACGTTCACTACTTTGCGCACTGATTCCGCGACATCGTTTAGTACGTAGAATTCCTAACCAGCTCAACATACAACGATAGAACTATCGTTATAGGAAAACAGTGTCTTTTCGCATTGAATAATGTCATTTCTTTAAGCACATGCATATAAAATAAACCATTAATTATTCATCGAAATATGTATTCATACGCCTTGTGTTGTTGGATTACAGAATTTGGCGGGAAAATTAAGTAGCTCCTTCAGCAAGTGAAATCAGCTGTACCGTATCACCCAGGAACCGGAAATTAACATCGTTAGAAGCGTCAAATACTTTTGAGCTGTGATTATCTTCCAAATGTGACAATATTAAACTATCGTCAGCAACAGATCCTGCCAGAAAATGTATAAAGACGATATTGCCGAACAGGCGACAAATTCACCCAATTTTATTTGCAGATTTAGCATTTTTGCTGCAATATGTCAAAATTCATGTGTTTCCGTGATAATTAATATGAAAATAGGCGTTGCCTATGAGCGAAAGCAGACATCATTTGTTGCTTAAATAAATACAACGAATTTGTATATGGTCGAAATGTCCTATACATATGCCCATATATAGTACATTCGAAGCTAATTTTTAATCATGCGTGGAGGGCATTCTGGTAAATCCAGTCCACGATATTCACAACAATCACAATATCTGGCCATTGTCAGTAATATCCGCCAGCATTATTGCATCTTTTACCTGGGCCTGCACCATTAAATAGTTGCGCCAGTCCAATAATGTTATAAAATTTGTATCAATGTATCGCTGTGCTCCTTGCTATTTAGGGAAATACAAACAAGTCCATAGTAACTATGACATCATAATGAAATGTCCGCTAGAATTTTTAGAGCACGTTTATCCAGACATAAGCTACAAAAAACGGGAATTAATGCATGTCTGCCAGTAAATACATAAATGTACATTCCATCCGGGTGCGAAGCGCATTGTACCCGGCCTTAAATTTCCTGCTATCAGCTCTAAATACATACAACATTGACAACAACGACTTTCCACAGCCATGAGCATTAAAAAATAATACGAGACAGTCAACCAAACATATTGCGTTTACAGACGCATAAATAGGAATAAATAAAGCTTGTATCTGGTCTGCATCAGACGATTTAACCGTTTTACATTCTGAAGTAAATGTACACTATTTCGTGATAACAATATGACACAAATTTTGGACATTGAAAATGCGCAGTAGGTTACCCTAAAATAACTAGGGAAACATGCGCATAGTGAAGAACCATATCCCATAATGCAACGGGGCCCATGAAGAAACCACAAAAGCTATATCATAAGTCAAAACCGGAAGCAAAAGAAAAGCTCGCGACCGGAAGCGAAGCTTTCTCAGTCACATGGTATATGCATTTTAGCCTGGTTCCCTGTCTCATTATCTGTTGATTTTTCCTCATTACACGTACGTACAGGTTATCTATATACGCTCACTTCGTTCGCGATGGCTTCGCGCGAAGCCATCGCTCACTGCTTTCACTAAAAATTAATATGAAAACAGGCGTTGCCTATAACTTGCTATAAGCAAACTCGGCACTGACGGACTGGCTCCTAAATTCGTCCCTGGATAAACTAGTCGAAGCAACCCACACAGTGGGTTTGGGTCTGAGAGGGTTGGTGGGTGGAGGGGACCGCTTCCCGCAGTATCCAAAATTTTGAAAATTAGATGCTATGAGAATATACAGGGAATATTTTGAGTGGTATCGCATCGCAAAATGCGATGCAAATGAGTACCTGTTGCTACACATTCACAACTTCGCTTAGCTATTTGCTGCGATGTAAAATTCAGTCAATTCACTTAATTTTGAAATGTTTTTGATAAAAAGTCGCTAAAAGTTGCAAAACGTTTGTCAAATTTAGTAAGGAAGCGAGATGCGCATGCGTTGGAGACTGATTTCCGATATAGCCCATAGACATAGATAGCTATAGAGCGCATATCTTCATACCTTCCTTCTTTATATGACAAATGACCGCCGGTGAAGCGAGTTCAGTAAGCGCTCTATAGATCACAATTCTAAAAGCTAGCGATGCGCGCATGCATTAGCGGCTTCCTTCTTCTGGTATAATAATAAACTGTTACAGACTTCAGTTTTGAGTTTGGACACCAGTCGGAAACTCGCAATTTATGTATCACAGGGTATTCACGGTCGTCGACATATTGCTCGTAACAGAATCTGTTGTAAATCTAAATTCTCCTATAGGGGGGTATGGCTATTGATCATTGCCTCGTCAGTAGTTAGCATTATGAGAAACTTTAAAAATACAAGTTTATCTAGGCTGATTCTGGTCGATTTAGAAAATGTTTGTCTCGGAAACTGAGTTATATCATCGTGAATGCTAAACTCCTGTTAGCGCATCCTCAAATCCAGGCCGACACAGTATAGTTTAGCCATGCTACGGTGGCGTATTGCACTTGATTCGCGCAAGCGACAGATTTAGAATGGCATGTCGCCAAGATCGACGCATGCGCGAGAGTGTTCTCGAGTACTCTTCTCCAAAGTCGGGAACATACTTTCTCGCAAGATTATTGGTTAATAAATATAACTATATAGAGAGCAACCAAGAATTGCAAGGAAACTACCGATGGTAAAGAAAATAAACTGTTTTACGCGGTAATTTTAAGAATGACGTAGTAGTATATATATAGCATTCATAGTAAAACTAGTAACACGTGGGCCGATTGATACATGCTGATCACATTATTTTTATCATTCACTATTTAAGCCAGAGAAAACAACCATTAGTAATTTTTAAATAAAAATTGTGAACGCTTTCAACTGAAGTCATAGTATCGCAAAAACTCAATTTCATCTTAATAAGCTGTTGAATATGTTGCAAGTTTTTAAGGGGGACCTGTTGCTCACAGCTGCCATAGCCTGCAACAGCTTCCAGTTAAGCACTAACACTATTCAGCCTTCTTACATTGTATTGAATGATGTGTACTTTGTTTAGCCTACCAGTTGAAAGGGATATGTGATGTAGGTTGGTAAATTACAAAATATATGTTAGCCCTAGTCAATGAAATCAGTATTCATGGGAGGTACATTATTGATTTTTTTTGAAAATAATTTGACTGAGTTGTGTTGCTACCTTAAGCAGCGACAGCTTCCAATCAATGTAATTGCCAAATCTGCCAATATGTATTATTTTAGGTTTCTTATATTCCCTGACCTTGGCTAGAGCCAGTACATGCATATTCTGAATCTGACATATGTTATACTGACAAATGACAATACTTGCTACTGTAGACCTGAAGACTGATACACTATCCTCAATAACATTCTCAGAGGTCCAATATTAATTATTCAACCATCTGTTCATGTCACATTTGTGCAATTTGTGTAAACTACATGTCGCATATTACACGGCTTACGGACTACTAATTTTTTAGATGGACTACTGATTTACCAAGTCTGGTAGTCTTCGGACTACCATCAACTTTTCGCTAATTTCGAACCCTGGTTATATTACACATTTTAACACTGATCTCCATCTAGATTATTTCGAAACCATATTAGAAAAGACTACATTCCATATTTATTCTGTTCGTGGCTTGAACAACACGATTGAAGCGCCAATACATGATAAAAATCATGAATTCTCTCGGCTTGAAAATATTGACTAGCTCCCGGTATAGTATATGTATCAATGACTGCTACATTGGAACCAGTCCTGCATTCCATAGGGAAAATGTTTTGCGAAATCGGAAAATTATGCTTTCGGTTGTTTTCGGATTCCCTTGCTCATAGCGTGTGTAGACAAAAAAAGCCGTTTTTGATCATGCAAACATGTTTTGAAACGTTTCCTGTTGGGACATCAACCAGTTTCAACATAGTTTGTTTTCTATGCAAGTGCTATGAACTGCTAAGTATTATTCGATTTGTTTAGCAGTTGCATTGTACTGCTATAGAACTTACTAAATACGGTAGCGCACTACATCATTGCCTGGCAACGAGCGCACGTGTAACAGTCTGAATGACGTGTTGCGACCACGTCAAGTTTTTCCAAAAGGTCTGCGTACTATTTATGGTAGCAGAATGCTAATTAAATTTTGTAATATTGAGGAAATTGCATGTTTTGGTAGTACTTATTTTTTGTAATGACAAGCTTTTTTAGTAATAGAATGGCTATGTAGGTGGTGCGGTACAAAGAGACACCAGTAAAATGTGGAGTCACAAATCAAAACCTACGTACATGGAAAATGACAATAGAGTACAAACAAATCACGTGATAGCCTGGAGCCTGTCAATTTGCAAATTTCACATGCTAAATCGATGGTTGAAAATGGCCTAAGAAAATGTATTAAGAAATTGATCATTTTTGATTGCTAGTCTCAAAGATCATGTGACTGCATTCTTATTTCATCAAAAATTTTGCAGAAATCTTGTCAGATGACTAGGAAGTGTGACTGTCCACTTGCTTCTTTCTCCACTCACAATCCCATCCACATTCATACCGGGCCCAACCTGTACCCCTATGCCCACCAAACACCCCTGCTCATCTTGTAACAAGCCAGTAAAGAAAAATCAGCAAGCATTATTATGTGATTGTTGTGGTGAATAATGGGTGCACTGAACCTGTTCCGAATTAACAACCACGGATTATGAAATTTTAGAAAGCAATACAGGGCCATGGTGGTGTATTACCTGCAACAAAACTCAATTTCCATTCAACCACCATGACAACGACACTGAATTTAAACTCAACATATTAGGTCCAAGCATACTTATAAATCCATTTAACCTAAACTCATCACAGGAATTCATACTCTCTGAGACATATACTGATGATCAAGAAATTACTCTCCCACAACCTAAGTGTAACTATATACTACAAAGTGAATTTAACAAAAACTTGATACAAAACAAAGATACCATCTCCTTTTCGACTATGCACATCAATATAAGATCATTGCCAAACATTTTTGATAAATTAAGCAATTTTTTAGACACTAGCGCAATTGAATTTAACATTTTGGAATCACTGATTCTCCTTCGATCAATACTCACCATTCTGTTACTTCTGATATACAGCTGGCCCTGACAGCTGGTTCTAGGACTATAGACGTAGAAAGCTTTACCGACTCCTTGGAACCGGGTACTCGGCTCCCAACTGCCGAGTACCCGTCTACCATAGAGCTCATTCTTGTTTGCAAGCTATACATGCTTTTAGCAGTTGGAAAAATTGAGAAATAAAAGTCTAAGTCTTTGTATAAACTGATTTTGTGATAGCTAGTGCTCTTCTGCAAGGATATTTGGATTAATATGGATACCGCCGATGATAACCAGGTCGTATATTTCCTTATTATTCCATAGTTAAAAGACTTAGGTCTCTAAATTTCGTCTGTGTCGCATGTTCCAATTTCTAACCCCAAAGAATCTGGGACGTGTGTTAACAACGAGATATGCCGGATGATCGCCTTCTTTAACCCCAACAGGCGATCGGCAGATATGAAAATATGTGTTTGCTACAGTATTTGTAACACGAATATCGGCTGACGTCGTTCTCCGTAAGATCCGAGCGGGTGACATCACACCCGTGGTGCGCGGATGTTTATGTGAAGAAAATTTTTTCATTAATTCGCACATCTTGTTCTGGGTGCTGCGTACTAAAATGGTACCAGAAAACTTTGGAATGTTCAAGTTTTGCGTGTTATCACGATCTGTTTGCAATGATCGGTGGTTTCAAAATTCTTGATTTAGGTGTGTGGTCTGCGGTTTTACCGTGTGCTACAGCAGTTTGTTTACATTTTGCTGTTTCTTCACATATCGTTTGGCTTTCGTTAGGAGTATAATTTATATTGATTGGTAAATATACCCCGAATGCTATGCGATATGATTCCTGGTTCCGTTATACACCCTGGAGGATCAATTTATGGGTGTATTTATGCCCGCTTCGTTCTTGTCGTCATAATCAATGCAATCTTTGCTGTAACGTTGCGGGGTGGGGTGCGGGAGGGTTACAGTTAATTTATGGTCAATTTATTTGAAAATTAATTGTCTGCCTTCCATCTTTGTGTCGTCCCGCTTGCTTATTGTAGGTTTGTGCTTATTTATAGGCCAAGCCAGCCCCGCCATCATGTGACGAGTGCCACAATTTCGTCCGGGTCCTGTTTAACCCTCTGGGCCCTACCAAGAATTTACAAAAAAGTGCTAGAAACCCTACAGCCAAAAGCTAGAAACTTGCTTAGAAACCTAGCCTGTTAGCGGTAGTGGAGTGATAGCGGTGTAGTGCTACCATGCCAACTATATTAACTATTTTTGGCAAAGTGACAGATCACTATATATAAAACTATATATCATTAGAAAGGGCAATAAAATACCTTTAAGTACATATAAAATTTGTATGAATAAAATATATTTTAGTTAGTCAACGTGCCTCTCAAAATGGCCACACCTTATAGGATAAATACATTGGTCTATTTTTGCAAAGTTTATTGAAGTTTTTTTTAAATTTTACAAATGCCATTGATAAATTTAATCACAATGGTATTAAAACTAACAGATACCAAAGTTTCGTGAAGGTTTTCATCCGATAAGATGTGAAAATGACAATTATATTATGTCATGGTACCGTAAAATTTCGAGAAATTCCGGTCATGATTTTGGGGGGAGGCCTCATTCAATGTTGAATAATTCCTTTATACATAATCGAACACATACCAGGGTTTCTCAGAATTGACAGCGAATAAATGGCAAATTTTATGCTATGTAGCATTGCTGGGTGCACTCAGCCGTTTAAAAAGCGAACGCGAATGTTTTACACTAAGATTCTATAGCATCGGACATTTTTTCGTAGCGGCGTCCCAAATAGGAATCGTTTATCGTGAAAGATCGCGAGAGAACGACAGGAATTTGTAGAATTGTACCCGTATCTAATATACGAGTACCAAGCTCATTACCCGTTATTGGCAACACCGTATCACGTACTATAAGATTGATGCGTCTGATTGGTCGGGAATACATGAATATTAATTTTTCCGGCAAGATGGCGACACGATCAGCTGTTTTGCAAAATAGTTGTGTGTTCAAATATGTCAATCTATGCATATTTCTTGTACGCCACAAACTAAAAAGTAGACAGATGACTAGATTAATGATATTGCCAATCGGGAAGTGGGATGCCGATATATTTGACAACTTTCGCATCTCAACTCAGCCTAATTAATGCTAGTAATTTGAAGAGTAAGTTATCTCGGAAATTGTAAACAAAGACACGCATCGATGATTGAGATTATCGGATTGTTTAAATCTATAACCTTATTGTGATTTCGCGACCAGAGGTAAACGAAATTGATTTATATATTATTGGTTCAGCTGCTCTCTTAACACAATCTATAACTTTCTCGGTTAAATTAGTCATTGAGTAACTGAAAACTTACAAGTAACAGCACATTTACTAATAATCATTGATGACTGGAACGTACTAATAATTCCTTAGAAAACAAATATTTCAATATTGCCCTGGTTACAAACATTCTATCACCATTTACTGTGTGGCCAGTATCCTCTGATCAAAGATATAGAGAACCGGGGCCCTGAAATAAACTTGTGTGCCCAAAATCAAAAACAATTGATGAATTGTCACATTTGAACCTGAAATTCCAGAACTCCACATTTACAGTCATTATAAATCTAAGATGTTGAATAATTTGAATCCAATGTGAAGCTGGTGCTGCCTTAGCCAGTTTAATTAGTTTCAAAATATTCAACAGAATTTTGAAACATTCGTAGCAAATTTATTATTCGCTCTTGTCGATTGAAAAGGTTAATCCAGTAACTAGTAGTCATACTCCCTCCTTGGACGATATATGCCCACCATTTATTATATTATTCATTTCATTTATGCGCTAAAATCGGAGGGTGGTGTATGACCATAACACCCGTTGTCGGGTCATAATGTTTACCAGTCCCTTAGTCTGAGTCTGCTCTGACTCAACCTGCCCCGGTGACAGATATTTGGACAGACTGTCAGACTGGGACAGAGCAGACTCGGACTATATATCCCTATGACCTTGCGCCGTACATGTATATTGTTAACCATTTAACATTTGAGTCAGACCAAAACTGCTGCAGTTGTCGAGGAAAATGTAAATTTTCCGACCAAAGTAAGATTATTTTTGAAAATGTATCACTGGAATGACTTGCTCTTGGTCTGCATATGGGCATTGTCTATGAGAAAATTTAAATTTTCATGAACAAATTTGATTGTTAAAGTCTTAATATAACACTTCTAGAATTTGGATATTTCTAACTTATCCTTCCTATTTTTTGCAGGTGACTGATGGGCGATCGCTTCTAAACTCTAAACGGACTCAGTTTTTCCTGCTACGCCTAATGGATTTACTAACATGGATTTGATAAAAATAAAAATTTGATGACGTGTGTTACTCTATAATCTAATTTTTGTATGGAAACAGTATATTTGAACTAAAACATGATGATGTACATTCGAAACATGATCAGCTACTACACACATCAATGGCTGACAGCTATGCCGGCGGCTGTTCTGGATCGACTGCCGACTGTTATCAACCGTATTCCTGAGGGCTCAGCTAATGTGCATCTCACATAAGCTCTATGTATTATTTGAGATTGGGTGGGATTTGAACCAAATATCAATAAATTAAATTTAATCTCTTAATTATACCCACACGTTTTGAAAAAACTGCAGGGATATTACAATCGCCTCCATCTGTCTGTCTGTCCATCCATCTCCTCAGAAAGCTTTTGGTAGAATTCAATCAAAATTATTGTGTAAATTACCGATATGCTTGTGGATTGGGAGACACCATTTACACTAGGCTCCATTCCCAGAGGGGTGTGGGTGGGGAGGGGGGGGGGGGGTGGTGGGGTGTAGGGTTGATGGAAGACTGTCAAAGTTAAAGGAATATAACCAAATCTGGTGATTTACCATATCATGGCCCTATGGGTGTAGAATGTGAGACAACCTAATACATTAGGCTGTGACACTGCTCGGGTTGGAAGAGGCTGATGGGGGAGGGGCAAAACGTCAACTGAATTTGTTATGTGAGTAGCGGCGACAGCAGAGTGAAATCTACACAATGTAACGTGCACAAGATCAAGGTAAGAGATGAATTGCCCATACCTCATTTTAATGGGAAAAAATTAAAATTTATAAAGGAAAGCTGGTGAATATTTTAGAATTAGTTTGCCTTTGCTGACCTGGTGAGTTGGGCAGCAACAGCTTTCAGTCAAATCAAAGTACTTGAAATTGGTTTCAAAATATTCACCAAGTTAGCGGTATCTATGGTTACCATGAAATTTGGAATTCAGGATTCAAAGTATATAAACTGATCCCAACACGCGCAAATCATCGATGGAGCTTATGTAGAGATGGGCGGGGCATAGCTAAAAAATTATCCATTAGAACATCTAAATTTCTGCTCTGTCCTTCCTTTTGTCAATTCCAGTTTTTACTATGTTTAACCCTTTCGTGACAAGTCCTGAAAACAATGTGGCTTGGCAAATGATGGTTGTAGCCTAATTTCTCAATCCGAAAGAAAATTACATTTTAGTATGATGACTGAATTAATTATACCTACCAACCTTGTCTCTTTGAGACCATTCATTATCCCCATACCTACCTTGTCTCCTTGAGTCCATTCATTATCTCCATGTTTTGAAAAAATGGGGATATAATTGCCTCCATCCACTTATCTGTATGTCCATCATGCTATCTCCTCCCAAACAGTTGGGTCGATTTCAACCAAATTTGGTATGGCGGTTACCCATATGATTGCGCTTTGCAAGACAACATTTAGATTTGGCCCTGCCCACTGAAGGTCAGGGGGTGGGGTCCAAAGTTCAAATATCCAAAAAAAATGTCTTATGTTTTACTCCCAAACTGTTGTGTGGAATTCAAAGAAATTTGGTGTGTGTGTTGCCCATATAATTGTGGATTGCCTGACATTTATTTCTTTGGGTTGGAGAAGGGGTTAAAAGGTCAAGAAATTTATTGTAAGCAGGGATTGGAGTGTTCCAGATTTATCTAGATTTCTGGATTTTTCATAGACCACTCTCGCACACCAATTGACACCCTCTCCATGAATTGAAATTAAGCCAAATGAGCCACTACGTTCAGATAGGACTAGTGATTACTAGATTCTACTTTAGCCCTTCAAATTTTCTATACAGACCAAGGGAAGACTATTTTTGAAATTTTACAACTGGAATGACTGGCTCAATTACCGAGCATTCTAGTGGTAAATTTTCAAAAAGTCTTGCTCTGCTAATCAACATTTCTTAAGATCACAGCAGAGGCATTCATTGGCCACCATGACCATTAAAGGGTTGACAAATGAAATTGTTACCATTGGGCTGGTCATTGTATTAACCCTGGTCAATTTCTGCTAGCCTCTGGCTCATGTTAATTTTAACTCCTGCTCTCACAGATCACTTCCTCTGATGACATCCAGATTTTTCAAATCAATCCACGCCAGTCTGTGTAATGAAACTATTTCAAACAAATTTGGTATGGGATTATGGAGTGCAGAGGATACGTCCCCAGGGATGGGATGGGTAAAGAGATCAAAGTGGTGAGCATGGGGATTTGCTATAATGCGTCATCGACCAAGCAATCTAGTTATCACTCACTTACCATCATTGTCGAAGACTTGATGCTTGATAAAAAACATTATGAACAGGAGTAATCAGAGATTCTAAACCACCGCCGAGACCACCCTACCGTTTTTTGTCATATCCAAATTTGTTAAATCTTTATGTATGATCACACAGATCACAGCCAAAGGTTATATTGGTTTGTTGTGTTAAAATTTTAAACGAATCGGATCGTTATTTTAGATGCAATACTGGACGCATGCACACACATAATACCCTTTTTCCCCTTAGGGCAAGGGTAATATTCTCCTTCGATCAATACTCACCATTCTGTTACTTCTGATATACAGCTGGCCCTGACAGCGGCTCTAGGATTATAGACTTAGAAAGCTTTACCGACTCCTGGGAACCGGGTACCCGGCTCCCCACTGCCGAGTACCCGTTTACCATAGAGCTCATTCTTGTTTGCATAGCAACAAGTGCAATACATGCTTTTCGCATTAAGGATTTTAGTGTTTTTTAAAAGAATCTAAGTCTTTAATCAGTGATAGTTTGTGTGTTCTGAAAGGATAACTAAGGACTATGGAGAATACCGCCCAAGATAACCAGGTTGTATTGTTCTTTATATCCATAGTTAAAAGACTTAGGTCTCTAAATTTCGTTGTGTCGCATGTTCCAATTTCTAACCCCATAGAATCTGGGACGTGTGCTAGCAACGATATATGCCAGACGATCGCCTTCTTTAAACCCCAACAGGCGATCGGCAGATATGAAAATAGGTGTTTGCTACGGTATTTCTAACACGAATATCGGCTGACGTCGTTCTCCGTAGAATCCGAGCGGGTGACGTCACACCCGGTCGCTCGGATGTTTATGTGAAGAAAAATTTTTTCATTAATCGCGCATCTTGTTCTGGGTGCTGCGTACTAAAAATGGTACCGGAAACTTTAGAATGATCAAGTTTACGTGCAATCACGATCGGTTTGCAATGATCGGTGGTTTCAAAATTCTTGAGTAGATGCGTGGTCTGCGGTTTTACCGTGTGGGACAGCAGTTGTTATACATTTTGTTGTTTTCTTCACATATCGTGCTGCGTTCGTTAGGAGTATAATTTATATTGATTAGTAAATATACCCTGAATGCTATGCGATATGATTCCTGGAGCCGTTACACATCCTGTAGGATCTATTATGGGTGTGTTGTGCCCGCCGCGTTCTTGTCGTCATAATCAATGCGATCGTTGTTGTAACGTGGCGGGGTGGGGTGCGGGAGGTTACGGTTAATTTATGAGTCAAAATATTTGAAAATTAATTGTCTGCCTTCCATCCGTGTCTCGTTCCGCTTGTTTATTGTAGGTTTGTGCTTATTTTATAGGCCAAGCCAGCCCCGCCATCATGTGACGACTGCCATAAGTTTGTCCGTGTAATGTTCAAGGACCATGTCTGTTTTAGGAGTGCCCTGTGTAATATAGATCATAGGTGTAATGTTTGTGCAGTGTGGTCCGTCGAAACGATGGTTAAGTTCCTTGCCCAGAAGGACTTGGCTGGGTCTGACGCGGGGTCAGGCGGTCCGAGAGGAAATCGTGGAGCGCCCGGTTCGGCCGGTGGGGGTGCTCCACGTCCCCAGCTGGAGGTGGCGGAGATGGCACCGCCGGCGTGGTTTGGTCCGGCTATGCAGGGTTTTCTGCATAGCGTTCTGCCCACGCTGGTGTCGTCCCTGCTACCAAAGGTTGGGGGGCAGTTTCTCCCCATGCCTGGTACGGATCCTGTCTTCGGACAGGATTCTGGACTGGTTACCGAGGGGGCCGTCTCGTACGGCCCCCTGGCGGGTCCGTCTGGCTTCGGCCAGACGGGTTCTGTCTCTCTGCGGCCACCTCCGGGTGGTCCAGTAGCGGTGGCCGGTCCGTCAGGTGTGGGAGCCGTCCGCTCTTCGGAGTCTGAAGACGATGAGGCCGAGGAGGAGAGGTTGCTGCGGCCCGTGAAGCCGCAGGTGGAGAATATGGAGGTTGATTCCGTCCTGGACGGAACCGGCCTCCATTTGTCTGGTTTGGCGCAAGCCAGGTCAGCGGCTCCGCCTGCGGCTGAGGCCAATCCGTTACCGTGCACCGGTTCCGCGCGGCTTGGTTTGTCACCAGCCGTCAGGGGAACCGGTGTGCCGGGCCAGGCGTGGTACTCACCTATCTCGCCTGGTCCAGCAGCCGGACATGGGGTGCCGTTGGCGCCCGTGGCCGGCTATGGTTCCGCGACGGTTACGGGTCCGTACGGTTTTCCGTGCGGACCTACCCCATGGACCGGAGTGTTTCATGGGGTGGCGGCGGAACCATGTGGTAGCGGAGTGCCTGGCGTGTCAGCCGTGGCTCCTGGCCGGGAGGCCATGGCTGGCAGACCCGTAAACATGTCAACGGGTGACGGGAGTATCTTCTTCGGAGTTAGACTGGTCTGATGCTCTGGCGTGGCTAGCCAGAGTTGACCCGTCTGTGGTTTCGGCCACGGCCGATGAAGATGCGCCCCGTCCGTCGGTTGCGTCGATTAGGACGGGGATTTTGCCCGCGGCCCGGATCCAGTCAGTGGGACTGGATCCACGGTTCATTGATTTGTTGGATGCTATTTATAGCAAACAACTAATGACCAATGGTCAGCTCCCTGCGGCCTCCAGGGAGGTGCGGGCAAGGTGCCGTATTCCGCGGGGTGAATACGACAGGTATGGTGTAGTCCCGTCGGTCACGGAGGATGACCGATGGGTACTGGGCGTCCAAAGTGCCGGTTCGGGTGGTCCCGGTCCGGCACTAGTGGATAAGGCCCAGGTACACCAGGAAGAAGTCCTGGCCCTATGCGATGAGGGTGTGAGGGCAGCCATGAGCGCTGTCAATCACTCCTATCGTCTACTTCAGTCGGTGTGGGCTGAAGCGGGGGCAGGCCACCCTGTGCCACCTGTGGCGCTATCGTGCGTTAATGACGGCTTGGTGCTGTCAATGGACGCATTGGCAAGGGTGCAAGCGCGTGTGACGAAGTCCAGGAGGCAAATGGTCATTGACCATATGCGTCCGGCTACGGCAGTCAAGGAGCGTCTTCTTGGGACGCCCCTGACAGGGCCTAGCATCTTTGGTGGCCAAGCGCGGGCCATCTTAGAGGACACCGCCAGTATTGCGCAGAATCGGTTAGCGGTAAATCTACAGCTAGAGCTAGTGCGGCAAGCGCACGCACTAGGGGCTGTGGGTAAGCCGCTAACAGTACAGCCTTCAAAGAAACAGAAAAAGCATAAGGGCAAGGCGAAAGCCAGGCCTATTGCGACGTCTGTTTCGGCTGGGTTTTCGGAGCCGCCGCCGGCGAAGAAACCCAGGAAGGCTGTAGAGGCGCCTACCCTCCCCAATGTTGCTCCGGACCGCCCTAGAGGTGGTAAGGGCAAGGGGAAGGGTAAGGGTAAGGCCTCAAAGGGCGGACAGAAGGGGCCGAAGCGTACCTGAGGGTACGCAAGCTCCCTTCATATCCGCCTGGACCGCACCTGTGCGACAGGAACAGCGGTGCCAGTTATACCCGTCGTGCCTAGAACGAAATGGTTCTCACTCTCTCTCGTTAAGAGAGGGGGGGGGGGGGGAGGGCGGACTGCGAGCCGGACAACCCCGTTAGACGTCGAGGCGTCTATGGTGGGTGGAAGGCTCATGCGTTTCGTCGAGGCTTGGCGAGGTGTGACGTCAGACAGTCTGGTCCTGGGATGGTTATCCCAGGGTTACATGCCGGAGTGGTGGGACTTTCCGCCACAAAATCTGTCTTTGGCACCAGTCTGGACACCCGTACCAAGGGAGCCAGACAAGTTAGAAGCCGTTCAAAAGGAAGTGTCGGGTTTGCTTCTGAAGGGAGCAATAAAACCAGCAAACCGGAACACTCCAGGCTTCTATTCAAACATGTTCCTTGTCCCCAAGAGCACGGGGGGATGGAGACCCATACTCAATCTCAGGCCATTAAATTGGTTTATCCATACGCCTCGGTTCCAGATGGAAACACCGAGGTCGGTAATGGCGGGATTGAGGAAAGGAATGTGGTGTGTATCGATCGATCTGAAAGATGCATATTTCCACATTCCGATCAATCGGAGTTGGCACAGGTTTCTGAGATTTGCGTTTCAGAATCAAGTATGGGAGTTTACAGTTCTCCCGTTTGGCCTGTCGACAGCTCCGAGGGTTTTCACAAGAGTGGTCCTTGCGGTGACAGCGTTTCTCAGAAAAGAGAACGTGGCGCTACACACCTACATAGACGACTGGCTGCTCAAGGCAGACTCGGCAGCCAGGTTGAACGTGGATACTGCTCTGACTCTGAAGTTACTTTCAGATCTAGGCTGGTTAGTCAACGAGGAGAAATCCGAGTTGACACCCACTCAACATTTCGTTTATTTGGGGATGCGATTCGACCTCGAGGAGGGCAGGGTTTACCCGTCAGAGCCCAGAGTGGTGTCTCTGTTAGCCATCCTCAAGAGTTTTCGAGTGGGAAACCACATTCAGGCGAGGCGGTTCCTTCAGATGCTGGGCATGATGGTCTCCATGGAGCAGGTTATCCCGTACGCTGCTCTAATGCGAAGACCTATCCAGTTGTATCTGATGTCTCTGTGGAAACAGAGAACAGAACCCCTGTCAAAACTGGTGCCAGTTTTGGAGCCGATAATATCGCATCTTCTATGGTGGAAAAAGCGTCAGAATCTCCTAGTAGGGGTTTTGCTGCACCTACCCCACCCCCAGCTGTCCGTGTACACGGATGCATCGCTGGAGGGGTGGGGGGGGGGCCTGCCTGGGAGGACACCAGGTCTCGGGCACATGGACTCTCTAGGAGAGCCAGCTGCATATCAATCTGTTGGAAATTATGGCAGTGGAACTGGCGTTGGAACAGTTTCTTCCAATGGTCAGGGGCAAGGTGATATTGATACGATCGGATAATTCTACGGTAGTATCATACATAAATCGCTAAGGCGGGACCAGGTCACCCACACTGTGCATCAGGGTGTGGCACTTGATTCAATGGTGCAGGAATTACTCGGTTGTTTTGAAAGCAGCTCATATTCCTGGCCGATTGAACATTCTGGCGGATGCTTTGTCTCGCAGACAGAGAATCCTGCCAACAGAATGGTCCCTCAACCCTCCAGTTCTACGACGGATCTTCGAGCATTGGGGCAAACCCAACGTGGACTTGTTCGCCACAAGCGAAAATGCTCAAATCATGACTTATGTCTTGCCAATTCCCGATCCAAATGCCGTCGATACAGACGCTCTGGCGATAAGCTGGAGGGGGATGCACGCTTACGCGTACCCACCCACCATTCTTCTGCCGAAGGTATTGGTGAAGATCAGGGAGGAACCGTGTCTGGTCCTGCTAATAGCGCCGTATTGGCCCAGCAGGGAGTGGTTCATGGATTTGCTAGATCTGCTGGTGGAAAACCCAGTGCAGTTGCCCGAGTTCCGAACATAATCTCCCAGGCCAAGGGACGCTTCCTACACGAGCGTCCCGAAATGTTCAAATTGACTGCGTGGATGTTATCAAACAACGTTATACGTCGGAAGGCTTTTCTCGACAAGCTGCTGATTTCATCGCGGCTGCAAGAAGGAGGTCAACCTTCAAGTCATATAACAACAAGGTTAACAGATTTGCAGACTGGTGTGAAGAAAAGGGTATTGATACCTTTCATTCCACTATTTAGCAAATAGCAGACTCTCTGTGAGCTGTTCTTTTCAGGACTAGCTCCCGTCACAATTGCTGGATACAAGTCAGCTTTGGCATCAGTTATCCCTTGTCTTGCCAACAGGGATAGTCCAGAGGTGGCCCAGTTAAATGTGATGGTGAAGGGAATGAGCAATCTCCGACCGAGACAACTGGTAGTCATTCCAGCCTGGAGTCTATCTTTAGTGCTTAATGTGCTGGCCAAGCACCCTTTCGAACCGTTGCGTTCGGCTAGTCTAAAGCATTTGACTCTAAAGGCGGTCTTTCTATTGGCAGCTTCCTCAGCTAGAAGGCGCAGTGAGATCCATGCGCTTTCGGCAGAGAAGGACCGATTTATTGTCTCCGGAGAGGGTCTGCGTCTTCTGCCAAGAGCAGAGTTTATGTCAAAGAATCAATCTTTGAGATATCCCGGCAAACCGATCATGATACCAAAACTAACAATGTTTGATCGTGATGCTAGTGTCTGGTGCCCGGTCCGTGCTTTGACTAAGTACAGGAAACGGACAGACTCGTTACGGTCGAACGATAGACATCTGTGGATCTGCCATAAGAAGCCTTATGGTGCGCATCCATGGATACTATCTCTCGTTGGGTAGTCGAATGCATTCAGACTACTCATGAGATGGCGACTGGGCACCAGGTGCAATGCGCAAGGGCACACGATGTTAGAGGAATAGCCTCCTCGACCGCCCTTTACAGTGGTGTTCCGTTAGAGGACATCATGGCCGTTGCACAATGGCACTGTGAGTCCTCATTCACGGATTACTATATGAGGGATGTGTCAGACTCGGCCAATCCACTCGCTTTAGCTGTTTTGAGACGATAGTTAAGTGGCCACACTGCTCTTCACCCTTTTTTCACTTCGGTTAGAAAAGAACCTAAAGCAGGCATAGTCGAGCGTGAGGATGACAACCTGTGTCACTGATGGCCGGACAAGTGAATGGTTGGAGGCGGTACGTCTGGAATCCATTTATCATGAGGTAATTCAAGATTGAGAGTTTTTTGTATTATGTCAATATATCATGTTCATTCATCTTATATATTCATGCTCATTCCTAGGCTAATACATGTGTATATGCAAAGAGCAGTTAACCCTCTTGGCATATTTGTGTTTTCAGGCGAAATGCATGCTCGTGAGTTCTCTCCCTTTTCTTAGGAGAAAAAGGGGGGGGGGGGGGCCAGTGATGCGAATGTGATTCGGTTCCGTTAACTTGACGGTCCTTTTAGGTCTCCGTTAGTCAAGTTTTAAGTCTAACTCTTTCTCCAAGGGGCAAAAGTAGCATTTATGCCTTGCCCCTTCCCACCAGGTTACTGACCAAATCTGGTGTATATCAGAAAGTAACAGAATGGTGAGTATTGATCAAAGGAGAATGAAGGAAATGTCAATTTCCCTTTCTCCGAGATCTAACAATACTCACCATGCTGTTACGGACCCAGCCTCCCAGCCCCACGGAGGCAAGCCATGGATTTCTCTTGTTTGGTGGCTATGCAAACAATATGAGCTCTATGGTAGACGGGTACTCGGCAGTTGGGAGCCGAGTACCCGGTTCCAAGGAGTCGGTAAAGCTTTCTAAGTCTATAGTCCTAGAGCCATCTGTCAGGGCCAGCTGTATATCAGAAGTAACAGAATGGTGAGTATTGTTAGATCTCGGAGAAAGGGAAATTTAAATTTCCGTCAGACATGGATTAAAACTAACTCAGCACTCAGCTTAAATGATATGCAAAACTACAAATTCCTGGGAAACCACAGGGCTAATAAACAAGGATGTGGGCTAGGCATCTACATAAAAGAAAATATACAGTATTATAAGAGAGAAGAACTGACAATAATGGAAGACTTTTTTTACTCTAACTTTATTGAAATACCTATGGAAAAAGCTAAGAACAAAATTGTCAGTGTCATTTACAATTCTCCAGAAAGTAATAAAGAACAATTCATAGAAAAAGAAAAATGCTTTAAAACCATACAAAAGGAGAATAAAACAGTTTATATATTGGGTGATTACAACATTGATTTACTTAGAGAAAATGAACCCACTACTCAAGATTTTGTAAATTTATTAGGAACATTTGAATCCTATCCATTCATCACAAAACCGACAAGAATAACTGAAAAGAGGGCCTCTGTCATTGACAATATTCTCTCAAATAACGCTGCAAATCCCAAAACCCAATGTGGTATCTTTGTTGAAGACATGAATTCAGACCACCTACCAATCTACCACATGGAAAATGAACACGTTAGAACACAATTATTTGAAAAAGAGGAAACAACATGTAGAGATTTTAGAAATGAGAACATAGAAAAGTCTAGAAACACTTTGGTGAACATAAATTGGAATCAGGTGACCAACTGCGACTCATGTGAAGATGGCTATAACACATTCCACTATATAGGTACTAATGCCTATGAAGCTGCATTTCCACTAAAAACAATTAAGAAATTTAAGCAAACTCTGACTAAACCCTGGCTAATAAGAGGATTGATAGCTGCCTGCCATAAGAAGAACAAGCTGTATTTAACCTTTATTAAGCACCCGACTATGTACAATGATACTCAGTTTTGTATAGAAATAAACTGAACCAAATTATTAGGACAGCAAAAATAAACTATTACCATTATAAATTTGATGAGCCAAAAGATAATATAAAAGAAACATGGAAATTAATTAAATCACTATTGAATAAACCAAAAAGCAGCTTGGAAACAGTGTGGTTCATTAGTAATAACACAATTATGACAGATAAAGATGAAATAGTAGACAAATTCAATGAATACTTTTTACTTCAAGAGATATACTTACCTCCCTAACACTATGATATTTCCTAAATATCGACTCACTCAATAACCCCAGATTAAAAAAGATAGGTGCCCTTATGGGGCAGGTAGACAGGTGACAGTCAGCCAGATGCCAACCTCGTGCATGCGCAGCTGACACTGCCTCTTTCTTGACTATTGGCCTGAATCACATCCACTTGCCTAAACTTTGTTCTATTTTCCTATCTAAAGTTAGAGATAATGTCTGATCAGTTTAATTCGTCTGAGGCCACACTGGGACCGAGTTATCAGGTGAACTCTAGTACAATTATGTTTTAATTACGCGGTGTCACCTATTTCTGTGACGTGGTGTAGACGTTATAGGCGCCCAGAAAACTGGTAACATTTATTAAAATGTTAATATCTCTATGATTGTGTCCACAGGTTTCTGTAAGGTTTGTACACATCTAAAGCGTTTTGTCTCTACTATTTCCCTATAAATGTTAGAAAAAAAGACTGCCCAGAGTGATATAGGCTCCCATAAGAGAGAGCTTGTCATTCTTCCCTCTGGTCCCACCCTTCCCTTTATAAGTAAGTGAGTAGTGGTTAAGAGTGGTTATCTAGTGGAGCTTCCGAGAGCAGGACATGGTGGTATGCCTCTGCTAAAGACACAGGTACTCTAGTTATGCTTTATGGCACTGTAAAATATTTGTGATTATTTGCTGCCAATATTTTTTCAGTCATACTGTTTATCTGTGTCATTATCATGAGCTATTACTGTGTTCACATTACTGTTTAGTGCGCTGTTGTATTCATACAATTCGTCTTAAACCTGGATGTTGTTCGTCTGTTACTTTTATGGAAATTATGACATCATAATCAACCGTATTATTGTTTTTAATATCCTCTGAGGCTGGTTGTTCATCTTTTTTCAATGTCCTTTTTAGGCCTTTAGGTGATTTCTTTCTCCTTTATGAGTTATTTAATTTATTTAAATTATAAAAGAAGCTTTAATTCATTGTCGTCGTCTTGTCCCTTTTTTCAGAAGCCTTCTTGTGTCTGTTGTAACCGCTCAAGTCCAAGTTTGCTCCTCACCTCTGTGTAAAATGTTCACCTTGCGGTCCATTATTAAAATGTGATGTCTGTAAACAGTGGGGGTGGGGCATCAGACTTATTCTCTGAACTCTTGTTGTTACAGGCGAAGGATAAGGCGTCGGAGGAGGAGAAGTGTGCGAAGAAGAGTGTAAGTGGCAAGGGTAACAGAAAGGCCTCTGTTTCTTTCAGAAATGGAGACTTTCAGGTTGGAAATGATGGGGGGGGGGGGAGATGAAAAAGACAATAAAAGATTTGGTCCCAGAGCTGCTTCGCAGCATACTCCCTGGGCCGAGTACTTTATTGTCTTCATCTGCCACCCGAGAAGAAAATCCCCACCACTGATTATGGTGTCCGTCGTGGTCCGTGGTCCGAAAATGTTTCAGAATCAGTGGTGGCTTCAATAGATCTTGGAAGGCCCGCCGCCTTGCCAATGGATCCTGAGTCAGGTCTATATGATCATGGCAGCAGGCTTGCCGCGCAGTTAGATCTTGGACCGGGACCGCTGGACACAGGCTCATGCCTAGAGTGTCCGCGCCTGAGAGGTAACGCCACCTCTTACTGTACCTTCCCTGGCCAGCCCGGGTTAACGCTCTTTGCTATCCCAGAGGCAGTTTATGATGGCCAGGAGGAAGAGGATTTTCTCCTTCGATCAGTACTTACCATTATATTACTATTGATAATACAAAGTATTAATCAAGGGGCGGGGATGAGACCCTCCAACCCACCCAAAGGCTGATAACGCAGTAAGACAAACAAGTTGGTTTGGTGAGACATGAGAAAAACCATAGTTGTTATTACACCACAAAAACATCCATTACCGTTCAATCACTACTTGCTAAATCAAATATCTGCATTTAGCTATCAGAATAAAATTTTTATGCTCGCTTACATACTCCCTAATGCCAAACCATCACCATGTAGACCCTCAACCAGGCTTCTGGAAGAAGGACCCCCTGCATTAGCCTTACAATGGACTGGCACCAGTCTGTACTCACTCCTTGGTGATGCTTGTCACTAAGCACGCTCGCGCATGCGCAGTAGGTCCCAAACGTGAAAACTGATTCACTTTTCAAATATTCTGCTAGCAGAACAGTTTGCCTGCTATCAATTGAATTAAAAATTTATAGCTTTGCTCTGAAAGTTTTCAGTTACAATCTATTTGACATCAAAACATGCCTACCATGAAGTCAATCCTTCCTAAGTTATGTTTAACTTTTGTATCATGGTGTTTTAGAGTTTTTTGTAACTCTAGTTTTTGAGTTACCAGTTTTCGTGTCACTACTCCCGTTTTCGAGGTTAGAGTAACCATGCCTATTATATACCATCAAGTACCATGTTATAAAATAGCCAATACCACTCCTATTAACATAGATCCTAGTGCTCTCAAACAATATCACTCAGGAATCATTATGATTCCAATCTTCAGTCAGTTTCTTAAGTATGCATATGACGTCTCCTCTGAGATTTTCTCATTAGTTTTTTAACGAAGCTAGTGCTTTATTTCCTATCATTTCTTATTTTTATAGGAAGTGGTTTTATCTTCTGAGAAAGTCAAATGTACGTCGAACAAGTGTGATCGCTTTCATGCTAAAGACTTTGTGGGTCACGTTTGCCTGGGGTGTACATCCTGCTCCCCTCTCAAAATGTGTGGATTATGTAAGGGTTGGCCGTTGGTCATTTCAAAAACTTTCTACAAGGATTTTGTCTCTAAGCCTGCGTTGCCCTCGGGTCGCTCTCCCTCCGTTGTTGAGTGTACTAAGGCAGTAACTACTGCCTCTACCTCTGTTAAAACATCTGTATCAACAACGGAGGGGGGGGGGCTGCTCTAATATTTCAACCTCAGATCCCGTTATGGCATTATTTGCCAGGTTTGAATCATTTGCCAACGTGCTAACAAAGTCTTTAGATGAACGTATTTCCTCCGCGATTAAGGCTGCTAAAGAGGAGTAGTCAGACTCTGAGCTCAGCCCCCAGTCTCGTTCGCGTAAGTGGGGTAAGCCTGTCTCTTTGATGTCTAGACAAGAGATTGTCTCCGAAATTAAAATCCGGCGACTAGAAAGAAGTCTGGTAAGTCATCCTCTGGTAGGAGCCAGGCTAAAGACCATGTTAGTCTTGAGGGTCAGCATAACCCTCAAGCGATGGCATCGGTGGCGAAAGCTTCCGATTTTTCTTCACATGCCAAAGTTCATTTTTCGGTGATCCCTATTGCCAGAAATGTATTAAGATCTCCGAGCGCCTCTGCTCCCGTCTGCTCCTGGCTTGTCCGGGCAAGCGGGTTTGCATTCCGGTTTGTCTTCTGGTTTGACCGGGCATCCGGAAATGAGCGCCGTGATTGTTTCTGGCTTGGCTGAACATCCGGTGTCTCATGATATTCTGGCTTTTCCGCCCACTTCAGTTTCCAGTGTTTCCGGTTCCGACTGTAGAGTTGCTGATTCCGGTAGGAAGAATGTGATTCCGGGTCTGTTGTACCCGACTTTGCATCATTAGTCTATTTCCATTTCCATTTTTTCAGCTTCCTCTTCTAGTAGTAGTGTTGCTACTTCCGGTAGGAGGAATGTACATCCGGGTCCGTTGGACCCTTTTCTGCATCATTCCTCCTTTTCTGTTTCCGGTTTGCCAGTTTCCTCTTCCGGTAGTAGTGTTGCTACTTCCGGTAGGAAGAATGTATATCCAGGTCAGTTGGATCCGTCTTTGCATCATTCTTCTTTTTCCGTTTCTGGTTTGCCAGTTTCCATTTCCGGTAGTAGTGTTTTTGCATACATCCTCTTTTTCCGGTCCCGGTTTGTTAACTTCCGTTTCCGGTGGCAGTGTAGCTACTTCCGGTTCGTCTTATGCATATCCGGGTCTGTTGGACCCGTCCTTGCAATCGACTTCCGTTTCCGGTTTTTCCGTTTCCGCTTCCGGTGACAGTCTATCTGCTTCCGGTTTAAGAGATACTTCTCCAGGTCAAGTAGATCCGGTGAAGCATTCTATTTCCGGTTTCGCTGTTCCAGTTTCTGCTGGAATCAATCTTTTCGCATCAAATTATGAGCTGCCGACTAATTCAGATTCCCGTTATAGTAGTATATCTGTTCCTTCCTATTCTAACTATTTTCGCGCCGCTCCTACTCACGTTTTTGATAGGCATTATCCTGATCGTTCTTTTCTCTCTCAGTCTGTTCTTTCTTCTGATTTTGTTCATCCTTCCTTTCGTGAAGTAGTATCACAATCTCATTCTTCTTCTCCTCACAGTTCTCATGTAGTTTCTAAGAAAGGTAGCAGTCATCCTTCTTCCTCCTCCTCATCTGTGTTGTCGGCTAGGGATTTTTCGTCTGCTCATGTTTCTAATTCTTCTCTCTTTCTCCTTCGATCAATACTCACCATTCTGTTACTTCTGATATACAGCTGGCCCTGACAGCGGCTCTAGGATTATAGACTTAGAAAGCTTTACCGACTCCTGGGAACCGGGTACTCGGCTCCCCACTGCCGAGTACCCGTTTACCATAGAGCTCATTCTTGTTTGCATAGCAACAAGTGCAATACATGCTTTTCGCATTAAGGATTTTAGTGTTTTTTAAAAGAATCTAAGTCTTTAATCAGTGATAGTTTGTGTGTTCTGAAAGGATAACTAAGGACTATGGAGAATACCGCCCAAGATAACCAGGTTGTATTGTTCTTTATATCCATAGTTAAAAGACTTAGGTCTCTAAATTTCGTTGTGTCGCATGTTCCAATTTCTAACCCCATAGAATCTGGGACGTGTGCTAGCAACGATATATGCCAGACGATCGCCTTCTTTAAACCCCAACAGGCGATCGGCAGATATGAAAATAGGTGTTTGCTACGGTATTTCTAACACGAATATCGGCTGACGTCGTTCTCCGTAGAATCCGAGCGGGTGACGTCACACCCGGTCGCTCGGATGTTTATGTGAAGAAAAATTTTTTCATTAATCGCGCATCTTGTTCTGGGTGCTGCGTACTAAAAATGGTACCGGAAACTTTAGAATGATCAAGTTTACGTGCAATCACGATCGGTTTGCAATGATCGGTGGTTTCAAAATTCTTGAGTAGATGCGTGGTCTGCGGTTTTACCGTGTGAGACAGCAGTTGTTATACATTTTGTTGTTTTCTTCACATATCGTGCTGCGTTCGTTAGGAGTATAATTTATATTGATTAGTAAATATACCCTGAATGCTATGCGATATGATTCCTGGAGCCGTTACACATCCTGTAGGATCTATTATGGGTGTGTTGTGCCCGCCGCGTTCTTGTCGTCATAATCAATGCGATCGTTGTTGTAACGTGGCGGGGTGGGGTGCGGGAGGTTACGGTTAATTTATGAGTCAAAATATTTGAAAATTAATTGTCTGCCTTCCATCCGTGTCTCGTTCCGCTTGTTTATTGTAGGTTTGTGCTTATTTTATAGGCCAAGCCAGCCCCGCCATCATGTGACGACTGCCATAAGTTTGTCCGTGTAATGTTCAAGGACCATGTCTGTTTTAGGTGTGCCCTGTGTAATATAGATCATAGGTGTAATGTTTGTGCAGTGTGGTCCGTCGAAACGATGGTTAAGTTCCTTGCCCAGAAGGACTTGGCTGGGTCTGACGCGGGGTCAGGCGGTCCGAGAGGTAATCGTGGAGCGCCCGGTTCGGCCGGTGGGGGTGCTCCACGTCCCCAGCTGGAGGTGGCGGAGATGGCACCGCCGGCGTGGTTTGGTCCGGCTATGCAGGGTTTTCTGCATAGCGTTCTGCCCACGCTGGTGTCGTCCCTGCTACCAAAGGTTGGGGGGCAGTTTCTCCCCATGCCTGGTACGGATCCTGTCTTCGGACAGGATTCTGGACTGGTTACCGAGGGGGCCGTCTCGTACGGCCCCCTGGCGGGTCCGTCTGGCTTCGGCCAGACGGGTTCTGTCTCTCTGCGGCCACCTCCGGGTGGTCCAGTAGCGGTGGCCGGTCCGTCAGGTGTGGGAGCCGTCCGTCAGGTGTGGGAGCCGTCCGCCAGGACGGCTCCACGGTTTATTCGTCTAGTGACGGCTCTTCGGAGTCTGAAGACGATGAGGCCGAGGAGGAGAGGTTGCTGCGGCCCGTGAAGCCGCAGGTGGAGAATATGGAGGTTGATTCCGTCCTGGACGGAACCGGCCTCCATTTGTCTGGTTTGGCGCAAGCCAGGTCAGCGGCTCCGCCTGCGGCTGAGGCCAATCCGTTACCGTGCACCGGTTCCGCGCGGCTTGGTTTGTCACCAGCCGTCAGGGGAACCGGTGTGCCGGGCCAGGCGTGGTACTCACCTATCTCGCCTGGTCCGGCAGCCGGACATGGGGTGCCGTTGGCGCCCGTGGCCGGCTATGGTTCCGCGACGGTTACGGGTCCGTACGGTTTTCCGGAGTGTTTCATGGGGTGGCGGCGGAACCATGTGGTAGCGGAGTGCCTGGCGTGTCAGCCGTGGCTCCTGGCCGGGAGGCCATGGCTGGCAGACCCGTAAACATGTCAACGGGTGACGTGTTTGCGGGAGTATCTTCTTCGGAGTTAGACTGGTCTGATGCTCTGGCGTGGCTAGCCAGAGTTGACCCGTCTGTGGTTTCGGCCACGGCCGATGAAGATGCGCCCCGTCCGTCGGTTGCGTCGATTAGGACGGGGATTTTGCCCGCGGCCCGGATCCAGTCAGTGGGACTGGATCCACGGTTCATTGATTTGTTGGATGCTATTTATAGTAAACAACTAATGACCAAGGGTCAGCTCCCTGCGGCCTCCAGGGAGGTGCGGGCAAGGTGCCGTATTCCGCGGGGTGAATACGACAGGTATGGTGTAGTCCCGTCGGTCACGGAGGATGACCGATGGGTACTGGGCGTCCAGAGTGCCGGTTCGGGTGGTCCCGGTCCGGCACTAGTGGATAAGGCCCAGGTACACCAGGAAGAAGTCCTGGCCCTATGCGATGAGGGTGTGAGGGCAGCCATGAGCGCTGTCAATCACTCCTATCGTCTACTTCAGTCGGTGTGGGCTGAAGCAGGGGCAGGCCACCCTGTGCCACCTGTGGCGCTATCGTGCGTTAATGACGGCTTGGTGCTGTCAATGGACGCATTGGCAAGGGTGCAAGCGCGTGTGACGAAGTCCAGGAGGCAAATGGTCATTGACCATATGCGTCCGGCTACGGCAGTCAAGGAGCGTCTTCTTGGGACGCCCCTGACAGGGCCTAGCATCTTTGGTGGCCAAGCGCGGGCCATCTTAGAGGACACCGCCAGTATTGCGCAGAATCGGTTAGCGGTAAATCTACAGCTAGAGCTAGTGCGGCAAGCGCACGCACTAGGGGCTGTGGGTAAGCCGCTATCAGTACAGCCTTCAAAGAAACAGAAAAAGCATAAGGGCAAGGCGAAAGCCAGGCCTATTGCGACGTCTGTTTCGGCTGGGTTTTCGGAGCCGCCGCCGGCGAAGAAACCCAGGAAGGCTGTAGAGGCGCCTACCCTCCCCAATGTTGCTCCGGACCGCCCTAGAGGTGGTAAGGGCAAGGGGAAGGGTAAGGGTAAGGCCTCAAAGGGCGGACAGAAGGGGCCGAAGCGTACCTGAGGGTACGCAAGCTCCCTTCATATCCGCCTGGACCGCACCTGTGCGACAGGAACAGCGGTGCCAGTTATACCCGTCGTGCCTAGAACGAAATGGTTCTCACTCTCTCTCGTTAAGAAAGGGGGGGGGGGGCGGACTGCGAGCCGGACAACCCCGTTAGACGTCGAGGCGTCTATGGTGGGTGGAAGGCTCATGCGTTTCGTCGAGGCTTGGCGAGGTGTGACGTCAGACAGTCTGGTCCTGGGATGGTTATCCCAGGGTTACATGCCGGAGTGGTGGGACTTTCCGCCACAAAATCTGTCTTTGGCACCAGTCTGGACACCCGTACCAAGGGAGCCAGACAAGTTAGAAGCCGTTCAAAAGGAAGTGTCGGGTTTGCTTCTGAAGGGAGCAATAAAACCAGCAAACCGGAACACTCCAGGCTTCTATTCAAACATGTTCCTTGTCCCCAAGAGCACGGGGGGATGGAGACCCATACTCAATCTCAGGCCATTAAATTGGTTTATCCATACGCCTCGGTTCCAGATGGAAACACCGAGGTCGGTAATGGCGGGATTGAGGAAAGGAATGTGGTGTGTATCGATCGATCTGAAAGATGCATATTTCCACATTCCGATCAATCGGAGTTGGCACAGGTTTCTGAGATTTGCGTTTCAGAATCAAGTATGGGAGTTTACAGTTCTCCCGTTTGGCCTGTCGACAGCTCCGAGGGTTTTCACAAGAGTGGTCCTTGCGGTGACAGCGTTTCTCAGAAAAGAGAACGTGGCGCTACACACCTACATAGACGACTGGCTGCTCAAGGCAGACTCGGCAGCCAGGTTGAACGTGGATACTGCTCTGACTCTGAAGTTACTTTCAGATCTAGGCTGGATAGTCAACGAGGAGAAATCCGAGTTGACACCCACTCAACATTTCGTTTATTTGGGGATGCGATTCGACCTCGAGGAGGGCAGGGTTTACCCGTCAGAGCCCAGAGTGGTGTCTCTGTTAGCCATCCTCGGGAGTTTTCGAGTGGGAAACCACATTCAGGCGAGGCGGTTCCTTCAGATGCTGGGCATGATGGTCTCCATGGAGCAGGTTATCCCGTACGCTGCTCTAATGCGAAGACCTATCCAGTTGTATCTGATGTCTCTGTGGAAACAGAGAACAGAAACCCTGTCAAAACTGGTGCCAGTTTTGGAGCCGATAATATCGCATCTTCTATGGTGGAAACAGCGTCAGAATCTCCTAATAGGGGTTTCGCTGCACCTACCCCACCCCCAGCTGTCCGTTTACACGGATGCATCGCTGGAAGGGTGGGGTGCCTGCCTGGGAGAACACCAGGTCTCGGGCACATGGACTCTCCCGGAGAGTCAGCTGCATATCAATCTGTTGGAAATGATGGCAGTGGAACTGGCGTTGGAAGAGTTCCTTCCGATGATCAGGGGCAAGGTGATATTGATACGGTCGGACAATTCGACAGTAGTATCATATATAAATCGCCAAGGAGGGACCAGGTCGCCCACCCTGTGCATCAGGGTGTGGCACTTGATTCAATGGTGCAGGAATTACTCGGTTGTTTTGAAAGCAGCTCATATTCCTGGCCGATTGAACATTCTGGCGGATGCTTTGTCTCGCAGACAGAGAATCCTGCCAACAGAATGGTCCCTCAACCCTCCAGTTCTGCGACGGATCTTCGAGCATTGGGGCAAACCCAACGTGGACTTGTTCGCCACAAAGGAAAATGCTCAAATCATGACATATGTCTCGCCGATTCCAGATCCAAATGCCGTCGATACAGACGCTCTGGCGATAAGCTGGAGAGGGATGCACGCGTACGCGTATCCACCCACCATTCTTCTTCCGAAGGTATTGGTGAAGGTCAGGGAGGAGCCGTGTCTGGTCCTGCTAATAGCGCCGTATTGGCCGAGCAGGGCGTGGTTCACGGATCTTCTCGATCTGCTGGTGGAAAATCCTGTGCAGTTGCCCGAGATTCCGAACATAATCTCCCAGGCCAAGGGACGCTTCCTACACGAGCATCCCGAAATGTTCAAATTGACTGCGTGGATGTTGTCAAACAACGTTCCACGTCGGAAGGCTTTTCTCGACAGGCTGCTGATTTCATTGCGGCTGCGAGAAGGAGGTCAACCTTCAAGTCATATAACAGCAAGGTTAACAGATTTGCAGACTGGTGTGAAGAAAAGGGTATTGATACCTTTCAATCCACTATTCAGCAAATAGCAGACTTTCTCTGTGAGCTGTTCTTTACAGGACTAGCTCCCGTCACAATTGCTGGATACAAGTCAGCTTTGGCATCAGTTATCCCTTGTCTAGCCAACAGGGATAGTCCAGAGGTGGCCCAGTTAAACGTGATGTTGAAGGGAATGAGCAATCTCCTCCCGAGACAACCGGTAGTCATTCCAGCCTGGAGTCTATCTTTAGTGCTTAATGTACTGGCCAAGCACCCATTCGAACCGTTGCGTTCGGCTAGTCTAAAGCATTTGACTCTAAAGGCGGTCTTTCTATTGGCAGCTTCCTCAGCTAGAAGGCGCAGTGAGATCCATGCGCTTTCGGCAGAGAGGAACCGATTTATTGTTTCTGGAGAAGGTCTGCGTCTTCTGCCAAGAGCAGAATTTATGTCAAAGAACCAATCTTTGAGATATCCCGGCAAACCGATCATTATACCGAAGTTAACCAGGTTTGATCGTGATGCCAGTGTCTGGTGCCCGGTCCGTGCTTTGACTAAGTACAAGAAACGGACTGACTCGTTACGGTCGAACGATAGACATCTGTGGATCTGCCATAAAAAGCCTTATGGCGCCGCATCCATGGATACTATCTCTCGTTGGGTGGTCGAATGCATTCAGACTACTCATGAGATGGCGACTGGGCACCAGGTGCAGGGCGTAAGGGCACACGATGTTAGAGGAATAGCCGCCTCGACCGCCCTTTACAATGGTGTTCCGTTAGAGGACATCATGGCCGTTGCACAATGGCACTGTGAGTCCTCATTTACGGATTACTATATGAGGGATGTGTCAGACTCAGCCAATCCACTCGCTTTAGCTGTTTTGAAACGATAGTTAGTGACCACACTGCTTTTCCCCTTTTTTCACTTTGGTAAGAAAAGAACCTAAAGCAGGCATGGTCAAGCGAGAGGATGTCAACCAGATTGTGTCACTGATGGCCGAACCGGTGAATGGTTGTAGGCGGTACGTCTGAAGTCCTGTTATCATAAGGTAATTCAACAAGTGAGAGTTTTTTGTATTATGTATATGTATCATGTTCATTCATCTTATATATTCATGCTCATTCCCAGGCTAATACAAGCGATATGCAGGGAGTAGTTAACCCTCTTGGCATATTGGTGCTTCAGGCGAGATACATGTTCGTTAGTTCTCTCCCTTTTCTTAGGAGGAAAAAGGGGGGGGGGGCTGTGACACGAATGTGATTTGGTTCCGTGAACTTGACGGTCCTTTTAGGTCTCCGTTAGTCAAGTTTGAAGTCTAAAATCTTTCTCCAAGGGGCAAAATTAGCATGTATGGCTTGCCCCTTCCCACCAGGTTACTGATCAAATCTGGTGTATATCAGAAGTAACAGAATGGTGAGTATTGATCGAAGGAGAATGCAGGAAATGTCAATTTCCCTTTCTCCGAGATCTAACAATACTCACCATTCTGTTACGGACCCAGCCTCCCAGCCCCACGGAGGCAAGCCATAGTTTTCTCTTGTTTGGTGGCTATGCAAACAATATGAGCTCTATGGTAAACGGGTACTCGGCAGTGGGGAGCCGGGTACCCGGTTCCCAGGAGTCGGTAAAGCTTTCTAAGTCTATAATCCTAGAGCCGCTGTCAGCGCCAGCTGTATATCAGTAGTAACAGAATGGTGAGTATTGTTAGATCTCGGAGAAAGGGAAATTGACATTTCCTGCAATCCCAGGGTTACATGCCGGAGTGGTGGGACTTTCCGCCACAAAATCTGTCTTTGGCACCTGTCTGGACACCCGTACCAAGGGAGCCAGACAAGTTAGAAGCCGTTCAAAAGGAAGTGTCGGGTTTGCTTCTGAAGGGAGCAATAAAACCAGCAAACCGGAACACTCCAGGCTTCTATTCAAACATGTTCCTTGTCCCCAAGAGCACGGGGGGATGGAGACCCATACTCAATCTCAGGCCATTAAATTGGTTTATCCATACGCCTCGGTTCCAGATGGAAACGCCGAGGTCGGTAATGGCGGGATTGAGGAAAGGAATGTGGTGTGTATCGATCGATCTGAAAGATGCATATTTCCACATTCCGATGAATCAGAGTTGGCACAGGTTTCTGAGATTTGCGTTTCAGAATCAAGTATGGGAGTTTACAGTTCTCCCGTTTGGCCTGTCGACAGCTCCGAGGGTTTTCACAAGAGTGGTCCTTGCGGTGACAGCGTTTCTCAGAAAAGAGAACGTGGCGCTACACACCTACATAGACGACTGGCTGCTCAAGGCAGACTCGGCAGCCAGGTTGAACGTGGATACTGCTCTGACTCTGAAGTTACTTTCAGATCTAGGCTGGATAGTCAACGAGGAGAAATCCGAGTTGACGCCCACTCAACATTTCGTTTATTTGGGGATGCGATTCGACCTCGAGGAAGGCAGGGTTTACCCGTCAGAGCCCAGAGTGGTGTCTCTGTTAGCCATCCTCAGGAGTTTTCGAGTGGGAAACCACATTCAGGCGAGGCGGTTCCTTCAGATGCTGGGCATGATGGTCTCCATGGAGCAGGTTATCCCGTACGCTGCTCTAATGCGAAGACCTATCCAGTTGTATCTGATGTCTCTGTGGAAACAGAGAACAGAACCCCTGTCAAAACTGGTGCCAGTTTTGGAGCCGATAATATCGCATCTTCTATGGTGGAAACAGCGTCAGAATCTCCTAATAGGGGTTTCGCTGCACCTACCCCACCCCCAGCTGTCCGTTTACACGGATGCATCGCTGGAAGGGTGGGGTGCCTGCCTGGGAGAACACCAGGTCTCGGGCACATGGACTCTCCCGGAGAGTCAGCTGCAAATCAATCTGTTGGAAATGATGGCAGTGGAACTGGCATTGGAAGAGTTCCTTCCGATGATCAGGGGCAAGGTGATATTGATACGGTCGGACAATTCGACAGTAGTATCATATATAAATCGCCAAGGAGGGACCAGGTCGCCCACCCTGTGCATCAGGGTGTGGCACTTGATTCAATGGTGCAGGAATTACTCGGTTGTTTTGAAAGCAGCTCATATTCCTGGCCGATTGAACATTCTGGCGGATGCTTTGTCTCGCAGACAGAGAATCTTGCCAACAGAATGGTCCCTCAACCCTCCAGTTCTACGACGGATCTTCGAGCATTGGGGCAAACCCAACGTGGACTTGTTCGCCACAAAGGAAAATGCTCAAATCATGACATATGTCTCGCCGATTCCAGATCCAAATGCCGTCGATACAGACGCTCTGGCGATAAGCTGGAGAGGGATGCACGCGTACGCGTACCCACCCACCATTCTTCTTCCGAAGGTATTGGTGAAGGTCATGGAGGAGCCGTGTCTGGTCCTGCTAATAGCGCCGTATTGGCCGAGCAGGGCGTGGTTCACGGATCTTCTGGATCTGCTGGTGGAAAATCCTGTGCAGTTGCCCGAGATTCCGAACATAATCTCCCAGGCCAAGGGACGCTTCCTACACGAGCGTCCCGAAATGTTCAAATTGACTGCGTGGATGTTGTCAAACAACGTTCTACGTCGGAAGGCTTTTCTCGACAGGCTGCTGATTTCATCGCGGCTGCGAGAAGGAGGTCAACCTTCAAGTCATATAACAACAAGGTTAACAGATTTGCAGACTGGTGTGAAGAAAAGGGTATTGATACCTTTCAATCCACTATTCAGCAAATAGCAGACTTTCTCTGTGAGCTGTTCTTTACAGGACTAGCTCCCGTCACAATTGCTGGATACAAGTCAGCTTTGGCATCAGTTATCCCTTGTCTAGCCAACAGGGATAGTCCAGAGGTGGCCCAGTTAAACGTGATGTTGAAGGGAATGAGCAATCTCCGCCCGAGACAACCGGTAGTCATTCCAGCCTGGAGTCTATCTTTAGTGCTTAATGTACTGGCCAAGCACCCATTCGAACCGTTGCGTTCGGCTAGTCTAAAGCATTTGACTCTAAAGGCGGTCTTTCTATTGGCAGCTTCCTCAGCTAGAAGGCGCAGTGAGATCCATGCGCTTTCGGCAGAGAGGAACCGATTTATTGTTTCTGGAGAAGGTCTGCGTCTTCTGCCAAGAGCAGAATTTATGTCAAAGAACCAATCTTTGAGATATCCCGGCAAACCGATCATTATACCGAAGTTAACCAGGTTTGATCGTGATGCCAGTGTCTGGTGCCCGGTCCGTGCTTTGACTAAGTACAAGAAACGGACTGACTCGTTACGGTCGAACGATAGACATCTGTGGATCTGCCATAAAAAGCCTTATGGCGCCGCATCCATGGATACTATCTCTCGTTGGGTGGTCGAATGCATTCAGACTACTCATGAGATGGCGACTGGGCACCAGGTGCAGGGCGTAAGGGCACACGATGTTAGAGGAATAGCCGCCTCGACCGCCCTTTACAATGGTGTTCCGTTAGAGGACATCATGGCCGTTGCACAATGGCACTGTGAGTCCTCATTTACGGATTACTATATGAGGGATGTGTCAGAGTCAGCCAATCCACTCGCTTTAGCTGTTTTGAAACGATAGTTAGTGACCACACTGCTTTTCCCCTTTTTTCACTTTGGTAAGAAAAGAACCTAAAGCAGGCATGGTCAAGCGAGAGGATGTCAACCAGATTGTGTCACTGATGGCCGAACCGGTGAATGGTTGTAGGCGGTACGTCTGAAGTCCTGTTATCATAAGGTAATTCAACAAGTGAGAGTTTTTTGTATTATGTATATGTATCATGTTCATTCATCTTATATATTCATGCTCATTCCCAGGCTAATACAAGCGATATGCAGGGAGTAGTTAACCCTCTTGGCATATTGGTGCTTCAGGCGAGATACATGTTCGTTAGTTCTCTCCCTTTTCTTAGGAGGAAAAAGGGGGGGGGGGGGCTGTGACACGAATGTGATTTGGTTCCGTGAACTTGACGGTCCTTTTAGGTCTCCGTTAGTCAAGTTTGAAGTCTAAAATCTTTCTCCAAGGGGCAAAATTAGCATGTATGGCTTGCCCCTTCCCACCAGGTTACTGATCAAATCTGGTGTATATCAGAAGTAACAGAATGGTGAGTATTGATCGAAGGAGAATGCAGGAAATGTCAATTTCCCTTTCTCCGAGATCTAACAATACTCACCATTCTGTTACGGACCCAGCCTCCCAGCCCCACGGAGGCAAGCCATAGTTTTCTCTTGTTTGGTGGCTATGCAAACAATATGAGCTCTATGGTAAACGGGTACTCGGCAGTGGGGAGCCGGGTACCCGGTTCCCAGGAGTCGGTAAAGCTTTCTAAGTCTATAATCCTAGAGCCGCTGTCAGCGCCAGCTGTATATCAGTAGTAACAGAATGGTGAGTATTGTTAGATCTCGGAGAAAGGGAAATTGACATTTCCTGCAATCCCAGGGTTACATGCCGGAGTGGTGGGACTTTCCGCCACAAAATCTGTCTTTGGCACCTGTCTGGACACCCGTACCAAGGGAGCCAGACAAGTTAGAAGCCGTTCAAAAGGAAGTGTCGGGTTTGCTTCTGAAGGGAGCAATAAAACCAGCAAACCGGAACACTCCAGGCTTCTATTCAAACATGTTCCTTGTCCCCAAGAGCACGGGGGGATGGAGACCCATACTCAATCTCAGGCCATTAAATTGGTTTATCCATACGCCTCGGTTCCAGATGGAAACGCCGAGGTCGGTAATGGCGGGATTGAGGAAAGGAATGTGGTGTGTATCGATCGATCTGAAAGATGCATATTTCCACATTCCGATGAATCAGAGTTGGCACAGGTTTCTGAGATTTGCGTTTCAGAATCAAGTATGGGAGTTTACAGTTCTCCCGTTTGGCCTGTCGACAGCTCCGAGGGTTTTCACAAGAGTGGTCCTTGCGGTGACAGCGTTTCTCAGAAAAGAGAACGTGGCGCTACACACCTACATAGACGACTGGCTGCTCAAGGCAGACTCGGCAGCCAGGTTGAACGTGGATACTGCTCTGACTCTGAAGTTACTTTCAGATCTAGGCTGGATAGTCAACGAGGAGAAATCCGAGTTGACACCCACTCAACATTTCGTTTATTTGGGGATGCGATTCGACCTCGAGGAAGGCAGGGTTTACCCGTCAGAGCCCAGAGTGGTGTCTCTGTTAGCCATCCTCAGGAGTTTTCGAGTGGGAAACCACATTCAGGCGAGGCGGTTCCTTCAGATGCTGGGCATGATGGTCTCCATGGAGCAGGTTATCCCGTACGCTGCTCTAATGCGAAGACCTATCCAGTTGTATCTGATGTCTCTGTGGAAACAGAGAACAGAACCCCTGTCAAAACTGGTGCCAGTTTTGGAGCCGATAATATCGCATCTTCTATGGTGGAAACAGCGTCAGAATCTCCTAATAGGGGTTTCGCTGCACCTACCCCACCCCCAGCTGTCCGTTTACACGGATGCATCGCTGGAAGGGTGGGGTGCCTGCCTGGGAGAACACCAGGTCTCGGGCACATGGACTCTCCCGGAGAGTCAGCTGCAAATCAATCTGTTGGAAATGATGGCAGTGGAACTGGCATTGGAAGAGTTCCTTCCGATGATCAGGGGCAAGGTGATATTGATACGGTCGGACAATTCGACAGTAGTATCATATATAAATCGCCAAGGAGGGACCAGGTCGCCCACCCTGTGCATCAGGGTGTGGCACTTGATTCAATGGTGCAGGAATTACTCGGTTGTTTTGAAAGCAGCTCATATTCCTGGCCGATTGAACATTCTGGCGGATGCTTTGTCTCGCAGACAGAGAATCTTGCCAACAGAATGGTCCCTCAACCCTCCAGTTCTACGACGGATCTTCGAGCATTGGGGCAAACCCAACGTGGACTTGTTCGCCACAAAGGAAAATGCTCAAATCATGACATATGTCTCGCCGATTCCAGATCCAAATGCCGTCGATACAGACGCTCTGGCGATAAGCTGGAGAGGGATGCACGCGTACGCGTACCCACCCACCATTCTTCTTCCGAAGGTATTGGTGAAGGTCATGGAGGAGCCGTGTCTGGTCCTGCTAATAGCGCCGTATTGGCCGAGCAGGGCGTGGTTCACGGATCTTCTGGATCTGCTGGTGGAAAATCCTGTGCAGTTGCCCGAGATTCCGAACATAATCTCCCAGGCCAAGGGACGCTTCCTACACGAGCGTCCCGAAATGTTCAAATTGACTGCGTGGATGTTGTCAAACAACGTTCTACGTCGGAAGGCTTTTCTCGACAGGCTGCTGATTTCATCGCGGCTGCGAGAAGGAGGTCAACCTTCAAGTCATATAACAACAAGGTTAACAGATTTGCAGACTGGTGTGAAGAAAAGGGTATTGATACCTTTCAATCCACTATTCAGCAAATAGCAGACTTTCTCTGTGAGCTGTTCTTTACAGGACTAGCTCCCGTCACAATTGCTGGATACAAGTCAGCTTTGGCATCAGTTATCCCTTGTCTAGCCAACAGGGATAGTCCAGAGGTGGCCCAGTTAAACGTGATGTTGAAGGGAATGAGCAATCTCCGCCCGAGACAACCGGTAGTCATTCCAGCCTGGAGTCTATCTTTAGTGCTTAATGTACTGGCCAAGCACCCATTCGAACCGTTGCGTTCGGCTAGTCTAAAGCATTTGACTCTAAAGGCGGTCTTTCTATTGGCAGCTTCCTCAGCTAGAAGGCGCAGTGAGATCCATGCGCTTTCGGCAGAGAGGAACCGATTTATTGTTTCTGGAGAAGGTCTGCGTCTTCTGCCAAGAGCAGAATTTATGTCAAAGAACCAATCTTTGAGATATCCCGGCAAACCGATCATTATACCGAAGTTAACCAGGTTTGATCGTGATGCCAGTGTCTGGTGCCCGGTCCGTGCTTTGACTAAGTACAAGAAACGGACTGACTCGTTACGGTCGAACGATAGACATCTGTGGATCTGCCATAAAAAGCCTTATGGCGCCGCATCCATGGATACTATCTCTCGTTGGGTGGTCGAATGCATTCAGACTACTCATGAGATGGCGACTGGGCACCAGGTGCAGGGCGTAAGGGCACACGATGTTAGAGGAATAGCCGCCTCGACCGCCCTTTACAATGGTGTTCCGTTAGAGGACATCATGGCCGTTGCACAATGGCACTGTGAGTCCTCATTTACGGATTACTATATGAGGGATGTGTCAGAGTCAGCCAATCCACTCGCTTTAGCTGTTTTGAAACGATAGTTAGTGACCACACTGCTTTTCCCCTTTTTTCACTTTGGTAAGAAAAGAACCTAAAGCAGGCATGGTCAAGCGAGAGGATGTCAACCAGATTGTGTCACTGATGGCCGAACCGGTGAATGGTTGTAGGCGGTACGTCTGAAGTCCTGTTATCATAAGGTAATTCAACAAGTGAGAGTTTTTTGTATTATGTATATGTATCATGTTCATTCATCTTATATATTCATGCTCATTCCCAGGCTAATACAAGCGATATGCAGGGAGTAGTTAACCCTCTTGGCATATTGGTGCTTCAGGCGAGATACATGTTCGTTAGTTCTCTCCCTTTTCTTAGGAGGAAAAAGGGGGGGGGGGGCTGTGACACGAATGTGATTTGGTTCCGTGAACTTGACGGTCCTTTTAGGTCTCCGTTAGTCAAGTTTGAAGTCTAAAATCTTTCTCCAAGGGGCAAAATTAGCATGTATGGCTTGCCCCTTCCCACCAGGTTACTGATCAAATCTGGTGTATATCAGAAGTAACAGAATGGTGAGTATTGATCGAAGGAGAATGCAGGAAATGTCAATTTCCCTTTCTCCGAGATCTAACAATACTCACCATTCTGTTACGGACCCAGCCTCCCAGCCCCACGGAGGCAAGCCATAGTTTTCTCTTGTTTGGTGGCTATGCAAACAATATGAGCTCTATGGTAAACGGGTACTCGGCAGTGGGGAGCCGGGTACCCGGTTCCCAGGAGTCGGTAAAGCTTTCTAAGTCTATAATCCTAGAGCCGCTGTCAGCGCCAGCTGTATATCAGTAGTAACAGAATGGTGAGTATTGTTAGATCTCGGAGAAAGGGAAATTGACATTTCCTGCAATCCCAGGGTTACATGCCGGAGTGGTGGGACTTTCCGCCACAAAATCTGTCTTTGGCACCTGTCTGGACACCCGTACCAAGGGAGCCAGACAAGTTAGAAGCCGTTCAAAAGGAAGTGTCGGGTTTGCTTCTGAAGGGAGCAATAAAACCAGCAAACCGGAACACTCCAGGCTTCTATTCAAACATGTTCCTTGTCCCCAAGAGCACGGGGGGATGGAGACCCATACTCAATCTCAGGCCATTAAATTGGTTTATCCATACGCCTCGGTTCCAGATGGAAACGCCGAGGTCGGTAATGGCGGGATTGAGGAAAGGAATGTGGTGTGTATCGATCGATCTGAAAGATGCATATTTCCACATTCCGATGAATCAGAGTTGGCACAGGTTTCTGAGATTTGCGTTTCAGAATCAAGTATGGGAGTTTACAGTTCTCCCGTTTGGCCTGTCGACAGCTCCGAGGGTTTTCACAAGAGTGGTCCTTGCGGTGACAGCGTTTCTCAGAAAAGAGAACGTGGCGCTACACACCTACATAGACGACTGGCTGCTCAAGGCAGACTCGGCAGCCAGGTTGAACGTGGATACTGCTCTGACTCTGAAGTTACTTTCAGATCTAGGCTGGATAGTCAACGAGGAGAAATCCGAGTTGACGCCCACTCAACATTTCGTTTATTTGGGGATGCGATTCGACCTCGAGGAAGGCAGGGTTTACCCGTCAGAGCCCAGAGTGGTGTCTCTGTTAGCCATCCTCAGGAGTTTTCGAGTGGGAAACCACATTCAGGCGAGGCGGTTCCTTCAGATGCTGGGCATGATGGTCTCCATGGAGCAGGTTATCCCGTACGCTGCTCTAATGCGAAGACCTATCCAGTTGTATCTGATGTCTCTGTGGAAACAGAGAACAGAACCCCTGTCAAAACTGGTGCCAGTTTTGGAGCCGATAATATCGCATCTTCTATGGTGGAAACAGCGTCAGAATCTCCTAATAGGGGTTTCGCTGCACCTACCCCACCCCCAGCTGTCCGTTTACACGGATGCATCGCTGGAAGGGTGGGGTGCCTGCCTGGGAGAACACCAGGTCTCGGGCACATGGACTCTCCCGGAGAGTCAGCTGCAAATCAATCTGTTGGAAATGATGGCAGTGGAACTGGCATTGGAAGAGTTCCTTCCGATGATCAGGGGCAAGGTGATATTGATACGGTCGGACAATTCGACAGTAGTATCATATATAAATCGCCAAGGAGGGACCAGGTCGCCCACCCTGTGCATCAGGGTGTGGCACTTGATTCAATGGTGCAGGAATTACTCGGTTGTTTTGAAAGCAGCTCATATTCCTGGCCGATTGAACATTCTGGCGGATGCTTTGTCTCGCAGACAGAGAATCTTGCCAACAGAATGGTCCCTCAACCCTCCAGTTCTACGACGGATCTTCGAGCATTGGGGCAAACCCAACGTGGACTTGTTCGCCACAAAGGAAAATGCTCAAATCATGACATATGTCTCGCCGATTCCAGATCCAAATGCCGTCGATACAGACGCTCTGGCGATAAGCTGGAGAGGGATGCACGCGTACGCGTACCCACCCACCATTCTTCTTCCGAAGGTATTGGTGAAGGTCATGGAGGAGCCGTGTCTGGTCCTGCTAATAGCGCCGTATTGGCCGAGCAGGGCGTGGTTCACGGATCTTCTGGATCTGCTGGTGGAAAATCCTGTGCAGTTGCCCGAGATTCCGAACATAATCTCCCAGGCCAAGGGACGCTTCCTACACGAGCGTCCCGAAATGTTCAAATTGACTGCGTGGATGTTGTCAAACAACGTTCTACGTCGGAAGGCTTTTCTCGACAGGCTGCTGATTTCATCGCGGCTGCGAGAAGGAGGTCAACCTTCAAGTCATATAACAACAAGGTTAACAGATTTGCAGACTGGTGTGAAGAAAAGGGTATTGATACCTTTCAATCCACTATTCAGCAAATAGCAGACTTTCTCTGTGAGCTGTTCTTTACAGGACTAGCTCCCGTCACAATTGCTGGATACAAGTCAGCTTTGGCATCAGTTATCCCTTGTCTAGCCAACAGGGATAGTCCAGAGGTGGCCCAGTTAAACGTGATGTTGAAGGGAATGAGCAATCTCCGCCCGAGACAACCGGTAGTCATTCCAGCCTGGAGTCTATCTTTAGTGCTTAATGTACTGGCCAAGCACCCATTCGAACCGTTGCGTTCGGCTAGTCTAAAGCATTTGACTCTAAAGGCGGTCTTTCTATTGGCAGCTTCCTCAGCTAGAAGGCGCAGTGAGATCCATGCGCTTTCGGCAGAGAGGAACCGATTTATTGTTTCTGGAGAAGGTCTGCGTCTTCTGCCAAGAGCAGAATTTATGTCAAAGAACCAATCTTTGAGATATCCCGGCAAACCGATCATTATACCGAAGTTAACCAGGTTTGATCGTGATGCCAGTGTCTGGTGCCCGGTCCGTGCTTTGACTAAGTACAAGAAACGGACTGACTCGTTACGGTCGAACGATAGACATCTGTGGATCTGCCATAAAAAGCCTTATGGCGCCGCATCCATGGATACTATCTCTCGTTGGGTGGTCGAATGCATTCAGACTACTCATGAGATGGCGACTGGGCACCAGGTGCAGGGCGTAAGGGCACACGATGTTAGAGGAATAGCCGCCTCGACCGCCCTTTACAATGGTGTTCCGTTAGAGGACATCATGGCCGTTGCACAATGGCACTGTGAGTCCTCATTTACGGATTACTATATGAGGGATGTGTCAGAGTCAGCCAATCCACTCGCTTTAGCTGTTTTGAAACGATAGTTAGTGACCACACTGCTTTTCCCCTTTTTTCACTTTGGTAAGAAAAGAACCTAAAGCAGGCATGGTCAAGCGAGAGGATGTCAACCAGATTGTGTCACTGATGGCCGAACCGGTGAATGGTTGTAGGCGGTACGTCTGAAGTCCTGTTATCATAAGGTAATTCAACAAGTGAGAGTTTTTTGTATTATGTATATGTATCATGTTCATTCATCTTATATATTCATGCTCATTCCCAGGCTAATACAAGCGATATGCAGGGAGTAGTTAACCCTCTTGGCATATTGGTGCTTCAGGCGAGATACATGTTCGTTAGTTCTCTCCCTTTTCTTAGGAGGAAAAAGGGGGGGGGGGGCTGTGACACGAATGTGATTCGGTTCCGTGAACTTGACGGTCCTTTTAGGTCTCCGTTAGTCAAGTTTGAAGTCTAAAATCTTTCTCCAAGGGGCAAAATTAGCATGTATGGCTTGCCCCTTCCCACCAGGTTACTGATCAAATCTGGTGTATATCAGAAGTAACAGAATGGTGAGTATTGATCGAAGGAGAATGCAGGAAATGTTAATTTCCCTTTCTCCGAGATCTAACAATACTCACCATTCTGTTACGGACCCAGCCTCCCAGCCCCACGGAGGCAAGCCATAGTTTTCTCTTGTTTGGTGGCTATGCAAACAATATGAGCTCTATGGTAAACGGGTACTCGGCAGTGGGGAGCCGGGTACCCGGTTCCCAGGAGTCGGTAAAGCTTTCTAAGTCTATAATCCTAGAGCCGCTGTCAGCGCCAGCTGTATATCAGTAGTAACAGAATGGTGAGTATTGTTAGATCTCGGAGAAAGGGAAATTGACATTTCCTGCAATCCCAGGGTTACATGCCGGAGTGGTGGGACTTTCCGCCACAAAATCTGTCTTTGGCACCTGTCTGGACACCCGTACCAAGGGAGCCAGACAAGTTAGAAGCCGTTCAAAAGGAAGTGTCGGGTTTGCTTCTGAAGGGAGCAATAAAACCAGCAAACCGGAACACTCCAGGCTTCTATTCAAACATGTTCCTTGTCCCCAAGAGCACGGGGGGATGGAGACCCATACTCAATCTCAGGCCATTAAATTGGTTTATCCATACGCCTCGGTTCCAGATGGAAACGCCGAGGTCGGTAATGGCGGGATTGAGGAAAGGAATGTGGTGTGTATCGATCGATCTGAAAGATGCATATTTCCACATTCCGATGAATCAGAGTTGGCACAGGTTTCTGAGATTTGCGTTTCAGAATCAAGTATGGGAGTTTACAGTTCTCCCGTTTGGCCTGTCGACAGCTCCGAGGGTTTTCACAAGAGTGGTCCTTGCGGTGACAGCGTTTCTCAGAAAAGAGAACGTGGCGCTACACACCTACATAGACGACTGGCTGCTCAAGGCAGACTCGGCAGCCAGGTTGAACGTGGATACTGCTCTGACTCTGAAGTTACTTTCAGATCTAGGCTGGATAGTCAACGAGGAGAAATCCGAGTTGACGCCCACTCAACATTTCGTTTATTTGGGGATGCGATTCGACCTCGAGGAAGGCAGGGTTTACCCGTCAGAGCCCAGAGTGGTGTCTCTGTTAGCCATCCTCAGGAGTTTTCGAGTGGGAAACCACATTCAGGCGAGGCGGTTCCTTCAGATGCTGGGCATGATGGTCTCCATGGAGCAGGTTATCCCGTACGCTGCTCTAATGCGAAGACCTATCCAGTTGTATCTGATGTCTCTGTGGAAACAGAGAACAGAACCCCTGTCAAAACTGGTGCCAGTTTTGGAGCCGATAATATCGCATCTTCTATGGTGGAAACAGCGTCAGAATCTCCTAATAGGGGTTTCGCTGCACCTACCCCACCCCCAGCTGTCCGTTTACACGGATGCATCGCTGGAAGGGTGGGGTGCCTGCCTGGGAGAACACCAGGTCTCGGGCACATGGACTCTCCCGGAGAGTCAGCTGCAAATCAATCTGTTGGAAATGATGGCAGTGGAACTGGCATTGGAAGAGTTCCTTCCGATGATCAGGGGCAAGGTGATATTGATACGGGCGGACAATTCGACAGTAGTATCATATATAAATCGCCAAGGAGGGACCAGGTCGCCCACCCTGTGCATCAGGGTGTGGCACTTGATTCAATGGTGCAGGAATTACTCGGTTGTTTTGAAAGCAGCTCATATTCCTGGCCGATTGAACATTCTGGCGGATGCTTTGTCTCGCAGACAGAGAATCTTGCCAACAGAATGGTCCCTCAACCCTCCAGTTCTACGACGGATCTTCGAGCATTGGGGCAAACCCAACGTGGACTTGTTCGCCACAAAGGAAAATGCTCAAATCATGACATATGTCTCGCCGATTCCAGATCCAAATGCCGTCGATACAGACGCTCTGGCGATAAGCTGGAGAGGGATGCACGCGTACGCGTACCCACCCACCATTCTTCTTCCGAAGGTATTGGTGAAGGTCATGGAGGAGCCGTGTCTGGTCCTGCTAATAGCGCCGTATTGGCCGAGCAGGGCGTGGTTCACGGATCTTCTGGATCTGCTGGTGGAAAATCCTGTGCAGTTGCCCGAGATTCCGAACATAATCTCCCAGGCCAAGGGACGCTTCCTACACGAGCGTCCCGAAATGTTCAAATTGACTGCGTGGATGTTGTCAAACAACGTTCTACGTCGGAAGGCTTTTCTCGACAGGCTGCTGATTTCATCGCGGCTGCGAGAAGGAGGTCAACCTTCAAGTCATATAACAACAAGGTTAACAGATTTGCAGACTGGTGTGAAGAAAAGGGTATTGATACCTTTCAATCCACTATTCAGCAAATAGCAGACTTTCTCTGTGAGCTGTTCTTTACAGGACTAGCTCCCGTCACAATTGCTGGATACAAGTCAGCTTTGGCATCAGTTATCCCTTGTCTAGCCAACAGGGATAGTCCAGAGGTGGCCCAGTTAAACGTGATGTTGAAGGGAATGAGCAATCTCCGCCCGAGACAACCGGTAGTCATTCCAGCCTGGAGTCTATCTTTAGTGCTTAATGTACTGGCCAAGCACCCATTCGAACCGTTGCGTTCGGCTAGTCTAAAGCATTTGACTCTAAAGGCGGTCTTTCTATTGGCAGCTTCCTCAGCTAGAAGGCGCAGTGAGATCCATGCGCTTTCGGCAGAGAGGAACCGATTTATTGTTTCTGGAGAAGGTCTGCGTCTTCTGCCAAGAGCAGAATTTATGTCAAAGAACCAATCTTTGAGATATCCCGGCAAACCGATCATTATACCGAAGTTAACCAGGTTTGATCGTGATGCCAGTGTCTGGTGCCCGGTCCGTGCTTTGACTAAGTACAAGAAACGGACTGACTCGTTACGGTCGAACGATAGACATCTGTGGATCTGCCATAAAAAGCCTTATGGCGCCGCATCCATGGATACTATCTCTCGTTGGGTGGTCGAATGCATTCAGACTACTCATGAGATGGCGACTGGGCACCAGGTGCAGGGCGTAAGGGCACACGATGTTAGAGGAATAGCCGCCTCGACCGCCCTTTACAATGGTGTTCCGTTAGAGGACATCATGGCCGTTGCACAATGGCACTGTGAGTCCTCATTTACGGATTACTATATGAGGGATGTGTCAGAGTCAGCCAATCCACTCGCTTTAGCTGTTTTGAAACGATAGTTAGTGACCACACTGCTTTTCCCCTTTTTTCACTTTGGTAAGAAAAGAACCTAAAGCAGGCATGGTCAAGCGCGAGGATGTCAACCAGATTGTGTCACTGATGGCCGAACCGGTGAATGGTTGTAGGCGGTACGTCTGAAGTCCTGTTATCATAAGGTAATTCAACAAGTGAGAGTTTTTTGTATTATGTATATGTATCATGTTCATTCATCTTATATATTCATGCTCATTCCCAGGCTAATACAAGCGATATGCAGGGAGTAGTTAACCCTCTTGGCATATTGGTGTTTCAGGCGAGATACATGTTCGTTAGTTCTCTCCCTTTTCTTAGGAGGAAAAAGGGCGGGGGCTGTGACGCGAATGTGATTCGGTTCCGTGAACTTGACGGTCCTTTTAGGTCTCCGTTAGTCAAGTTTGAAGTCTAAAATCTTTCTCCAAGGGGCAAAATTAGCATGTATGGCTTGCCCCTTCCCACCAGGTTACTGATCAAATCTGGTGTATATCAGAAGTAACAGAATGGTGAGTATTGATCGAAGGAGAATGCAGGAAATGTCAATTTCCCTTTCTCCGAGATCTAACAATACTCACCATTCTGTTACGGACCCAGCCTCCCAGCCCCACGGAGGCAAGCCATAGTTTTCTCTTGTTTGGTGGCTATGCAAACAATATGAGCTCTATGGTAAACGGGTACTCGGCAGTGGGGAGCCGAGTACCCGGTTCCCAGGAGTCGGTAAAGCTTTCTAAGTCTATAATCCTAGAGCCGCTGTCAAGGCCAGCTGTGTATCAGAAAGTAACAGAATGGTGAGTATTGTTAGATCTCGGAGAAAGGGAAATTGAAATTTCCTGCAATCTCCTCTTTCATGTCTCCTTTTCTGGACATTCAGGCGTTGGCTGTAGACGCCCTGTCTCAGTCTGGACACGAATCTTCGCTTATGCGTTCCCTCCAACAATCCTGATTCCTTTGGTTCTGAAGAAAGTGAGGGACCAGATCTGCGAGATTTTGTTGATAGCTCCCTTTTGGCCAAAAAGGATCTGCTTTGTAGACCTTCTCGACCTTCTAATAGACCTCGCCCATCTGCTTTCAGTGTCCCCAGACCTGCTGTCTCAAGTAAGGGGAACTTGCCTTCATCCAAACCCAGGAATCTTCAGTCTGTGTGTTTGGAGAATATCGAGTGCTCAGTCCCTGAGAATAAAGTTTCTGCAAGATCTCAGGAAATCATTGATTCGGCCAGGAGGGAGTCGACCCGAAGAGTTTACAAGGGTCGACTTAAGATTTTTGGAGAATGGTGTTCAAATCATGATCTCGTGCCCGATTCTGTTTCTATTTCCCAGGTGTTAGACTTTTTATCTTATCTGTTTGATTCTCTACATCTGACTGCTAACACTGTTAGAGGTTATATATTTTCTTTAGCATCTTCTCTTCCTTGTTTGTTGAATGCTGATGTTAAAGATACTAAGGTTCTTAATGGTTTCATCAGAGGTTTAGGTAATATTCGTCCTCCTGTTACTAAACCTTTGCCTTCCTGGAACTTGGCTTTGGTTCTTCAGGTTTTGGCAGGTCATCATTTCGAACCGATCTCTACGATTAGCTTAAAGCTTTTAACTTTTAAGGCTGTTTTTCTAGTGGCTACTGCTTCTGCTAGAAGACGATCTGAGATCCATGCTTTTCCGCTAAAAAGGATAGGTTTATCGAAGCTGGGGACGGTTTGGTCTTATATCCTAGAAGGTGTAGTAACAGCGTCTGCATCGCGCCAAGCAAGCCCTGCCTCAGTTCAGAGAGCCATCCAGGATAGTATTAACCTGGCTCTGGACTGTATGACTAGGGCAGTGACTAGAATTGTCAGGGCGAGACACACATTTGCACTAGATAATTTGTGTCCATCTCAGGATTTGTACAACAGGCTGCTGCGGACGCCTATGTCAGGTCCTGGTTACTTTGTGGTTGAGGGGCATAGACACCTCCAGGAGCCAGTCACTCTAGTCAATAATCAGAGGGCGCTACGTGAACTGTTTCATTGGGAGCACGTTTGCGCAGCACCCCCTGCGTACCGTCCACAGCAGGCCTGAGGTGGCGCTGGCCAAGTCAGAGGCCAGCCACCAGCACAGCGTAGGCCACGGCCACACCAGCCCTGGCCTGCACAGTGGGGTGTGTGTGCAGGTTCCTCAAGCACAGCCAGCCAGGCAGCCACCCACGCACGAAGGTGTGCGAGGAGCGGGCCGTGGCGCGGGCGGCACAAGCCATGGGGCGCGAGGAGCGGGTCGTGGTAATCGTGCCTGATGGGCCGATTTCCACAAGAACCAAACTAATGCTGGAACCAGAGACAGTCCCACTCTTGCACTGCTTATGTCTACCTCTCTCCCTAGGTGGACCCGTGGGAGGTCAATTGACCGTCCACAAGCAGGAGTGGGAGCAGTTAACCCAGGACCGCTTAGTCTTGCGATGGCTTTCAGTCGGGTACCAGCCCGACTGTGTGATAGGCCCAGCATCACACCTGTCTCTGGTTCCGAGCTGGACTCAAGTTGCAAGAGATCCAGATCAACGGTTGTGTATAGAGGAAGAGATAAATTCCCTCATACAAAAAGGAGCAATTCAACCGGCGCAAAATTGCCCGGCCTTCTATTCGACCGTGTTTCTAGTGACAAAGAGCACTGGAGGGTGGAGACCAATTCTCAACCTCAAGCCATTGAACAAGTTCATAGACACACCCAGTTTCAAAACGAAAACGGTCACGGTCAAAACGGTGTTGGCGGGGTTAGAGATGGGAATGTGGACGGCATCAATAGATCTGAAGGATGCTTATTTCCACATTCCAATTGCGAAGAGATTTCGTCGGTGCCTGAGTTCGCATTCCAGGGCCGACAGTGGGAATTCAAAGTTTGACCATTCGGAATTTCCATGGCTTCTCGGGCCTTCACCAGGGTGGTTCTTGCAATAACAGAATACCTCTGCAGGAGAAGCATAGCAGTCCACACTTAGATAGATGATTGGCTGTTAAAAGCACACAATCGGGAAAGTCTTGCAGCATATCTGAAGATAGTTTTGAATACTCACAGATTTAAGCTGGATAACAAATTTTCAGAAATCGGACCTGACTCCATCCCAGAAGTTTGTTTACCTGGGAATGTTCTTCAATCTAGAGATAAAGGTATTTCGCCTTCGATCAATATTTACCATTATATTACTCTTGATAATACAAGCTAGCCAGCTAGCTGCTCTAGGAATCTAGATTTAGAAAGCTTTACCGGCTCCTGGAACCGGATACCCGTCTGCCAGTGAGGCTCATTCTTGTTTGCGTAGCAACAAGAGCTATACATGGTTTTTGCATCCTTAGAGTTTTCTTAGTTTCTTAGTGTTTTCTGTGCCTAAGTGTAGCTGTTTTTGCTTCACGGAATATTGGATTTACCATGGAAGGAGCGTCTGAATCTCAGGTTGTATTCTTTCATGTTATTCTCTAGCTGTATGGAGACTTAGATCTCTAAAATTCGTCCGTGTCGCATGTCCCAATTTCTGACCCCAAATCTGGGACGTGTGGTGACAATGAAATATGCCAGATAGATCGCCTCCTTTTAATCCCAATGGCGATCGGCAGTAATATGAAATTGGATGTTGGCTATACGGTGTTTTTAACACGAAAATTGGCTGACGTCGTTCTCCGTATTATCCGAGCGGGTGACGTCACACCCGTGTTATTTCTTGGATTTTTTATGGTGAAGAAAATGTTTCATTAATTCGCGCATCTTGTTCTGGGTGCTGCGTACTTTTTGTACCAGAAAACTCGAATTATGTCAAGTTTTGCGTGGTAATCACGATCTGTTTGCATTGATCGGTGGTTTCAAAATTTTTGATTTAAGATGTGTGGTCTGCGGTTTTACCGTGTTCTACAGCAGTTTGTTTTTCATTTTGCTGTTTCTTCACATATCGTTTTGGCCTTCGTTTGAGTATAATTTAAAATTTATTATTAAATATACTGCGATTGCTATGCGATATGGTTCCTGGTTCCGTGTTATACATCCGTCAGCTATCGTTCTTGTCGCCAGAAAATGCGATCTTTGTTGTAACGTTGCGGGTTTGAGGTGCTGGAGGGTTAACAATTAATTTTTGCTCAAAATATTTGAAAGTTATTTGTCTGCCTTCCATTCCTGTTTCGTTCCGCTTGCTTATTTTAGGTTTTGTGCTTATTTTTAGGCCTAGCCTACCCCGCCATCTTGTTCCGAATGCCATAAGTTTGTGAAAGTCGCCTACAAAGACCATGTCTGTTTTCGATGTTCTTCCTGTAACGATAATAGGTGTAATGTTTGCTCAGTGTGGCTGATCGAGGTGTTGGTTAAGTTCCTTTCCCAGAAGGACTTGGCCAGGTCTGACGTGGGGTCAGGCGGTATGAAAAGAAATCGTGGAGCGTCCATTTTCGCCCCTGGGTGCGCTCCACGTCTGCAGTCGGAGGTTTCGGAGATGGCCCGCTATGCAAGGCTTCTGCCCATGCTGGTGTCGTCCCTGATTCCTAAGGCTGTAGGACAGTCTCTTCCCGTGTCCGGTATGGACCCTGTCCTTGGACAGGGTTCTGGACTGGCTACCGAGGGAGCCATCTCATATGGCTCCCTGGCGGTACCGTCGGGCTCTGGCCTGATGGGTACTGTCTCTCGGCGGCCACCTCCGGGTGGTCCAGTAGCGGTGGCCGGTCCATCGGGCATGGGAGCCATTCGCCAGGACGGCTCGAGTGTTTCCTCATCTGGTGATGACTTTTCAGGGTCTGAAGATGAGGAGGCTGAGGAGCAGAGACTGTTACGGCCTGAGTTGCCGCGGGTGGAGTGCATGGAGGTCGATTCCGTCCTGGACGGAACTGCCCTCCATCTGTCTGGCTTGGCGCAATCAAGACAGTCACTCCACCTGTGGTTGAGGCCACACCGGTACTGGGCACCCATCCAGTGCTGGTTGGTGTGCCACCAACCGACATGGTGACGGGTGTTGCTGGCCAGGCTTGGTACACGCCTATCTCGCTTGGTCCAGCGGCCACCCATGGAGTGCAGTTTTCTCCCAGTAGCTGCAAGCAAACTTCAAGATTTAGAATCTCTTAATAAATGAATCCAAAACAGAGTTCACCCACAGATATCTATCTATCTACAAAGCATGAAACTGAAAGAAAATGACATTGCTAAACGCAGCGTTATGGGGAACATAGCTTTCCTCTCCTTCTGGGAGCTATGGATCCATAGATCTATCAAAGATGGTCTTGAAAAAAAGTAGGTTTATACAGCACAACCTGTGTATCCTTGATGCTGCATAACTGTAACAGCTGGGCAGCTCCAAAAGCAGTTCTAGACAAACTTGATGCCTGCCACTGCAAGCACCCATGCACCATCACTGGACATCTCTGGCAAGACAGCATAATTTCCAACAATGCACTATACAAGATATGTAATACGTCGCTGCTCTCTGTAAAAGTCAACCAGCAAAGATGGTCCATGTTTGGCCATGCGCTAAGGATGCTAGAAGACACACCGGCACAGAGAGCCTTGAAATTCGCCCTACTGGTAGACAGCAAATATCAATTTAAAAGTGCTACGAGGTGACCTCAAGAAAGCAGGACTCAAATAATTTTGGCTGAGGACAAGACACAGTGGTCAAAAGCGAAGAAGGCCTGATTGCAGCTGTAGGATGTTTCTACTACTAGAGACGCAGAATATGAGAGACGCAGAATATGTAATCATATATGTATACTGGTTGTCTATATGCAAGTAACATGTGAAAAGCGACCGAATGTGAAGAGTCTATGTAGTGCTGACTAACTAGGATTTTCGATAAACTCTGACATCTATAATAACTGAATAGTATTTTAAAGAATGATTGCAAATACTACCATTTCGAGAGTATTTATTTCATAATCGGAAGGTGGTAGTGTTTCGATCAATTGGATTAACTTTATCTTGGGTGAAATGAGCGGCATTTAATTTGCCATTGATTAGAAGATTAACAGCTTCTATGAATGAGGTCAAAGAGTCAGAGCAAAAGAAACAGAGCAACCATGGTCCTTAGCAAATACATGCTTGTCTAACTGTCAACACTCATGAAGTAGGAGGATTTATTTGTACACTGTTGAAAGTTTCTGTGGATATTAAATATTACCGAAATAAAAATCTTTAAAGGTGCACATTCACACCCGATTGTGTGAAAATAAGATTGTTTAAATTGTATACTTTTAGAGGCTTAATTTGTGTACCATAATGTAATGAAGCAAAACAAATCTTAGCATATGATGATTTCATTCAGTACAAATTATTAAAAAATTTTTAAATTGGAAAGTTGAAGTAGGGACTCATGGCTCTAATTCAATTTCACAACTTGAAAAATTATATTAATTTATATGTAATGAAATCAGAACATGATAAGATTTATTTCGTTTCATTACAAATAGGCCCACAATTTAAGCCTCTAAATGTGTACACTATTAAGAATTTTATTTTCAGTCATTCTGCTGTGAATATGCACCTTTATTAACAAAATTAATTATGCCGGTATATTCAATATTTTGTTTTCTTGAAATTCTGTTTACATATTCATGTATATAATTATATATTTATATAATTACATGAATATCGAAACAGAATTTAAATAAAATAAAATATTGAATATACCAGTATATGGGCTTGCACCTTATTGCCCTTGAAGGTATCACGATATATTGTGGTGAAAAAATTGTGTTGTTTCGATATATTGTAAGCGGTATAATTAATTTTGCTATTAAAATGCTGACTATATATATATGTATATATGCAATATTTAGTTTTTTTGACGATGTATATACATAGTCAGCATTTTAAGAGTCGATGCCATTGGGCCTCTTATTGATAAAGTACACCCAGTGATGTCCATTAATGATATTTTTCATTTACAGTTTTGCTAACGAAGCATGCGGCTGAAATGTGATGTAGATATTGTGAATCGGCTTTTGCCATCGCAGAATATGAAGAAATTAAATCGTGCTTGTAGAACGATGCTTTCTATTGGTAGAAAACCTGGGCAAGCTACAGATTCAGCCATTTTTCTTATGCTATGTACTGCCAAGGATCGGAATGGCATAAAGTATGTGGTGAGTAGAGTACACTAAATGGTAACAGTAAGGTCATAACAGGATAATCAGCTTGTACTTTATATCTCTTGGTTGGGTTGCTTGCTTGATTCAGATTGGAATTGATCACTGAGAATTTAACTCTTAGCGCTCTGATATCAAACTTAAATTTTCAAATTAACTTAAAAAGATGACCTGGTGTTCATTTTCCAACAAATTTTGTGGAAAATTGTGCTGTCGTAGACAGCAACATTGTCCACCAAAGTGGTTAAAAAATGTACACCTGATTCTTTCGCTGTCGAACCAATAAAAAATAGACATTTTGACCTCAGAGTGGTAAGGATTAATAAATTTATGCGAACTTTGACCTTAGACTATCTATATTAATGTCATGTTCAGTAAGGGTGTATATATAGTTAGGCCACTAAAAAATGATTGTTTGGTTCCGATTACTTCGCCATCTGAAGTTAGGGCAGGTCGGTAGGGACATTTATCTTTATTTTTTAGCTTGATAAAGTATTTTTGTTTTATTTTTAGGAAATGTTTAGAGACATAATTATTCTTAATCCCTCTAATGTAAGTCTCATTTTGTGTATTTCCGGGAAATATTTGGGGGGAAAATATCATTTGAAACAAACATTGAACAATTTGGTACATAAATCTTATCTTATTAGTGGGACAAACTGTTGCTGTTTGCATTATACAGATACATGTAATATAGCTTGTAAAATTTCCACATTGGTAAAGAATTCTACTTCTGGCATATGTAAAATTAGGGTTGGTAGGTAGGTGTGTGTTATGTTTATTTTTTACTAGTGTAGCTGGCACAAGTTAGGGTAGGTAGGGAAATCGGAACCACAATATTTTTTTTGATAGGCCTTATATATTTGGCTTGTAGCACATAAGTAGGGCCCATTATGGTGCAAAATGGTCAAGATTTCATGGTTGGTATAATTGATTTTCACTGGTGTCAAATTGGATCCATAGAACTGTAGCTGAATATGACAAAATTCCAGAACTTAACGATAACTGTTTTTTATTTTTCGCTTTTCATGTAATGAACTGCAAAATCATAAAAGTCAACAAGAAGCTAAATTGCATAAGAATGGGAACTAAAAACAACATATCTCAGTGAATTATTTATTCTCTACTCAATAGCGGCCAATAGAAGTCGTATTTACTCATTAATTATAATAAATCATCTCATGTGGAAAAAATACTCACAATTTTAACACGATTTCATCAAATAATTTCGTAAAACAGCTACATAAATTATCAATATCAATTAATTCATGTGTCATCTATCCATTTTACACTAAACAAACACAACACATAAGACATTAAGTTGATTAATGAAACCAATTTAGTTGATATTTTTACCTTTTTATACCCCGCCAAAAAATTAGGCAGGTATTATGTAATGCCGCCATCCGGGCAAGTGGTCGGGCGTGCAGGCGGCAGAGTGGTTTCCAGATGATAACTCTGTTACCGTTTGTAGGATCGCATTGAAACTTCATAGGGTGGTTGGACTTGGTCTTGGGAAGAAACCTATCGAAATCGACGATGATCCGAAATCCAAGATGGCCGCCAGCCACCGGCGGCCATCTTGAAAATTGGTTTCCGAATGATAACTCTGTTACCGTTTGTCGGATCGCATTGAAACTTCATAGGGTGGTTGGACTAGGTCTGGGGAAGAAACCTATCGAAAGTGACAATGATCCGAAATCCAAGATGGCCGCCAGCCACTGGTGACCATCTTTAAAATTGGTTTCCGGATGATAACTCTCAACATCCAAGGTGGAACTACAAAAAGGCAAATTGGAGTCTGTTCGGAATTCGTTCCAATGAGCTTACCCAAAATATAGCAGTAGAAGGGAGAAACATCAACAATGCGGTCAAGGAATTTAATTCAAGTATCCTCAAGGCTGCCAAAGAAGCGATTCCTCGAGGGTTCAGGAAAAACTACCGCCCCTACTGGACAACAGAACTGCAAGCAGCACATGATAAACTAGACAAGGCCAGAGAAGATGCAGAGGGTAATCCCTGTCATGAAAGCCACTTCACACTACAACAAACTAAAGCCAGGTATCTAAAGACCAAGCTGGAGGCCAAAAGAAGAAGCTGGAGGGAAAAGACGGCAGGGTTTAATTTAGAGAGAGATACAACAAAGCTATGGAGACTGACTAAAGCACTGAATGATGAGGGTGTCGGGGGAGAGAAGATTACTCTTGATGAAGATGGACAAACACTGTCGGAAAGATGGCTGCAGATGCCTTTGCGAAGGCATATGCAAAAGAAAGCAACATTTCTATACCACGAATGCGTCAAAAAGAGATTAGAAAAGAGCAAAAGGAAAGAACAGACACCAACACTCACGATGCAATGAAAGTTGACATTAGTTTAACAGAACTGAAGAAGTCTATCCGCCAATTGAAGAAGAAGAAATCTCCCGGGCCAGATGGCATTACGAATGAAATGATCCAACACCTTGGTAATGCATCTCTCCACAAGTTGCTAGATATCTTTAATCTCAGTTGGACCAATGGAGAGGTTCCTCAGTGCTGGAAGGAAGCCAGAATGACTCCTATTCTGAAAAAAGGGACGAACAAGACGAAAGTGCTGAGCTACCGTCCTATCAGTCTTACAAGCTGCATATGCAAGACCATGGAGCGCATCGTCAACCAGCGGTTGCAGTGGTACCAGGAGTCGGAGAACACTATAGTTTCAGAGCAGGCTGGCTTCAGAAGATACAGGAGCACAGAAGATCAAACAACACATCTTGCACAGGTCATAGAGGACACTTTTCAAGCCAAGAAGGTGATGCTAGCTGCCTTTATTGATCTGCAGAAGGCATTTGACAAGGTGTGGAAGGATGGCCTCCTTGTGAAGCTCCGGCGCACAGGCATCGGTGGCAACATGTTCCGATGGACCAAGTCATACCTACACAATCGCAGAGCTAGGGTGCTGGTGGATGGACAATCTGGACAGAATGTATTGCTGAGACAAGGGGTACCACAAGGCGGAGTATTATCACCAACTCTGTTCATACTCTTCATTAATGATATTGTAGCAGAGCTGCCCAATGGGATCCAAGCAGCCCTCTGCAGATGACCTCGTACTCTGGTGCACCGAGGCGTACACAACGACTGCCACGTACAGAATGCAGCTCGCCTTGGACAGAATTACAGAATGGGCCAATCGCTGGTGTATTACCATCAACAAAGAAAAATCATCAGCCATGCTATTCTCATTGTCCACCAAAACCAAGGTTGGCAGTCTGACACTGGGCGGTACTCCACTCGAGTACGAGGACCAGCAGACATACCTGGGAGTCACCTATGACAGAAGATTAACATGGAAGGAGCACATCCAGAACGCAGAGGCAAAGGCCAGAAGAAAGCTAAACATCATGAGGAAGCTGGCAGGAACAAAGTGGGGTGCCAATGAAAGGATCCTCAAGACCATCTACCTAGGTGTCGTACGACCACACCTTGAGTATGGATCCAGCTCATGGATGACAGCAGCTAAATCTCATCAACAGAACCTCGACAGAGTACAAAACCAGGCACTGCGCATCATCAGTGGTGGAATGAGATCAATACCAATAGAAAAAATGGAGCAGACAGCAGGCATCCCCCCACTTAGTAAAGGAAGGGAATGCAAAGCACTGATCCAAGCTGCAAAGTTCAAATCGTTCAACAACCACCCGATGAAGATCAGGCAAGTGCCGCAAGCACAGCTGTCATCAGGAAGACTTAAAAGATCAAGTTTTGTGAAAGAGACAAAAGCACTTCAAAGGAAACACCAAGAATGTTGCCAGCACAAATAGAAGACCCAAACCACACCCTTGATCCTCCACCCTGGGAAAACAAACTAGAGAGCATAGCTATTCGCACCACAGTACCTCATCTCACAACCAAAGCTGCAGTGATGTGAGCAAGAAGGCCCTGACCCTAGCCATCCTGGAAGAAATGTACCCTCAGGAGACATGGATAATGATCTACACAGATGGATCAGCCAAAGATGCAATTAGGAGCGGAGGTGCCGGACTGCACATACAGTATCCAAACGGACAACATGAGTCAGCTGCAATACCGACAGGCAAACACTGCACAAACTACAGAGCTGAAGTCGAAGCACTGGTCCATGCAGTTAATACCATCAGCAGAACAGCAGACCCTATTGCACAGATTGTCTTTTTATCTGATGCCCGCTCCATCCTTGAGGCTATCACCAAAGGTAAGCTGCCACAACTTGAAGAAGCACTACAAACCATCAAATGCTTTCGGATAGCATTGCAGTGGATCCCTTCACACTGTGGAGTCCAAGGAAATGAGGAAGCAGACAAGATGGCAAAGGTGGGTGCAGAAGAGAATCAGACAGAAAACATGGTTACGCATACAGAGATGAAGACTATCATCAAGTCACTCTATAGAACACCTCAATCAGAAGATGCCTACCATCATCTCTCGAGGCCAGAGCAAGTGACCATTTTTCGTCTCAGAACTGGACATAACAGACTAAACCAACACATGTACAGGCGGTTCCACCTTACGACATCGCCCGCTTGTCCTTGTGGAGAAGCAGAACAGACCACAGAGCACATACTTCAATGTTGCGGTACGTATCAGCTGCTGAGAGAAGAGATCTGGCCTTTGTCAACCTCTTCTTGAAAAGCTGTATGGGCATGTGGAACAACTGCAGAAAACCACAGATTTCATCTTGAGAACGGATCTCCAAGTGTGATACCAGCGATCGAAAAGAAGAAGAAGAAGAAGATAACTCTGTTACCGTTTATTGCATCGCTTTGAAACTTCATAGAGTGGTTGGACTAGGTCTGTGGAAGAAGCCTCGAAATCGACAATGATCCAAAATCCAAGATGGCCGCCAGCCACCGGTGGTCATCTTGAAAATTGGTTTCCAGATGATAACTCTGTTATCGTTTATCGGATCGCTTTTAAACTTCATCGGGTGGTTCAACTAAACTTAATTGGTCAAATAGTACGGCAGCCATCTTGGTTGACCTAGTTTTAGCGAAAATAACTTCTCCAGAACCGCTGAAGGGATCGGGCCAAAATTTGGCAGATATGATTAGGGACTAAGAAGGGTCAGTAAAGTTTGTTCAAGAGAAGTTGGCGGCCATATTGGATTTTTTTATTTGATGGATTTTGAGGCGGAAATTGGTTTTATGTAGGTTTTTGGGTATTCTGATCTCAAATTTACAATTTTCGAAACTGTCGGATAAATGGTTTGGCGGCCATCTTGGATCATTTTCCCCCCCAAAAGCTCCCATACTAAAGCAATGGGAAATTAAAAATATCTTCTCGAAAACTTCTGGGCCGATTTCAATTATATTTGACATGAAGCATCCTTAAGGCATAGAGATTCAAGTTTGTTCAAACGAACCCGATCAGCCAATTTGGCCGGCAACCGTCTTGGATTTCGGCCGATTTTTAGAAATGTTTTTAAAAATCTCCCAAACCATTTGAGGGATCGATTCAAAACTCACGAAATATGATCTAGGGTAAGCGCTGAATCAAGTTTGTTCAAGGGAACTTGATTGACCAAATGGTTCAGCAGCCATGTTGGATGACCTCGTTTTCACAAAAACGACTTCTTCCCCAGACCCGCTGAAGCGATCAGGCCGAAATTTGTGATATCTAATTAGCAACTAAGGGCGATTAATGTTTGTTCAAGAGAAGTTGATTCATCAAAAAACATGGCCTCGGTGGACCAATCAAAATATAGTGCGTTTGGCAGCCATATTCGATTTTTTTATTTGATGGATTTTGAGGCAGAAATTTGTTTTATATAGGTTTTTGGGTATTCTGATCTCAAATTTGAAATTTTCGAAACTCGGATAAATGGTTTGGCAGCCATCTTGGATAATTTTCTCGTCAAAAGCTCCCATGCTAAAGCAGTGGGAAATTTAAAATACCTTCTTGAGAACTACCAGGCCGATTTCAATTATATTTGACAGGAAGCATCCTTAGGGCATAAGGATCCAAGTTTGTTCAAATGAACCCGATCGGCCAATTTGCCCAACGGCCATTTTGGATTTCGGCCGATTTCAGGAAATGTCTTTAAAAATCTCCGAAACCACGTGGGGAATCTTCATCTAGGCCAAGAGGTAAGCCAAGTCTGTTCAAGAGGACTTGATTGACCAAATGGTTCGGCGACCATCTTGGATGACCTGGTTTTCACGAAAAAGACTCCTCCAGAACCGCTGAAGGGATCGGGTCAAAATTTGGGGCATTAAAATTTGTTCAATGGAAGTTGATCCATCAAAAAAACATGGGCGCCGTGGGGCAATCAAAATGTAATGTGTTTGGCGGCCATATTGCACTTGCAAAAATGTCCACAAACTCATTTAAAAGACTGCTAAACCACCCACCAACAATCTTGACAAAAATTTATGGTGCTCCAGGTGAGCGACACATGCCCCTTGTTATATTATGTGCAGTCGCCATTCAGGTAGGTGGGGTGGTAGCAAAATGGTTTCTGGATGGTAACTGTTGCCGCTTATCAGAATGCTTTATAGACTTTATAGGGTGGTTGGATTAGGTCTGGGGAAGGAGCCTATTAAAATTGACGATGATCTGAAAACCAAGATAGCCACCAGCTACTGTTGGCCATCTTGAAAATTGGTTTGTGGATGATAACTCTGTTATTGTTTATTGGATCGCTTTGAAACTACACAAGGTGGTTGGACTAGGTTTGGGGAAGAAACCTTTCGAAATTGACATGGAACCGAAAACCAAGTTGGCCACCAACCACATCGACCATCTTGAAAGTTGGCTTCCAGATGATAACTCCATTACCATTTATTGGATTGCTTTGAAACTTCATAGGATGGCTGGACTAGGTCTGGGAAATAAGACTATTAAAATTGAAGCTGATCCTAAATCCAATATGGCCGTCAGCAACGGGCGGCTATCTTGAAAACTGATTTCCGAACGATAACTCCATGACCATTTATCGGACACTTTGAAATGTCATTGGATGACTGGTCTAGGTCTGAGGAAGAAATCGCTATTTACTTATAGTTTTCCTTCATTGGTTTGTCATCATGGCGGGGTATTACGCACCATTTATGGACCTCTTCTTATTGTATCTGCTTACATTTCTATTGCAGGTAAAAGACAACATTAAACAGGTGTTCACCAAATTCGTGAATGAAGGGAAAGCTACTATTCGTTTCATTACGCCTGAACAGGACATCTGTATTGCAAAGGTTTGATTTACTAACTTAGAGAATAACTCAACGTTAAGTGTTTGTGAATCTGCTCAGCTTATATTTCATGATTTCAATGGAGGAATCCAGTTTTAGTTATGCTGCGCCCATCTCTAGCTAAGCTCCACCCATGCGTTGCCTGTTTTGGGATAGATCCATCCCTGCATTCTCTGAATCTAAATTTACAGAAAACTATACAGGTAAGCTGTTGGATACTTTGAAACTAATTTGACTTTGGTCTATGGCAAACGGTAATGGAGTTACCATCCAGAAACCACTTTGCCACCCACGCACCCACCTGGATGCCATCACATAATAAATATTTCCTTATTGAACGTCCATTTGCAGGCCAAGAGAAGAATATTTTTGTTCATTTATCACTGGAATGAGTGGCTTTATCGAGCCGGTCATTCCAGTTGTAAATCTTAAGAACTATTCTCTTGACCTGCAAATGAATTTTCTTCATGAACACTGCAGAGGCAGTTTTGGCTGGCTTCACTATTAAAGTGACCACCTGTAGAAGTGACCTAATTACGGGTGTTGCGTTGCCTTTCTGCATGATAACTCAAGTTCTACTGAGGTTGGTCTTGGGTGTCCAATGAACCCAATGGGCCTTTCCATTCTTAGCTATGCCCTGCCCATCTCTAACTAAGCTTCACCCACACCTCGCTCGTGTTGGGATCGATAGATCTCTGAACTCCCTGACTATCAATTTCCAGAAAACTATACAGGTAAGCTATTGAATATTTTGAGACTAATTTGACTGGGTGCTGTTGCTGCCTATGGCTGCCATAGGCAGCAACAGCACCCAGTCAAATTAGTTTCATAATATTGAACAGCATGTTTATTAAATAGTAGAGACATACAATTTGTACAATGTGTCGGACTATTAAGAGTTATAGAATCATTTATGATGTAATTATTATGACATCATCCTACACACTGCTTAGCTGATTATGACATCATATGACGTCATTACTCTTGAAAGGTCAATTGATTTTGGCATAAAAAAGTGAATGGTAATTGTCATCCAAATTAAGGAAATTTTGTTGTTGAAGATGAAGGACATAGATCTCGTCAGTCTGTTAACCATTTAACTGTCAAATTTGTTCAAGAAAATTTAAATTTTCTCAGAAAATGCCCATGATTGCAGACCAAGAGAAGACTATTTTTGAAAATTTACCACTGGTTTGTTAAAGAGTTAAACAAGAGTTTCGTGTTCATCCTCGTTCTCGCTCTCGGAAGCTGTTTGTTATACCAAAATATTACATTGTGAGCTTCATACATGTATGACAAATATTTAAATATACTACAGTATCATATGAAGCTGTTCAAGTTATTTGTGTGAAATCTGTCCATATCACCCAAGATAACTCACCTGATAAAACTTTCTCTGGTCACATCTCAGAGTTTTGAATTTACAATCTGTTTTGTCAGTGAATATATTATGTTGAGACTAACTGTTCAGATTTCATTTCAATGAAAGTCGTCCATATATCCCAGAGTTAAGGAGAGAAACATAAAATTCATTAAGATTTTCTTCTGAATCTACCCTCACAATGGATGTGTCTGATCTGTCACTCAAATATATGACGTCATATCATAATTAATCAAGCCACATTTAGGCTGATTTCACAATCCTAATTGCCATAGAATACTCCGTCATTAAGCTTATATGCCTTTGATGGAATTGACTATTTCATAAACATTCCGTTGAATATTTTGAAACTTAATTGAGTGTGTGCTGTTGCGGCCTATCAACAGCACTCAGTCAAGCTAGATTTAAAGTTTTCAACAGCTTACCTGTATAATTACCTTGAAAATGAGATTCTGAGAATTCATGGTTCAAAATATATAAGTCAATCCCAACACACTTAAAATGTGGGCGGAGTTTAGCTAGAAATTGGCAGGGCATGACCTGAGATGGATCCCTCTATTCTACTCTCGTGGAGATGCTATGACTTGGCTTCAGTGAAATATGTCCATCAGAATCACCAGAGTTCTTTCCCCTAACAGAGTTAAGATCTCCCGAAAATATATATGGTTTCCGCTAAATTGTTTGAAAATGCCTAGACATGCAGTTATAGATACCATGTGAGAAGACATCACGTGTGATCATATTTGTTTGTATTCACCAGAGTTATCGCCCCTGCCAAACTTAAAATTTATCAAACATTTCTTGTCAGGGCTTAATCTTGAAGAGTTTTAAACCAACTGTTTTACCAGGGCTAGAAATCAACTTTTTTAGTCGTGATCCATACAGATCAGTACATCAGAAAATTTGCAGATCCGTGGAATTTTGTACTGATCCGTACTGCCATAACTGTACTGCACACAGAATATAAAGTTAATAAAATGTTCTGAATGCACCAGTTACACCACCATATTATTAGGGTAATTAATCATTTAATCATGAAGAAGTCAAAACATTTGCTTACTGTCATTTGTGTTAAATTTTCAAAAATAGTAATCTCTTGGCATGCTAATAGACATCTCTCAAGACCTCTTTTGGGTTGGCTTGACCACAAAAGGGTTAAAACACGACAAATTACACTAATTGGTTGATGAAGTAAGCAGTAAATCCAGTATGAATTGTGTCATAGTGATCCAGCAGGACCAGTTACTATCTTAAAGCAGTGATCCATTACTGCTCTATATGCCAAAAAGCTGACGGATCACTGGATCAGTGGTTAATTTCTGGCCTTGTTTTACTGTATTATAATCTTTCTAATTTTGGTGAAATTGATCACAGATTTTCTGTTTGATATTCAGGCAGATCCGCTGGAGTTAAGAAGCTTTCTGAATGTTCTACGACAGACTGTACACGGCGAGACCATTGAAAGGACAATATTGTCTTCACTCGCTCCAGCTTCATGTAAAAATGTTGAAAAACTAAAAACATCAATGGTGATCATGAGTAAGAGGGATTACCCACTGACTACAAACTTCCCGTCATCATTAGAGATGCTACAAGTATCAGAATGTAATCTCAAACGGATTGATAGCCGTATATTTCAACTGCGGAATTTACGAGTTTTGAATCTAAGTAATAATGTTATCCAGGCATTACCTGATGATGTTGGCAAGGCAACCTGCTTACAGGAGCTTCATGTGTGTCAAAACAAAATCTCAACATTTCCACCATTACTGTGCAGGTCCTCGTTAGGAGAATCACTGGCCTTACTCGACTTGACTGGGAACAATCTGGAGATATTGCCACCACATTTAGGCCTACTTAGACGCTTGGTCACACTCAATTTGAACTCTAATCAGCTAAAGTCACTGCCAGCCAATATTGGCATGCTGTCTAACTTACGTTATTTCTCTGCTGCCCAGAATAAGATTAATCTCTTACCAGCTAGTTTCTTACGTTTGCAGCTGAACTCTGTTGACTTGTTTGGTAACCCTCTAGCACAAACCGATACAACTTTGACCTCTGATAGAAGTATACTGACAACAAACTTAGGTGCTCCAACACTGATGGAAATATCTGCTAGAGCTATTAGAGGACTGAGGTAAGACAGTTTGATATATATGTGAGATGGTAATCTGATGAAGGATTTATATTAATGCCGAAAGGAGAATTAGAATAGGGATCAAAATAAGGTTTAGAAAAAGTGGAATTTTATGAACCAGATGTTATCCGTTTAAATCAAATTTTAACACCTAAATGTAAATTACCTTTTCACTTCAAGAGATACTTACCTCCTAAACACTATGATATTCCCAAAATATCCACTTACACTCAATAATCCCCCAGATTTAAAAAAAGTAAGGAGCCCCTACTGGGAGAAAGATGACAGCCGGGTGGATGCCGGCCCCCACCTCCGAGCATACGCCGACTGACACTTCCTGCTCCTAATTTATTGACTTTATAAATACACGTCTTTCTAGTTGCCAAGCTAGTTTTGCTTTTGTGACTCAATATCTGAATAATTTTGGTTATTAATCATGTCTAGACATGCTAGAACACCAGATGCGGTGCTGGGACCAAGCTATCAGGTGTTTTTAATTAATATTTTGTCTAAATTTTGCCGGTGTTTCGCATTGTTATGTGTTTCCGGGATTCTTTTTAGACGTATTTATCGCCATACAAACTGGTAAAATTATATGTTGGCGCCTTGAATTTCTTATCTCTCCTTCTTTTTGTGTCCACAGGTACTTGTAATGGACTGAGAAGTTTTTGGAGAGGTTCTATTCTTCACCATTCACTCCCTTCCTATTAGGAATGTTTATGCCTAGAGAGTCGAGAGCTACCTATGAGTTAAGCTTCTCTCTCTTATCCCATTGTCCCTTTTATTTATGTGGTGGAGAGGCATGTGAAGTGGTGGATTGATCAAGAGTCATGGTAGTATACCTATGATAAAGATGCAGGTACTCGAGTTATAAAAGAATATGGCACTGTTATATATTTGAAATTATTTAAACATTTTCTGCCAAATTTTGTTCTTTTGTTTCTCTGTTGATTTGCATGGGTTATTACTAACAAAACATAACATAACAAGTATACAGCTTACTGTAATCATTACTTATGTTTCATGCTCTTGTGTGTTGAATACTATTCATTCTTTACACCTGGTTGAATGGTTTCTATCACTGATTATCTTGCTTGGATATATTTAAGATATGATGTCATTGTCAGCCGTATGTTTATTGTCAATATTTACATTATGTATCAGGCTGTATCTTAGCAACGTTCTTAGTATGGTCTATTAAAAAATATATTAAATGTAAGAATTTGTTGCTCCCTGTTATTCAGTTATTTAGCCTATGACTAAAACTCTCTTTGTCTTCGTATTATAATTTTTTCACAGTTTAAGTGGGTTTGCTCCTTTGGGAGGTTTTTTCAAGCCCATGTATGCTCCCATGTCTGCTTTAGATGCAGTTCCTGTGCTCCCATCATTAAATGTGATGTTTGTAAACACATGGGGGGGGGGCTGACTTATTCTCTGAATCAGTTTTATTACAGGCGAAGGACAGGGCTTGTGTTGAGAAGCGTCTCATGAAGGAATGCGAGGGTGTAAGTGGTGGAAAGGGTAAGAGGAAGGCCATTATGTCCACGGATATGGAGGGTTTTCATGTTGAAATGAGTGGGGAGATGAAGAGCACAATTAATGTCCTGGTGCCAAAGTTGCTTCGCAGCATGCTTCCTGTACCAGGTTATTGGTTGCCTTTTTCTTTTGCCCCAAGCAGATAGTCCCCGCCTCTGATTCAGATTTCCGTCGAGTTCCGTTGTCCGTTCGGGAATCAGTGGTGGCTTCAGTAGATCTCGGAAGGCCCGCCGCCTTGCCGTTGGATCCAGGAGCAGCCCAAAATTATTCTGGCAGCAGGCTTTGCCACGCTGGTAGATCAAAATGCTAATGGCGGCAGGCTTTGCCGCGCCAGTAGATCATGGGCCGGGCATGCTGGACCAAGGTTCCCGCTTATCGGGTTACCTGGAGCATCCGCACACCTCGAGTAACGTACCATTTTTCGGTATCTTCCCTAGCGAGCCCGGGTTCGCGCTTTTTCCTAAACCAGGAGTAACCTTTCTGGCCAGGAGAAAGAGGACTCTGCTGTGTTTTCCTAATCGGCGCTTCTGATAGCCACCCATTCCGCATTCCACAGCTTGCCGATGGATGTGCTGAGTTTGGCCCGGACCATGGTGGTGACTTATTACACCATCAATGCCATGGATCCGACAATACATACTAACCCTCACGGGCTCGTATGGTGCGGCTGGTTTACCAGGTGTAGGAGGAAATCATCTGTTCCGGCCGCTAGTACACTTGCGAGTGATAACACCGATATAGATACTCTAGATATCTATGACGACGAAGGCCTGTGCCTGGTTGAGCACTCGCAAGCGATAATGGTGTTCCTAAAGAACAAATAATCTTTAGTAATTTAGTTTCAACCTGTGTCCAAACAATTCCAGAAAAATGAATGTAAAACTGTTAATGAATGGTCAAACAGAAAGGTTCATCACTGCAGGTTTGGTGGAGTATCACTCATACAGAGCTATCCAACGGTCTCTAGATTACCATTGCTAAGATGCAATCCCACTTCATCCACTCAACACCACACCCAAGATAAACTCAAAAGTCAAAATCACGTCATATCAAGTAGTTCCTCTAATCAAAATCAATCAAATGCTGACTCAATCCAAGGCAAAAGCCATCCCACATCAATTAAATGCCAACTCAATCCCCTGATGCAATATCACGCAATATCAGGCAAAAGAAAATAAAAGGGGAAGGAAGAAAAATACAAACATCCATTAATACCACATAATATACTATCCAGGCGGTAAACTGAATAGTAACGCTCTAGTATACAGATGACCGACTACACATAGAACATCCATCCACAAACCACCTGTGCAGCAAATACCGTTACACATGGTGCTTCAATATGTTCCCCATGTCCACCCATCCACCTGCATACCAGTGATACCATAAAACCTCTCAAAACAGCACCAGCGGTACCGCAAACAGTATACAGTTAAATAAGTATGTAATAAGTGTACATATGGATGCCTGAAATATGTACAACAATGCATCCACATATACAAATCTGAATGGGAAGTGAATGGGAAGGGCTTACTACAAGTGAAGCTTGAGAGTAGTTAAAGCTGCTTAATGATTAATGATATAATTCAAGGGATGGGCAAATAATACAACAGATCCGAAATAAATGTATTTTTGGCATATGTCACCTAAAATGACATAGGCCAAATAATGATTAGAAATGAATTTTTTTCAAGATAACTGAATAATTTAGACAGGTAATGCTCCCAGCATCTGTGGCATATGTCATGAAAAATGACATAGGCCAGGTACCAACTGTATCAGAGCATGAGAACAGGGTGCATTCTATTTGTAACGGGAATAAACTGGACAGGAAATGTTCCCAGCATCTCTGGCATGTCATCAAGAAAATGACATGGGCCAAGTACCGACTGGATCAGAGCATGAGGAAAGGGAATTCTACTTTCCTAGACCACGGGACGACTGGACCAGAGCCATGGCAAGGTCTTACAAATGCGAAGACCGTGTCATATTGACATAACATCACAGCATTACAAATGGATTAGAAGCATGCACCAACAACATATTGTTAGAAACCAGAAATCCAGTGTCGAAATTCGCAAAACCACAATACAGAAAAACGGGTGAATATTTTGACACTAATCTAACTCGAATTCCTTACCGCCATAGGCAGCAACAAATTCCATTCCAATTATTTTCAAAATAACCAACCGTCCCTGAACCTTAAAGTATCCATATATTGGTGTTTGGATATCTGGGTTTCAAAAAAATTACTAAAAAACCCCCATATACCTTCATCATGATTCTAACACAAATGGCTTACCCGTCAGTCTTGGATTACCCTATTCCATATACGTTAAGAAATTCACCTAAACAAATAAACTTTCATTAAGTCTAATTTTGCAATTGTCTATCTTTCCTAAAACACTACACTTTAACCTAAATTTCCAATACCCCCAAACCAACCAATACTTCTCAGTGCAGGTCAGCTTGTTGTACTCAGAAATCGAGGAAAAAGACAACACAGGGAACCAATTCTCCTATCCATATGGTATATATATATTCACTATTATTGATAACACACAACGCACACGCCATTAGCATGCACATGTTGACACAGACTCTCAAGGAATTTCCAAACACCACCCTTCCCCCAAGAGAATCAACTGCCTCCCTTGATTAGAATACTAACTACACCATGGCCAGTCAATTAAATGCACAGACTATCATGTTAACCTACCATCTCATCCCTGCTAATGCATTCAACCTACACCTTCACCGCAATACACACGCACCCACCCACACACTAAAACCGGGCCCTTGAAATTCAGTTTAGCAGTGATGTTGGGGTAAAATGTCGGCATAGGCTGCAACACCTTACAAGAAAAACAGCACCAAAACGAACACAGGGAGTATCAATAGTTTTTATTACAGAATGCCTATTCCGAAATTACTATGTCAGCCTGTCAGACGAAGGTTACCATAACAACGCTTTATTAAGCTTTATATAATGCTCAAAACAATAATTTGGATCCGAAAATTGATACCAAAGCGGAACATATGAGCTTATAGGAGCAAATGGAGAAAATTAATGACACTCTTCCCTTAATTGCCTTGAACCCACTATCGGAATACCTATAAACTCGATTCTCAGAGCCCATTTAATTTACGCCATTCCTTACATCAATCCCCACATTATATGCCACTTCAAATCTAACTCGCCTCATTATCGGCACATTTCTTCTACATCAAGGACTCTTCTCAGGGCAACGTCATGTTGAGACGGAATCAAGTATTGGAATCACCAAATTTACAGAATTCTTCGGGCCACTTCACCTTCCTTCGAAATCGACCCGTACCCAACCTGCTCCACAAGCCAAAACAGTGCAACTCCCATCATATTATAACTACCTACCTGCATCACCAGCTTTGATCTATATAATACCTAGATATTTAACAAGGCATACCAACCCAAATTGCACCAAAAACAAACCATTTTTATATCTAATAATGCTATTTTCCAAAAGGCTAAATCTCACAAAAACTAACTATTTAAAGCGAATTCTGTGACACAGAAATCACTCTGTCACATATGTCTGTACATTTATATTTGAAGCAAGCTGTTATTGGCGAAAATTCGATCGGCGATATATAGATGGGTTCCGTTACTCTGTCTGTCTGTCGGTGCCCAATCTTGGTTAACTTTATATCTTGGCAGGGTTTCACCCTATTGGGACTAAGCTTGGCCACATGCTTCCTTATATCAAGGGGATGGAGCGCAATGATGTTGAGGTTATGAGGTCAAAGCTCAACGTCATCGCAACCATGGTATTAAACTATTTATTTTACGGTTAAGTTTTTGCTTTAGGTCAACATATTGCCCTATATCTCAGGATTGGGTCACCCTATTGGGACTAAGCTTGGACACCAGCTTCCTTATATCAATGGGATTGGGCATCACAATATTGAGGTCATGATGTCAAACTTCAAGGTCAGTGTGAACTTGGTATAAAACTACTTTACCTTGTTTACGGTTACATTTTTGCTTGAGCTCAACATATAGTGGCTTATCTCAGGATTTATTCACCATATTTGGACTAAAATTGAACAGTTGCTTCCTTATATCATGGGGATGGAGTACAATGATATTAAGTTCACGAGTTCAAAGTTTAAGGTCAGTATGAACTTAGTATAAAATTATTTTTTACTGTTAAGTTTTTGGTTTAGATCAACATATTGTCTTATATCTCGGCATGCCTTCATCGTATTTGGACTAAGCTTGAACAGTTTATTCCTTATATCAAGGGATGGAGTACAATGATATTAAGTTCATGAGTTCAAAGTTCATGGTCATTTGAACTTGATATAAAACTATTTTTACGGTTAATTTTTTTGTTTAGCTCAACATATCTTCTTATATCTTGGCATGGCTTCATGTTATTGGGACTAGACTTGGACACATGCTTCCTAGTATTACGAGGATGAAGCACAATAACATTGAGGTTAAAGGTCATTGTGTCATTTGACTTGTATGTAATACAGACTAACAGTTACGGGTAATTTCTTCTACTTAGCTCATTTCAGAATTGGCTAAATTATTGGAACTAAGCATGGTCATTCAGTAATTTCAACCAGTCAGAGAAGCGCAAAGACATTCAGACTTCTGAGGTCAAGTTCATTGTGATCTTGATACAAATCTAGATTTGCATTTGGAAATGTATAATACCAAAATCTTTGCCAATATCACATCAGTGTAACACTGATGTTTTGTTTTATGTATTCCAAGGAAACCAATTTCCTGACCAGTTTAAGAAATTCAGGATGGCGTCAAAATATTGATGAATCAAATTTTTGCATAAATTTGTATGGTCGAAATTGAGATATTTTTAATCCCCGCCAAAAAATTTGGTGGGGTATTATGTGATGGCTCTGTCCGTCCAGGCAGGCGGGTGTGCGGGTTCCGGATGATAACTCCTTTACCGTTTGTCGGATTGCATTGAAACTTCATAGAGTGGTTGGACTAGGTGTGTGGAAGAAACCTATCGAAATTGATGATGATCCAAAATCCAAGACGGCAGCCAGCCAACAGGCGGCCATCTTGAAAATTGGTTTCCGGATGATAACTCCGTTACCGTTTATCGGATCGTTTTGAAACTTCATAAAGTGGTTGGACTAGGTCTGGAGAAGAAACCTATCGAAATCGGCGATGATCTGAAATCCAAGATGGCCGCCAGCCACCGGTGGCCATCTTGAAAATTGGTTTTCAGATGATAACTCTTATCGTTTATCGGATCGCTATGAAAGTTCATAGGGTGGTTCGACTACATCTGGGGAAGAACCCTATCGAGATTGACAAGGTTCCAAAATCCAAGATGGCCACCAGCCACCGGTGGCCATCTTGAAAATTGGTTTCCAGATGATTACTCCGTTACCGTTTATCGGATCGATTTGAAACTTCATAGAGTGGTTGGGCTAGGTCTGGGGAAGAAACCTATCGAAATCGATAATTATCCGAAATCCAAGATGGTTGCAATCCACGGGCTGCCATCTTGAAAGTTGGTTTCCGGAGGATACCTCCTTGACCGTTTAACGGATCGCTTTGACACTTCATATGGATGACTGGTCTGATGGGTCTGAGGAAGAAATAAATATTTTCTGATAGCTCTCATTCATTGGTTTGTCATCATGGCGGGGTATAATGCGCCGTTTGCGGAGCTCTTGTTAAAGATACATTTTGAGATTTTTTAAATTCCCAAAATTTTATTGGTTTGTAAATTTTTCCTGCTTGTCATCTTTTTTCCAATTCTTTTTAGAAATCTTTCAAAACAGTTTTTTCTTCAAAAAGCAACCAATTTTAACAAAACTTGGCCAGAAGAACTCTAAGCCTGTTTGAAAAGTTAGACTGGAATTTGTTTGGCTAATTTTCATAGCTGTCATCTTGAATTTACCCCAAAAAATGTTTCAACGGGCATCTCCATAAAAATAGGCCAATTTCAAAAATACTTGGCTGTGATGAGCAGCTGATTGGTTGGGTGTAGTGGCCTCTTATAGTTGGGCAGACCACATGAGGCCACTTACCTTTCCTTTTCAACCACTTAACCAACGATTGTTATTTTTTAATGACGTCTCAATCCTTCAATAAGTTTTCTGCCAAATTTCTCTATTTTGTATTTTAAGTGACATGATTTACTCTTGTAATTAAGATCTATTAATTCTTGTAACCTTATAAATATTTGATTTGATACCCTTCATGGGGTCTGCCTGGTGTAGTGACTGCTAGCACTTGGGCATGTCAGGACTAGATAACCAGTGAACCTGGTGTAGTGACTCCTGGTACTCGGGCATGTCAGCACTAGATATCTGGAGAACCCGGTGTAGTGAGTGCTATAACTCATGCATCTCGGCACTAGATATCTAGAGAACTCGGTGTAGTGAATGCTAGCACTCATGCATGTCAGCACTAGATATCCAAAGAAAACGGTGTAGTGACTGCTAGTACTCAGGCATGTCAGCACTAGATAACCAGAGAACCCGGTGTAGTGACGGCTAGTACTCGGGCATGTCAGCACTAGATATCCAGAGAACCTGGTGTAGTGACTGCTAGTACTCATGCATGTCAGCACTAAATATCCAGAGAACCCGGTGTAGTGACTGCTAGTACTCATGCATGTCAGCACTAAATATCCAGAGAACCCGGTGTAGTGACTGCTAGTACTCTGGCATGTCAGCATTAGATATCCAGAGAACCCGGTGTAGTGAATGCTAGTACTCATGCATGTCAGCACTAGATATCCAGAGAACTCGGTGTAGTGACTGCTAGTACTCATGCATATCAGGACTAGATAACCAGAGAACCCGGTGTAGTGACGGCTAGTATTCGGGCATGTCAGCACTAGATATCCAGAGAACCCGGTGTGGTGACCGCTAGTACTCGGGCATGTTAGGACGAGATAACCAAAGAACCCGGTGTATGGACTGCTAGTACCTATGCATGTCAGCATTAGATATCCAGAGAACCCGGTGTAGTGAATGCTAGTACTCATGATATGAGCACTAGATATCCAGAGAACCCAGTGTAGTGACGGCTAGTACTATGGCATGTCAGCACTAGATATCCAGAGAACCTGGTGTAGTGACTGCTAGTACTCGGGCATGTTAGGACGAGATATCCAGAGAACCTGGTGTAGTGACTGCTAGTACTTGTGCATGTTAGAACGAGATAACCAGAGAACCTGGTGTAGTGACAGCTAGTACTCGGGCATGTCAGCACTAGATAACCAGAGAACCCAGTGTAGTGACGGCTAGTACTCTGGCATGTCAGCACTAGATATCGAGAGAACCTGGTGTAGTGACTGCTAGTACTCGGGGATGTTAGGACGAGATAACCAGAGAACCCATTGTAGTAACTGCTAGTACCTATGCATGTCAGCACTAGATATCGAGAGAACCTGCTGTAGTGACTGCTAGTACTCGGGCATGTTAGGACGAGATATCCAGAGAACCTGGTGTAGTGACTGCTAGTACTTGTGCATGTTAGAACGAGATAACCAGAGAACCTGGTGTAGTGACAGCTAGTACTCTGGCATGTCAGCACTAGATATCGAGAGAACCTGGTGTAGTGACTGCTAGTACTCGGGCATGTCAGCACTAGATATCCAGAGAACCCAGTGTAGTGTATGCTAGTACTCATGCATGTCAGCACAAGATAACCAGAGAACCCGGTGTAGTGACTGCTAGTACTTGGGCATGTCAGCACTAGATATCCAGAGAACCTGGTGTAGTGACTGCTAGTACTCATGCATGTCACCACTAGATATCCAGAGAACCCGGTGTAGTGACTGCTAGTACTCATGCATGTTAGCACTAGATAACCAGAGACCCCAGTGTAGTGACTGCTCGCACTCATGCATGTCAGGAATAGATATCCAGAGAACCCGGTGTAGTGACTGCTAGTACCTGTGCATGTAAGCACTAGATAACCAAAGAACCTGGTGTAGTGACTGCTAGTACTCATGCATGTAAGCACTAGATAACCAAAGAACCTGGTGTAGTGATGGCTAGTACTCATGCATGTCAGCACAAGATAACCAGAGAACCTGGTGTAGTGACGGCTAGTACTCTGGCATGTCAGCACGAGGTATCCAGAGAACCTTGTGTAGTGACTGCTAGTACTCGTGCCTGTTAGCACTAGATATCCAGAGAACCTGGTGTAGTGACTGCTAGTACCTATGCATGTCAGCACTAGATATCCAGATAACCTGGTGTAGTGATGGCTAGTACTCATGCATGTCAGCACTAGATAACCAGAGAACCTGGTATAGTGACCGCTAGTACTCATGCATGTCAGCACTAGATAACCAGAGAACCTGGTGTAGTGACGGCTAGTACTCATGCATGTCAGCACTAGATAACCAGAGAACCTGGTATAGTGATTGCTAGTACTCATGCATGTCAGCACTAGATAACCAGAGAACCTGGTGTAGTGAATGCTAGTACTCATGCATGTCAGGACTAGATATCCAGAGAACCTGGTGTAGTGACTGCTAGCACTCAGGCTTGTTAGGATGAGATAACCAGAGAATCCGGTGTAGGGACTGCTAGTACCTATGCATGTCAGCACTAGATATCCAGATAACCTGGTGTAGTGACTGCTAGTACTCATGCATGTCAGCACTAAATATCCAGAGAACCTGGTGTAGTGACGGCTAGTACTCTGGCATGTCAGCACTAGATATCCAGAGAGCCTGGTGTAGTGACTGTTAGTACTCATGCATGTCAGCACTAGATATCCAGAGAACCTGGTATAGTGACTGCTAGTACTTGGGCATGTCAGCACTAGATATCCAGAGAACCTGCTGTAGTGACTGCTAGTACTCGGGCATGTCAGCACTAGATATCCAGAGAACCCTGTGTAGTGAATGCTAGTACTCATGCATGTCAGCACTAGATAACCAGAGAACCCGGTGTAGTGACTGCTAGTACTTGGGCATGTCAGCACTAGATATCCAGAGAACCCGGTGTAGTGACTGCTAGTACTCATGCACGTCAGCACTAGATATCCAGAGAACCCGGTGTAGTGACTGCTAGTACTCATGCATGTTAGCACTAGATAACCAGAGAACCCAGTGTAGTGACTGCTCGCACTCATGCATGTCAGGACTAGATATCCAGAGAACCCGGTGTAGTGACTGCTAGTACCTATGCATGTCAGCACTAGATAACCAAAGAACCTGGTGTAGTGACTGCTAGTACTCATGCATGTAAGCACTAGATAACCAAAGAACCTGGTGTAGTGACGGCTAGTACTCATGCATGTCAGCACTAGATAACCAGAGAACCTGGTGTAGTGACGGCTAGTACTCATGCATGTCAGCACTAGATAACCAGAGAACCTGGTATAGTGACGGCTAGTACTCATGCATGTCAGCACTAGATAACCAGAGAACCTGGTGTAGTGAATGCTAGTACTCATGCATGTCAGGACTAGATATCCAGAGAACCTGGTGTAGTGACTGCTAGCACTCGGGCATGTTAGGATGAGATAACCGGAGAATCTGGTGTAGTGACTGCTAGTACCTATGCATGTCAGCACTAGATATCCAGATAACCTGGTGTAGTGACTGCTAGTACTCATGCATGTCAGCACTAGATATCCAGAGAACCTGGTGTAGTGACGGCTAGTACTCTGGCATGTCAGCACTAGATATCCAGAGAGCCTGGTGTAGTGACTGTTAGTACTCATGCATGTCAGCACTAGATATCCAGAGAACCTGGTGTAGTGACTGCTAGTACTCGGGCATTCCAGCACTAGATATCCAGAGAGCCTGGTGTAGTGACTGTTAGTAGTCATGCATGTCAGCACTAAATATCCAGAGAAGCTGGTGTAGTGACTGCTAGTACCCATGCATGTCAGCACTAGATATCCAGAGAACCTGATGTAGTGACTGCTAGTACTCAGGCATGTCAGGACTAGATATCCAGAGAACCCAGTTTAGTGACTGCTAGTACTCGGGCATGTCAGCACTAGATAACCAGAGAACACGGTGTAGTGACTGCTAGTACTCGGGCATGTCAGCACTAGATATCCAGAGAACCTGGTGTAGTGACTGCTAGTACTCGGGCATGTCAGCACTAGATAACCAGAGAATCTGTTGTAGTGACTGCTAGTACTCATGCATGTCAGCACTAAATATCCAGAGAACCCGGTGTAGTGACTGCTAGTACTCTGGCATGTCAGCACTAGATATCCAGAGAACCCGGTGTAGTGAATGCTAGTACTCATGCATGTCAGCACTAGATATCCAGAGAACCCGGTGTAGTGACTGCTAGTACTCATGCATGTCAGGACTAGATAACCAGAGAACCAGGTGTAGTGACTGCTAGTACTTGGGCATGTCAGCACTAGATAACTGGAGAGCCCCCATTTGCGCCAGAGTCATTGGCTATTTTGCCATTGTTGGAAACATGGGCAATGGAGGTATCCACTTTCTCAGTCAATCATATAACATCATAATAAACTACGTCACATGTAGGCTGATGTCATAATCAATTATGTCATGAATGATGCAATATCGGCTGTTATGCCTGCTTAATAGTCAAGTTGTATGAAATCTACTATTTAATAAACAACAGTACCCAGTCAAATTAGTTTTAAAATATTCAACAGCTTGGCTGTATAGTTTTCTGGAAATTGAGATTCAGAGTGTGCTTGGATCGATTGATGGGTGGTACACAGGTAAAAATGGAATCCTATTTTCTTCACTCTTTGTCACTCCACCCAGGAGTAGAAATTGGTATCAGTGTAAAAAGTTAACCATACTAGTGTAATAGACTAAAAATAAAACCATCCTATATCTGGTCTGAATTTGGTCTGAATGGGATGTAGAAGTTAGTGGTTTGATATACTGGTCAAACAGTTCAGTAACCTCGACTTGTTGACCTGATGAAGCGCATTTATCTGCAAAAGCTTATCAAAAATTAATACAGTTAGTCTTAGATACTAGGCTGGCAGGTTTCAAAATTTGTATACCGAATTTTGATTGGTCAATTTTTTCGGCGGCCATCTTGGATTTTCTGAAAATTTCTGGAAATCACTTAAAAGCCTACTCGATAACCACTAGGCCGATTTCAATCAAACTTGATGGAAGAAACCTAGTGTAGTATGCTTCAGAATGTGTATACAGAATTTTGATTGGCCCATTTTTTCGGTGGCCATCTTGGATTTTCTGAAAATTTTGGGAACTCAGTTAAAAGGCTAATCCTCATTAACAGCTTGGTTGATGGACCCTAAAGTAGCATTTTAAAGGATTATCGAAAATTTTCTGAAAATCCATGATGGCTACCAGAAAAAATTAGAATACTTTCAAACTGGTGGTATACAGTAATTTGGTTGGCCAATTTTTCTGGTAGCCATCATGGATTTTCAGAAAATTTTCGATAATCCTTTAAAAGGCTACTTCTTAATCAGTAGCTAGATTTCAATGAAATGAGCTTATCTATATAATTTTGATTGGTCTATTTATTCGCTGGCCATCTTGAATTTTCGGAAAAATGGCTGAAAATCGTCTACTCATTAACTACTTGCGAGATTTCAACCAGACTGGCTGGAATGAGCCTAGGGCAGTAGGCTTTAGAACTTGCATATAGAATTTTGATTGGTCGAATTTTTCCGGTGGCCATTGAGGATTTTCTGAATATTTGGGAAATCAGTTAAAAGGCTACTCCTCATTAACCGCTTGGTCGAAGAACCATAGGCCGGTACGCTTCAGAACTTGTATGCAGAATTTTGACGGCTTGATTTTGATGGTGGCCATCTTGAATTTTCAGAAAAATGTGAATACATATAAAATGCCACTCCTCATTAATCGCTTGGACAATGTCAACCAAATTCAGCTGGAAGGATCCTATTGTCTACGTAGTCAGAATTTCAATAGGTCAATGTTTTGGCAGCAATCTCTGATTTTCCGAAAGGTTTCCGTAACCATTTAAAAACGGTACTCCTTCAATCAATAGCCCGCTTTCAACAAAACTTGGGTGGAACGATCCTATGACAGTAGGCTTCAACCTATTAAACGAGTCTTGATTGGTCAATCTTTTGGTGGCCATCTTGGATTTTCCAAAAATTATCCATCATGTCTATTTAAATGCAAATGGTTTAAATACCAATGGTCCAAGTGAGCGCCACAGACCCTTGGGCCTCTTGTTTAAAATTTACCAGTGGAATGACTGGCTCGGTTATAGAGCCAGTCATCCAGTCATAAATTTTCACGAATAGTCTTCGCTTGGTCTGCAAATGGTGGTTTCTAAAGACCACTGCAGAAGCCATTTTTGGCAGACTTGAGGTTAATAGGTGGTTAATAGGTAACACCTTTCACTCTTCTTATAATAAATTTATACAGAAATCTGATTGGTCAATTTTTTAGTGGCTATCTTGAGTCTCTGAAAATGTTCAGGAAATTGCTTAAAAGACTACTCATTAAACGCCTGGCTGATTTCAGGCAGACTTGGCTAGATGGACCCATATGGTTCTCGCCTTCAGTTCTGATAGATATAAAAAGTTTGATTAGCCACATTTTTAGCTTACCTGGCTTTAAAGGCCAAGTGACATCAAGTGTTTTTATGGCATGGCAACTACAGTATCCATCCATCTGACTCTGTCAGCATGGCAACTACAGTATCCATCCATCTGACTCTGTCAGCATGGCAACTACAGTATCCATCCATCTGACTCTGTCAGCTTCTGCTTTAAGACTATTCAATATTAACAACTAGGCCGATTTCAAACCAACTTCGATGGATTAAAATTATAATACTTTCAAACTGGTGGTATACAGTAATTTGGTTGGCCAATTTTTCTGGTAGCCATCATGGATTTTCAGAAAATTTTTGATAATCCTTTAAATACCAATAGCTTGATTTCAATGAAATTTCGGGTGGAAGGATCCTATGGTGATAAGCTAATGAAGTTGTATACAGAAATCTGAAGCAATAAGGTGAAATATGTAGAAAAATTCAATGACGATCGTTTTCTTCAGACGCAATTTTAGTTTGATATTTGTAGCTGCCATTATTAGCGTGACTGGTCAAAGAACTGAAAAGCTTATGTCAGCACCTCACCGGTGTTATTGGCAGTTTTGGTTAACTTTTCTATTTAGCTCTGCTTCAGCTAAACTATCACTATCAGGCTTATGATAACCAGACCTCATATATATATAGTTTTATCCCATTCCTTCCTATATTGTCAGCTCACAGACTTTTTTTATTTCTGGTTAAGGTTTGGGTATACATTGGCTTAGTTCATACAGATGAACTTTTTTGTTGAGCTCAGCCATCGGTAAACTATCAGGGCTATAGTAACCAAAATTCATCTATAGCTTTGTTACTGCATTGCCATTCATCTCAGTGTTACAAGGCATTTATCCCATTCCTATCTACATTTTCAGCTCAGGCACTTAGCAAAACTATTGGGCTTATGAAACTATTGGGCTTATGGTAGGCAGACTTCTATAAAGCTTTCATCTATTGGGCTTATGGTAGGCAGATTTCATATATAGTTCTTTGAGAAGCTTGATTGCGCTTGTTTTTCCTGACGCGAACTTGTGTGCAAGTTTGAGTCTGGATACCAATACACAGTTTGCGTCTTCCTTTTATACTTTCCAGATGCAGCTACACATTGGTGTGTGACCGGATTTGATTTTGTAGCCGGGATAGACATTTTGTAGCCAGATTTGTGGCTTGTGTAAGGTGTAGCCGGGATTGGGTCATCCCGTAGCTGGATTGGCTTGGTGTGTAGCCGGTAGAGGTAGCTACTGTAGCCGGATTGGTATGAAACTTGAAAGGTGTATCCGGATTACAGTGTGGTGTATCCGGTAGCATCTTTCTGTGTTGAGATACAGCCGCATTTGTGCAGATATAACCAGAAAATGTTTTGCGTTCCAGTGAGATCCTGACTCATAGCGTTTCGTACCGAGTTTGGTTATACTCATCAGAGGAAAAGTGATATATAGGTGATACATCTTATCATCCATGTTTTTGGATGTTTAATATAATTTGGTCACGGAAAGGCGGAAAAATATTATTTTCTTACCTTTAGTCCAGTTGATTCATGATGAGCAGCAAGTTTTCTGCGGACAGGGCATCCTCTTCACAGCTCGCCTCTTATACAGGAATGAGAAAATCAATTTCCTCATTATTTTGTGAAAGTGGGAGGAAGGGTCCTCCAGAGAGACGGTGTTCTGATCCTCTCGGAGATCTTCCTCAAGTGTGGGTCCTGAGACCCCGCTGTCAGGGCTGTTAAAGCCTGGATCGAACACCTTGGGGTGTGGCGCCACTGATCAGGTTTGAATATGGTGATTCTCTGCAGCTCGAAAGTGGAGAGGAATAGTTCGGTGGATTCTCTAATTCCAAGATGTTGATCGGGAGAATATCACCATCCACAATGTTGTCTAAGGCTGATGGTGACACGACAGGAGATGGTAGCAGTCTTGGTGAGTGGTGCGAGCTCTGTCTTTGAAGTGTGTCTATTGCCGCTTGGTTGATGGTCCTATCTACGTTTTTTGATGTGATGATTATTTCTCCTGTGGTTGGGAAGATTTTGTGTATATAACCAAGGTGTCTCCGGAAATCTTCTATTCTGCTATAATGGTGGTTACAAACTTCGCAAAACCAGAAACCCTTTTTCTCATGAATGGTCCTGATGTCACGTCGGCGAGAAGTTCTGTGGGCGAAGGAGGCTGTGCAAAGATAATCAAACGCCATTGGCCAGAACTACAGTCCAGCCAAGCCCAAAATGTCGGGCCACATTTACAGAGACACCTATCTTTGGCCACAGACGCAATCATTCCTTCAAGGACACATTGGTCACCGCTAAATTCAGACCCAAGGAAATTTGGACAACAAGGGAAAAGCATAGCGAACCCTATACATCCATGCACCAAAAATAACTGCATATTTTGCAAAAACATGAACAGCACAGTTTCAAAAGCTCACACACCGGGCTAAAATATCTTATCAAAACAAAAAAATTCTGCCACACCATGAATGTTATCTACCTACTTACCTGCAAAAAATGCCTTAAACAATATGTAGGTGAAACTAAATGGGAATTCCAGGTTCGCATTAAGGAACACATGAGTGACATTAAAAACAACAAAGACACACCTGTAGCACAACATTTTAATCTTCCCAACCACGGACCCACAGATGTCAACCACAGAATCATTGAAGTGTTACATCACAATCCCGAAAGCACGGAAGCCACTACTTTCCGCAAGGTTCGTGAAAAATTCTGGATCCATCAACTACATTGTATGGATCCAATAGGCATCAATCACGCAGATTCGTAACCATCATCTACCTTTGGTAGTAAAACTTTTAAAAGGCTTCATATATAGCTTTATTACCACATTCATATGAACACTTCTTCTGGCTCTCTACAAGCAATTTCTGTTATATTATTTTGTAGAAAAAGAAAATATACCTTCGGTCAACAAACTTCATATGAACAAAGATATAAAACAGGAGAGCTGCGTGGTTGCAGTGCACTGCAGCCACATTTCAGTTTTGGGATTCTATTATTCTTGCTGTTGCTCGATGCTCCCTATAAAATCATTCCCGTACTCTAGGCCTCCAATGTGAGCACGGCTACCTCGATGGAGTGTTGTAAGAGTAGTTTGTTCTAATTGTGTATGTCCTACGGTAGAGGTGAAATGTGCTAGGCTAGATATTTTTCTAACAATTTGACTGAAAATTGTTGGGGGGGGGGGGGGGGGGGGGGGAGGGGGGCGGTGTTGCTGTTTACTAAAAATTAAAATTTCTTATTTTAAAGATTGACATTCTTTCTGATTGTTCATTTTATCTAAGGCAGAGTTCGTACTGGTCATGGAAAGCTATGGAATTTGAAAATTTAAAATTCCACACCTAAGGGAAAATCAGCATCAGACATATGTGTCACTTTTTCCGACGGTGATGGCGGCGATGACGGCATCAACATTGTTAAGTTTTTGCGTTTAGCAAAACTTATCACTGTATATTTCAGGAATGGTTGATCTTATTGGATACTGAGGTCACATGGTCAAAGATCAAGGTCACTGTGACTGATACAAAAATCTGTTTTTTCAATGTTAAGTTTTTGCGTTTAGCAAAACTTGTCGGCTTATCTTTCAGGATTGGTTAATCTTATTGAAACTAAACTTAGATACATTGTTACCGATAATGTTAGGAAGCAGCATGTTGACACTGAAGTCACAACGTCGAAGGTCAAGGTCATTCTGACCTCTACAAAACGTGGTTATTTTTCAATGTTAAGTATTCAGGCTTGGCAAATCTTATCATGTTATATTTCGGGATTGCTTAACCGTAATGGAACACAACTTTGGTACACATGCAGGTCACCAGATCAAAGGTCAAGGCCATTGTAATATTGCTATTTGACATCTGCTTTTTCAACCAAGTTTTTCCGTTCAGCAAATCAATTATATTTCAGGATTGGTTAATCCTATTGGAACTAAAATTGAATTGAACATGGTTACCTATAATGTTTGGAAGCAGCATAATAACACGCAGGTCACAAGGTCAAACGTCAATGCCACTGTGACAAACAGGAGACATTTAATTCCGCGGAATTCTTGTTTTATCATAGGTCATGGAAAATGGCAATCACATAAAATAAGAAATCTGTTGGCGTAAATGTCTACCATTACCTCTATGCAATAAAAATTACAGTAACAGCTTATCAAAACAAGTCTGGTTTAGTTGTTGCAAGACAGCATTTAGACATTCTGCAGAATAATTTATGTAACTGTTTCAAACACAAATCACCTTTGATATTAATTCTTGGAGGTCATGGAATTTGTTAATTTTGCTCATGAAAAGTCATGGAACTTGAAACACAGAAGGGTGTACAAACCCTACCAAGTTGAAAGCCATATAGTTACATGGGCATATACATCATTTTGATTTGCAATACTTCAATCTTGTTCGAAACATTACTCGGTATAAATTTTAAAATTGTTATGTTTCAGGGTGGCATATAGCTCGCAATCGATTCCTGAACACTTGTGCCAGTATCTGGATGCAGCTCGTCAGTGCTGGTGTGGTAATTACTGCTTCAACCACAGCGTCCGTCACATAACATCAGTCAACCTCCATCGTGTTGCTGCCACGATAACGGCTATAGACATGTCAGGCCTCAAGGACGTTCCTGTTGAAGCATTCCTCTGCTCAAACCAATGCTTAACTAAATTCAAGAAAAATCCATATGCTTACTGGCGATGAAATATGTATATAGTTTCCCGGCAATACGTATATGTTTACTTAAAGATAATGGACATAAAGCCTTATGGTTCTGTATCAACACGTCAATATTCAGCCAGAACGGGTGAAAGGAAATCCGAGGTCGATTTTGAAATATATTTAACTTTATTAAAATTTATTTATTTTTACAATGATTTTGGTTTTGTTTCTGATGATAAACATAAATTCATAGATACATGTAACCAGGTTGATAGAATCTCGGTACCTGGGGTGTCTGTATTCTTTCAGGTTTTTCAGATTTTCAGGATTTCTTCATATCACTCCCAGAGTTGTAGAATTCATGTTAAAATTTCAGCCAAATCATACCGGAAGTTTCTGAACTATCAACAGACCCAGAATTTGGTCCGATCCAGGACTGGCTTCTTTTATTGGCATTAGTCAAATTTTGGAAATCCTCTTGAAATGCTCTTGCATGGCAAGTTTTTGAGATGGAGCCCAGAATAAGCTTTGGTGACTGATGACTGACTGACTGACTCAGGGACATGGCGCTTTATTGAGATCCTACCCGCAGCAAAAACTTGGAAATCATGCAGTACATACCGTACAAAATGTTTATTCTACTTACAATCAGATGGTGCTTATTGCATGTTATTGTCAACATTTGGATGTTTGTGTCTTGTCATGTTAGGATGAATACCTCAAAATGTCTGCTGCAAATCATTTCATTTTGATATAGGGCACTTTGTCTAGTGGAAGAAGCATATTAGATTTGGAAGTCATTATCACAGATAGGGTAGTACCACAACAATATGATTGAAAGACCACTGATGCTAGCCTATTGCAGTTAGCACCCACATAGCTGTGTTCTGTGAAATAGTATGTGCAGTTGTACGTGATGCTAGTTATCCTCCTGAAATCTTGGCAGAGACGCCAAAAAGTAGTCAAGTCTGTAGAATACAGAAAATTGAAAACATGGTCTCCTGAAAAGGAGTTGTATTAGATTTCTGAAGGCAATAAAGTGGTTTATATCTAGCTATGCCCGAACCCCTTTTTACCTCGACTTTACGATGTAAAATGAGTGATTGGGATACCGTGCATATCGTCCGGCGGCGGTGGTGGCATCGTCCAATTTGCGTTTAGCTCAATTCTTAGCTCACCTGGCCTGAAAGGCCAAGTGAGCTTATGTCGTGGCGACCGTCCGTCGTCCATCCATCAACTTTTCCTTTAAACGACTTCTTCTCAAGAACCGCTGGGCCAATTTCAATTATATTTGGCAGGAAGCATCCTTAGGGCATAGGGATCCAAGTTTGTTTAAATGAAGCCGATCAGCCAATTAGGCCTGTGGCCATCTTGGCCGATTTTTAGAAACGTCTTTAAAAATCTTCTCTGAAACCACTTGAGGGATTGAAGGAAACCTCATGAAATATGATCTAAGGCAAGAGCTCAACCAAATTTGTTCAAGGGAACTTAATTGGTCAAATAGTTCGGCAGCCATCTTGGTTGACCTAGTTTTAGTGAAAATAACTTCTCCAGAACCGCTGAAGGGATCAGGCCGAAATTTGGCAGATATGATTAGGGACTAAGGGCCAGTAAAGTTTGTTCAAGAGAAGTTGATCCGTCAAAAAACAAGGCTGCCGTGTGCCAATCAAAATATAGCATGTTTGTCGGTCATATTGTATTTTCTTATTTGATGGATCTTGAGGCCGAAATTGGTTTTATATAGGTTTTTGGGTATTCTGATCTCAAATTTACAATTTTCGAAACTGTCGGATAAACGGTTTGGCGGCCATCTTGGATCATTTTTCCCCCAAAAGCTCCCATACTAAAGCAATGGGAAATTTAAAATATCTTCTCGAGAACTACTGGGCCGATTTCAATTATATTTGACATGAAGTATCCTTAAGGCATAGAGATTCAAGTTTGTTCAAACGAACCGGATTGGCCAATTTGGCCGGCGACCATCTTGGATTTCAACCGATTTTTAGAAATGTTTTTAAAAATCTTCTCCCAAACCATTTGAGGGATCGATTCAAAACTCACGAAATATGATCTAGGTTAAGCGCTGAATCAAGTTTGTTCAAGGGAACTTGATTGATCAAATGGTGCAGCGGCCATCTTGGATGACCTAGTTTTCACAAAAAATGACTTCTTCCCCAGAACTGCTGAAGCGATCAGGCCGAAATTTGTGTTATATAATTAGGAACTAAGGGCGATTAATGTTTGTTCAAGAGACGTTGATTCGTAAAAAAAACATGGCCACGGTGGGCCAATCAAAATATAGTGTGTTTGGCAGCCATATTGGATTTTTTTATTTGATGGATTTTGAGGGTGAAATTCGTTTTATATAGGTTTTTGGGTATTCTGATCTCAAATTTGCAATTTTCGAAACTGTCGGATAAATGGTTTGACAGCCGCCATCTTGGATCATTTTCCCGCCAAAAACTCCCATACTAAAGCAATGGGAAATTTAAAATGTGTTCTCGAGAACTACTGGGCCGATTTGAATTATATTTGGCAGGAAGCATCCTTATGGCATAGAGATTTCATTTTGTTCAAACGAAGCCGATCGGGCAATTTGGCCGGTGGCCATCTTGGATTTTGGCCGATTTTTAGAAATGTCTAAAAATCTTGTTCTCCGAAACGGCTTGGGGAATCGATTCAAAACTTATGAAACCCCATCTAGGCAAAGAGGTAAGCCAAGCTTGTTTAAGACGACTTGATTGACCGAATGGTTCGGCAGCCATCTTCAATGACCTAGTTTTCCCGAAAACGACTTCTCCAGAACCGCTGAATGGATCAGGCCAAAATTTGGGAAATATGATTAGGGACTAAGGGCCATTAACGTTTGTTCAAGTGAAGTTGCTCCATCAAAAAACATGGCCGCCATGGGCCAATCAAAATGTAGCGTGTTTGGCGGACATATTGGATTTTTTTATTTGATGGATTTTGAGGCCAAAATTGGTTCTATATATGTTTTTGGGTATTCTGAGCTCAAATTTGCAATTTTCGAAACTGTCAGATAAACGGTTTGGTGGCCATCTTGGATAGTTTTCTGGTCAAAAGCTCTCATGCTAAAGCAATGCGAAATTTAAAATATCTTCTTGAGAACTACCAGGCCGATTTCAATTATATCTGGCAGGAAGCATCCTTAGGGCATAAGGATCCAAGTTTGTTCAAATGAACCCGATCGGCCCATTTGCCCAGCGGCCATTTTGGATTTCATCCGATTTCAGGAAATGTCTTTAAAAATCTCCGAAACCACTTGGGGAATCTTCATCTAGGCCAAGTTTGTTCAAGAGGACTTGATTGACCAAATGGTTCGGCGGCCATCTTGAATGACCTGGTTTTCAAGAAAATGACTCCTCCAGAAACGCTGAAGGGATTGGGCCAAAATTTGGGCCATTAAAATTTGTTCAAGGGAAGTTGATCCATCAAAAAAACATGGGTGCCGTGGGGCAATCAAAATGTAGTGTATTTGACGGCCACATTGCACTTGCAAAAATGTCCACAAACTCATTTAAAAGACTACTAAACCACCCTCCAAGAATTTTGACAAAAATTGATAGTGCTCCAGGAGACCGACACAGGCCCCTTGGGCCTCTTGTTCTGTTTATATTTCAGGTTTGGTTAATAAAACTGGACCCAAACTTGGGCACATGCTTCCTTATGATGAACCTGACCTCACACAATTACGTTAATCCAAATGTCAAGGTCACTGTGACCTTGGTAAAAACCGTATCTTTTTCACAAAGATTATTAACACTTTCCGTTTAGTTCGACTTTCATGTTTATATCTCGGGTTTGGTTAATCATATTGGACCCAAACCTGGACACATGCCTCCTTATGCTGACACAGTATCGCACAATGATATTTTGGTCAAAAGGTCAAGGTCAGATATGCATTGCGAACGTCTGTCATCCGTCATCCATCCGCCAACCTTTGTTTAAAAATGTTACTCAACCGTTTGGCGGATTTCAACCTAATTTGGCTGTATGGACCCTATAGGGGTAGGCTTCGGAATTTGTATACATAACTTTGATTGGTCAATATATTGGGCTAAAATCTTACATTTTATGAAAAATTTACAGGAAATTGTCAAAACACTACTACTCATTAACTGCTTGGCTGATTTCAACCTAATTTGGGTGGAAGGACCCTAATGGTTTCGGTTCATGTATACAGAATTTTGATTGGTCAATTTATTTGTGTGAAAATCTGATTTTATAAAAAATTTACCAGAAACTCAATATGCTACTCCTCATTAACTACTTGGCAGATTTCAACTTACTTCGGCCTTCCATACCTTATGGGAATTTGATTCAAAACACAAATACTGAATTTTGATTGGTAAAGTTTTTTTGATGAAAACCTAGATTTTTTGAAAAATTAACGAGAAATTGTCAATACGCTACTCCTCATTAACTGCTTGGCAGAGTTCAACTTACTTTGGCTGGAAGGACCTTATGGGGATATGCTTCAGAACTTATATACCCAATTTTGACAGGTCAAGTTTTTTGGTGAAAACCTTAGATTTTATAAAAAACTTTACTGGAAATTGCCTAAGCGCTACTCATCATTAACCGCTTGAAAGATTTCAACCCTAGTTGGCTAGACAGGGCCTATCAGGTTAGGCTCCAGAACGTCTATTCAGAATTTTAATGGGTCAGTTTTTTTGGTGAAAATCAAATTTTATGAACAATTTACCAGAAATTGTCAAAATGCATCTCCATAACTGAATGGTGGATTTTATCCAAATATGGCTGGAAGGATACTATAGTGGTAGGCTCTAGAACTTCTATTCAGAATTTTGGTTGTCAATTTTTTAGTGGCCATTTGGATTTTTTGAAAACTCCAGAACCATTTAAAATGCTATTAGTGGGCTAATTTCAACGAGACTTTGGTGGAATGATCCTCTGGCGGCGGGCTTCAACATATCAAACGGGAATTTTGATTGGTCAATTTATTTGGTGACTATCTTGGATTTTTTCAAAAATTATTCATTATGTCTACCGGTATTTAAGTGAAAATGGTTCAAATCCTAATGGGCCAGGTTCGCGTTACAGGCTCTTGGGCCGCTTGTTGATAAGGACATCTATATTTATTTTGTTTGAAGTCAAGCTTCATAGTTCATTACAAAGTCATAGTCGAGCTTCATGGTTGCATTGCAACCACATTTCTGGTTATATAAGCTACACCCACTTTTTATGCATGTTGCAATCGATTTGATAACGCTGCAGGCAAGCTGTTGAGCATTGAATATTTTGAAACTAATTTGACTGGAACCTGTTTATTAAATTGTAAATTCACTTAAGACATACTTTTGTGATTTTAGTTGCAGAGCTACATCATTTTGATTGTGATGGTACCTAGTGCATAATTGATTTTGATGTCGGATATTTGTGTGCCAGATCGGACCCATCCATTTCATGGCTTGTTTACCAAATAAGCTAGTTCTGGTCATACAACAGCCATGGCACAGCTTATTAGTGGCAGTGGTGTGATCAGCCATAGCACAGCCTAGTAGTGCCAGTGGTGTGATCAGCCATGGCACAGCCTAGTAGTGTCGGTGGTGTGATCAGCCATGGCACAGCTTAGTAGTGCCTGTGGTGTGATCAGCCATGGCACAGCCTAGTAGTGCCAGTGGTGTGATCAGCTATGGCACAGCCTAGTAGTGCCAGTGGTGTAATCAGCCATGGCACAACCTAGTAGTGTCAGTGGCGTGATCATCCACGGCACAGCCTAGTAGTGCCAGTGGTGTGATCATCCATGGCACAGCCTAGTAGTGCCATTGGTGTGATGAGCCATGGCACAGCCTAGTAGTGCCAGTGGTGTGATCATAGATCCATGGAACAAGGAGAAATGTTCAGGAAATCTTGTAGCCAGAAAACGACAATATCAGATGATGCACCCATAGTAAATGTGAAGCCATACCATGTCATGATACCAGGTTAATGCAATAATGAGTGTCTTGGGATGCTTAACAAGAACGACAAAGAGATTGCTTAAGTAACCCCCCCCCCCCCCCCCACATTCCACCAAGCACAATCTCCTACCCAAAATTGGTAAAGGTCCCTTCAATAGGACTCGAGTTATCATCCGGAAATGCAATATTTCATCATTAGGGTCCCGCAATGGAAAGTGCGGAAGCCCTATAGTAATCACCGCGTTTGTCTGTCCATCCACACTATCTCGTAAACAGCATATCATACAGAACCGCTTCAGATATTTATGTGCCTTTAGAAGGATTCACTATCATAGTTCCAAGATTTTGGGTGAAAATGGGCTTTTTATGTCAATTTCCTCATAAACACCATATCATACAGAATCGTTTAAAATAATTTAATGATACTTGACAGGTGGCTTCTTTATGATGGGCAGATGTACCTTTTGAAGGATTCACCTTTGTAGGTCCACAATTCTAGGTGAAAATTGGGGTTTTAATGCAAAATCTCACGATTTTTGTCAATTTTGTCATAAACGGCATATCATATGGAATCTCTTAAAATAATACAAGAGGCCCAAGTGCTCACCTGGACCATTAGCATTTGAAGAATTTCCAATTAAATAGACATGAACAATTTTCAGAAAATCCAAGATGACCACCAAAAGGAATTGACTAATTAAAATTCTCATTTGACATGGTGAAGACGACTGCCCTTGGATCGTTTGACTATCGGACCATTGATTGAGGAGTAGCATTTTAAATTGTTCCACAAAATTTATGAAAAATCCAAGATGGTCACCAAAAAAATTTGGATTAAAGGTTTGAAAGCATACGACTGTAGGATCCTTCCAGCCAGATTTGGTTAATGTGCACAGAGTTAAAATGCGGGTTTTTCTTTTTTTTTTTTTTACAATTTATGGTAAATTTGCCATAAAATCTAAGATATTCACTCAAAAATTGATTACGGAAAATTTTGTAAAGATCCACTTACCCACCCCAATAGCATCCTTCTAGCCAAATATGCTGGAAATTGTCAAACTGTTAAGAGGACGTGATTTGACAATTTCCAGTAAATTTTTTTATAAAATCTCACATTTTCACCCGAAAATTTGACAAATCACAATTCTGAAATGAATTCTAGAGCCTATCATCACAGGATCTTTCAGCCTAATTTGTCTGAAATCAGTCCAAATGGTAAGAAGCAATTTGATAATTTCTGGTAAATTTTTCATAAAATCTAAGTTTCACTCAAAAATTGTACAATAATTTATTAAAAATTTTGAATAGACGTTCTAGAACCTATCACCATCGAATACTTTCAGCCAAATTTGGATGGAAACGTTAAAAATGGTAAGCCGACGCAATTTGACAATTTACGTTAAAATTTCATAAAATCTAAAATTTTCACCCAAACATTGCAATTTGACGAGTAGATGTGCCTTTTGAAGGATTCACCATTATAGGTCCAAAATTTTGGGTGAAAATTAATTTTTTGTCAATGTTCTGGCAAACAGCATAACATACAGAATTCCTTAAAGTAATTTAATGAAACTTCTTTATGATGGGTAGTGGTGCCTTTTGGAAGATTCACCTTTATAGGTCCAAGACTTCGGGTGGAAATAGGGGTTTAATTAAAAAACCTACAATTTTTGTCAATTTCCCATTGAAAATTTTTTTTTTGGGTCAATTTCCTATTTAAAATTTTTTATTTTATTTATTCTATTTATTTTAAATTTTTTAGTTAGATGAATGAGTAAAATTGCTTCCTACTAAATATAGAAAGGTATTTTCACTGATTACGGGTCACTCAGAGTTTGACATGGAATTAACCACTTGTTCTGGTGAGAGCGAGTATGAAACACACACACACACACACACGTACAGCACCCAATTTCAAATATTGTATTGATCAATTAATAAGAGCAGTAATAATTGATACTACATCTACATCAACACATGTAAAATACATATCTCATCATGTAGGTCCACAACAAACTCCAATACAATGGACCTTTCTAGTTTATCCATCCATCATATGATGTCATAATCAGCTACGTGACGTGTAGGATAACGTAATAATCAATAACATCATGAATGACATAGATAAGTGCGTCATTAACGCATAATTGGTGATGGACTAGGTGTTGATGTACGAATTGTATGTCTTTACCATTTAATAAACATGCCGTCGATTATTTTGAAACTAATTTGACAGGGCCCATACTAACGCCATGGGAAATTTAAAATGTATTCTCGATAGCCACTAGGCCGATTTCAATTATATTGGCAGCAACAGCACCCAGTCAAATTAGTTTCAAAATATTCAACAACTTACCTGTATAGTTTTCTCGAAATTGATAGTCAGGAAGTTCAGCGATCAATCGATACCAACATCAGTGAGGTGTGGGTGGAGATGGGCGGGTCATAGCTAAAACTGGTAAGGGCCATTTGGTACCAAGGTCACCATGAGCGTAACCTTTGATATTGTGAACATATCTTAATGTGGTTTATCCCACGTTGTCTGGTTATTGAACTATTCCCCATTAACCATTGGGGTGATTTCAAACAAATTGGGCTGAAAGCACTCATGATAACACACTTAATGTTTAGGCCTATTTCAACCAAAAATGTCTGAAACCCCTTAATCCTTACCACTCTGATGTCAATATTCTATCTTTTACTGCATCAGTAGCAAAGAAACTGGTGTATATTTTTCAACAATTTTGGTGGACGATGTTGCCGTCTACGACGGTACCATCATCCACCAAATTTGTTGAAAAATGAACACCAGTTCATCTCTTAATTTAATTTGAAAATTTGAAATTTTTACATCAGAGTGCTAAGGGTCAAGGTCATGTCCAGGAAAGCATTTAAAATATCATTCCATAAATGATGCCTGACCACAATTTGTACTTTTAAAAATTAAATTTCAGTGCCTATGGCTAGAATTATTGAATTTCCGGCAGAAAATGTATACAGCTCAGAACATGTTTGATGTCAAAGGAGGCTGTCATTCATGGAGAACGCAGAAGTGCACAAGACATTTTTATATAAGATAATCATTTTAATAATAGTTTTTTCATCAAACTGTACAGAAACTGTCAAAATAGAGATGATATACATATAATACACGAAAGTAAATAATCTTACTCCAAATTAAACGCTAGTGTCCAGGCCGGTGGCAACAAATAACAATAATATTAATATTCTACTAATCACAAGACTTAAAACGGCCAAACAAGGTCACTGTAATACTACTACATTATAACACAACATAGCTGAACCCATTCCATGTTAAATTCAAACACCAGCTATCAATACAGCTATGACAGCCTGTGCGAAAGCACAAACATGTTATGCTAAATCTACAAATTGTCACAATTGATTATTTCCAGATTAATTACAACATGCAAACTGAAAAGTCAATGGACCTTTACAGTATTAGCTATGCCCCGCCCATCACTAGCTAAGCTCCACCTACATCTTGTCCGTGTTGGGATCGTTTGATCACTGAACTCACTGACTATCAATTTCCAGAAAACTATACAGGTAAGTTGTTAAATGTTTTGAAACTAATTTGACTGGGCGCTGGCAGCAACAGCGTCCAGTCAAATTAGTTTTAAAATATTCAACAGAATGTTTATTGAATGGTAGACATACAATTCGTACATTATGGCAGCAACAGTGTCCAGTCAAATTAGTTTCAAAATATTCAACAGAATGTTTATTGAATGGTAAAGATATACAATTCATACGTATCGGACTTAAGCATTTAAGACAGATTATTTCGAATCATTCATGACATCATGATATGACACGTCACGTAGTTGATTATGACATCCTATGATGGATGGTTAAAATTAGAAAGGTCCATTCTGTACGTGCAAAACATTTTCGCTTCAGAGCAGGATCCTGCTGAATATTCTGATATCAGTTTGAGTTTGAGACAAAAGTAACGACTTTCCGTCAAACTGTTTTCTTAATAATTAACAGCACTACTCATGTTGTAAATATCATCACTGACATACAAGATGAAATGGATTATGGTATGTACATTGCTCTTCCCAGAAGCTGGTGGATAACAGCGGTGTTCACATTACTATGGTTAGTGCCAGGCTAAAGGTGACAAACAATAAACCAGAACACTTTGTGTTTGCAAATACCAGCTGGTGTAGATCAGCCCTAGGGCAGCCTTGCATTCCATAGGGAAAACAATCGAAAAACGTTTTGCTAATCCACAAACTATTGACAATCTGCTGTTTTCTCATTAATGATATCATATAATATACAAAACGAGAAAAGCTGATTTTGCATGTGCAGAGCTCTCGGGGGAGCGTTTTCCCTATGGAACGCAAGGCTGGTTGGTGTGTCTTATTGTTCAACCCAGCCTGAAAGTAGTTTATCTCTATAGTTCATATAGACCATTCAATCTTGACATAATTGCTAATAATATATCACTGTTATCCTAAAGCAATCTGAAGATTATTATTCGTACAAATTCTTTACACCTTGAAATAATTTCTTATAAACAATGTTTATTAAACATTTGTATAAATACATTGATAACACTATGCATTAAATATGGAAAAAGAATATATTAAATAGAAGTCAACAAGAGTGAATGACCTATAGACGTGACTTTTGTAACTATTTCTGTAATTTGCAGTTAAAAGGTTACATTCTAGAGCATAAACTAGCTTCCACCCCTTTGCACGGCGCTATCTCACCTTACAGGCAGCTATCTCACCTTACAGGTGGCTATCTCACCTTACAGGCAGCTATCTCACTGTACAGGCAGCTATCTCACTGTGTTTAGATACATACCAGATTTGCAGCAGCGGCCCTAGGGAGGGAGGGATCTGACGTGTCGCTAAAAAATCTCACGTCATAATCAAAATACTTCACTTGTAATGGTAGTTGATGGTACAAGGTCTGACACAAATGGGACAAAGGTCAGATTAACTATTCAGGTTTCATGTCTGGTGAATTTACAATTTAACCCTCAAATTTATTTATGGAAATTAAAACTTTCTCATAGAAAATGTCCATTTGCAGACCAAGAGAAGATTATTTGTGAAAATTTACAACTATACTGACTGACTAGGTTCTGGAGCCAGTCATTCCAGTGGTAAATTTTCAAAAATAGTCTTCCCATGGTCTGAAAATGCACATTTCTCAGGACCACTGCAGAAGCCGTTGTTGGCTGATATAAGTGTTAAAGGGTTAATAAACATTCTGTTGAATATTCAATAACTTATCTGACTGTGAGCTATTGCCTATATACTTACCTGGGAGCTATTACCTGTATACTTACCTTGAAATAGATTCTGGTAGGGTTCAAAGTGTCAACCATTGATTCAAACGCATGTACAAAGTGGGTAGAGCTTAGAAGTGAATTCCTCCAGGCTCTGGTGAGTGGAGCTTAGTTAGAAGTGAATCCCTCCAGGCCCTGGTGGATAGAGCTTAGTTAGAAGTGAATCCCTCCAGGTCCTGGTGGGTAGAGCTTAGTTAGAAGTGTATTCTTCCAGGCCCTGCTGGGTGGAGATTAGTTAGAAGTGAATCCCTCCAGGCCCTGGTGGGTGGAGCTTAGTTAGAAGTGAATCCCTCCATGCCCTGGTGAGTGGAGCTTAGTTAGAAGTGAATCCCTCCATGCCCTGGTGGATAGAGCTTAGTTAGAAGTGAATCCCTCCAGGTCCTGGTGGGTAGAGTTTAGTTAGAAGTGAATTCCTCCAGGCCCTGCTGGGTGGAGCTTAGTTAGAAGTGAATTCCTCCAGGCCGTGGTGGGTGGAGCTTAGAAGTTAATTCCTCCAGGCCCTGGTGGGTAGAGCTTAGAAGTGAATCCCTCCAGGCCCTGGTGGGTGGAGCTTAGAAGTTAATTCCTCCAGGCCCTGGTGGGTGGAGCTTAGAAGTGAATCCCTCCAGGCCCTGGTGGGTGGAGCTTAGAAGTGAATCCCTCCAGGCCCTGGTGGGTGGAGCTTAGAAGTGAATTCCTCCAGGCCCTGGTGGGTGGAGCTTAGAAGTTAATTCCTCCATACCCTGGTGGGTAGAGCTTAGAAATGAATTCCTCCAGGCCCTGGTGGGTGGAGCTTAGAAGTGAATCCCTCCAGGCCCTGGTGGGTAGAGAGCTAGAAGTGAAGCCCTCCAGGTCCTGGTGGGTGGAGCTTAGAAGTGAATTCCTCCAGGCCCTGGTGGGTGAAGCTTAGAAATGAATTCCTCCAGGCCCTGGTGGGTGGAGCTTAGAAGTGAATTCCTCCAGGCCCTGGTGGGTGGAGCTTAGAAGTGAATCCCTCCAGGCCCTGGTGGGTAGAGAGCTAGAAGTGAAGCCCTCCAGGTCCTGGTGGGTGGAGCTTAGAAGTGAATTCCTCCAGGCCCTGGTGGGTGGAGCTTAGAAGTGAATTCCTCCAGGCCCTGGTGGGTGGAGCTTACAAGTGAATTCCTCCAGGCCCTGGTGGGTAGAGCTTAGAAGTGAATTCCTCCAGGCCCTGGTGGGTGGAGCTTAGAAGTGAATCCCTCCAGGCCCTGGTGGGTAGAGAGCTAGAAGTGAAGCCCTCCAGGTCCTGGTGGGTGGAGCTTAGAAGTTAATTCCTCCAGGCCCTGGTGGGTGGAGCTTAGAAGTGAATTCCTCCAGGCCCTGGTGGGTGGAGCTTACAAGTGAATTCCTCCAGGCCCTGGTGGGTAGAGCTTAGAAGTGAATTCCTCCAGGCCCTGGTGGATAGAGCTTAGTTAGAAGTGAATTCCTCCAGGCCCTGGTGGCTAGCGCTTAGCTAGAAGTGAATTCCTCAAGGCCCTGGTGGGTGGAGCTTAGAAGTGAATTCCTCCAGGCCCTGATTGGACACTCATATATAACCTCGCACTAGCTATAAATTTGTATGTACGATCGTGTTAGGTTCTTTCATTATTGGTGTTATTACAAGGTCAAAGCCATCAAGTTTAAATATCAGTAAACAAATCCTTGACAGCGAGATTCCATCTAACAGTAGACATACATCTATCATTAATTCTGAATCTAAAGACAAGTCCGTTTTCTCAAGCTAAATAATTAATTTGTGGAATTAAATAATTTAATTTAAAAATCTACAATATCCAACAGACAAACTTATGGTGGGCGAGTGATTAGGAACTTGAGCAAGTAACTCGAGGTTTGCTTTCCTGCCAGTCTACCGCTTTGTGTTCTTGAGCAAGTCATTTAACTCTGGGTTGCTCCAATGGACTTCGCTGTAAATAGGTACCTGTGATGGCATGCATGGTGCGCCTGCATATATGGCTGCTGCCAAATGAACAAGGGATATGATGTAAAGTGCTAGAGCGTGCCTTCGTGTGAATCAGCGCTATCTAAATGTAGCATCTATCTATGTAACTTACAATCTGATTACTTACATTCAATGTTGCTATAAAGGGTATCCACAGTTCAATGTCACTCGAGATATCAGTTAGTATTATAAAGTTATATAATGTGTTTTAAGCATAAACCAGATCAAGTTATCAAAAATAATGATAATATCGGTTATACAGATTGTCCATTCGAGTTACAGATTCTTTTCTTCAGTAAATTTAACCCTTTAACACTCATATCAGCCAAAAAAATGGCTTCTGCAGTGCTCTTGAGAAATATCCATTTGCAGACCGAGATTATTTTTTGAAAATTTACCGTGGTAAATTTTCAAAAACAGTCTTCTCTTGATCTACAAATTGAAATTTTCTATGAGAAAATTGGAAGTTTTCTGTAACAAATTTGAGGGTTAAATGGTTAACCTGATAACTGTGGCCATACTGAATCATAGCTCGTAGTGGCCATACTGGATCAAACCTTGCAGTAGCCATACTGGATCATAGCTCGCAGTGACCATACTGGATCATAGCTCGCAGAGACCATATTGGACCATAGCAGTGGCCATACGGATCATACCTCGCAATGGCCATACTGGCTCAGCTGTGGACATACTAGATCATAGCTCGCAGTGGCCATTCTGGCTCATAGCAGTGGCCATATTGGCTCATAGCAGTGGCCATACTGGACCATAGCAGTGGCCATACTGGACCATAGCAGTCGCCATATTGGGTCAAATTCATGTCACTTTTGATACATTTCTTCCCTTGCTCTATAACACTAAATTGTTTTATGAAATCGGCAAACTGTAAAAGTGTTCTCATAAAAAAAATAATTTTCACTATGACTGAGGATGGCTGGGCATCATATTAATGCCAATAACCAATGATTTTGATAAGCGTTTCACTCACCTACTACCCTTCGCAATATGAAACGAATCTGAAAAATTTTACAGTGCAATTATCCTGAGCAAATTGATGTGAGGTTACCCATAAAAACTGCTAAGTTTGCCATCTTCCTACATCATATTCCATGGTCATAATTTTGTGAACACTGGAGAAAGCTTTTAATGATAATGTTAGGCCTTGCTTGTTATTCAGAATTGAGGACAATAATTGAAGTCTTAGAAAACTTAGAAGAGTCCATCTTTCTAGCTCATCAAACAGACATGGAACAGATCTAGTAGGAATAATTTACTCTATAAACTAGAAGCTACACAGGTAGAACATGCAACTGATGGCTAGATGCTACATAGGCTCGGTTCGGTTATGTTATCGAGGTACCCCGCTTACCCAGATTACATATCCGAATACACGAGAGTATAATCGGATAACGGTATCACCTGGTACAAAATCTACTCGATTACTTCGGCTTCAAGCGAGAGTAAAGGTGCGCACATGCGTAGACAGGTAAACCAACCACGTGATATCTCTGATCGGAGTAACTCAATAACATATCCGAACATTAGCATAGCTAGTACAAGCTTTATTGCTAGATGTTACATAGCTATAACACAACCTATTGTTAGATGTTACATAGCTAGCAGACAGCCTATTGTTACATGTTACATAGTTATAACACAGCCTATTGTTAGATGTTACATAACTAGCAGACAGCCTATTGCTCGATGTTATATAGTTAGCACACAACCTATTGTTAGATGCTACATAGCTAGCACACAGCCTCTTGTTAGATGTTATATAGCTAGCACACAGCATATTGTTAGATGTTACATAGCTAGCACACAGCCTATTGCTCGATGTTACATAGCTAGCACACAGCCTATTGCTCGATGTTATATAGTTAGCAGACAACCTATTGTTAGATGCTATATAGCTAGCACACAGCCTATTGCTAGATGTTACATAGCTAACAAACAGCCTAGTGCTAGATGCTACATTGCCAGCATATAGCGTATTGTTAGAGGCTACAGAGCTAGCAGACAGCCTATTGCTAAATGTTACATAACTAGCAAACGGCCTAGTGCTAGATGTTACACAGCTAGAAGCATATTGCTAAATGACCTAGCAAACAGCCTAGTACTAGATGCTACATAGCTCGCAAACAGCTTAGTACTAGATGCTACATAGCTCGCAAACAGCCTATTGCTAGCTGGTACATAGCTAGCACACAGCCTATTGTTAGATGTTACATAGCTAGCAGACACCCCATTAATTGTTAGATGTTACAAAGCTAGGAAACAGCCTAGTGCTAGATGCTACATAGCTAGCAGACCGCCTATTGTTCGGTTACATAGCTAGTATACAGCCAATTCGATGTAGTCATGAAGACCACCTGTCTTTTGTAGCTATATATTGTGGTTCATTAAGACAGGTGATAAAAAACCTTGCTTAAAGAACCACCTTCCATTGTCTCCTAACATTTTATCCTATAACAAGCCACCTGTATAAAGAGACCACCTGAATAAATGACTACAAGAGACCACCAGTATTATGAGACCACCTGTATTAAGAGACCACCTGTACCTCGTCACTATCTGCTTGAGCTCCATTACGTGGTTGCTTAACCTCTTAACCCTCAAATTTATTCAAGAAAATTCTAATTTTCTCATAGAAAATCTACATTTGCAGAACAGTAGACTATTTTTGAAAATTTATCACTGCAATGACTTGCACGGTTATCGAGCCAGTCATTCCAGTTAAAAATTTTCAAAAATAGTACTCTCTTGCTTTGCAAATGTTTATTTCTCAAGGGCAGTACACAAACCGTTTTGGCCGACTTGTGTGTTAAAAGGTGACATGTTTGTACTTTATGTATACATAACATCTCTGTGACTTGTGTTACTTGTGTGTATAACTAAGCACTGTTTCTATAATGTCTCCGTGGTGACTAATATCTAGCTCCTGTCACCAGTCATCCGGTTCACCGCAGTCACTTATTTCCGATGATGTATCCAGGCATATCACAGGTTCAAAAACAGAACTCGGTAGTGGAATATCAGGGAGCGATTGACTCGTCATTGCCGCAGACATCTCAGCAGCCACCAATGCTATTGTGTCCAAGGATGGGGATTGTGGCAATAACACTGGTACTCCTGGGAATGAGGCATCTACGGTGGTTGTGTTCATTTCTAGACTCGTAGACTTGGCTGGTACAGAGATGTCATCATCCTTTACTGCAGCAGTATCCTCTTCATCATCAGTAAGGTCTGGAGGGGGCTTCATTTTCAGAAGTTCATCTCGAAGCTGATTGAAATGTCGCTGAAATAAATAATATGCTTGTTAAATCTGATGTCATACATGCAATGGGCACGGTGTAGTAGTTAGCTTTTATTACGGCATTTATGGCATCATTACTTTTTAATTCAACAATCGCAAAACTCCAGAAACGACAAATTCTTTATGTCAAGAATATTGTGCTTAATATTTTGAAACTAAATGTACTGTCAGCTGTTGGTTCCTATAGCAAGTTAATTATAGTTATGACAAATGTAACAGTAGACATGCTGTAACATTATTAGCAAATTAGACAAGATAAACACGCTATCACAAGTTAAACTATGATATCGTTAATCATTTAACGTTCAAGCTTGCAAAACCAGCTTCTACAGTGGTCTTGAGAAATGTCCATTTGTAGACCAAGAAAACTATTTTTGAAAAATTTTCCACTGGAATGACTGGCTCGATACCTGTCATTTCACTGGTAAATTTCAAAAATAGTTTTCTCTTGGTCTGAAAATGGACATTTTCTACGAGAAAAGTGAAATTTTCTTGAACATATTGAGGGGTAATTAACCAGGTTAGTGTTTGAGCCATTCTGCAGCAATCATGAGTCATGGCTATTAACAGACCAAGAGAAGACTTTTTGAAAAGCTACCATTGGATTGACTGCCTCGATAAATGAGCCAGTAATTCTAGTTCTAAATTTCCAAAAATAGTTTTGAATAGCCTGAAAATGGATATTCAATAAGCAAATACTTTGATTTTCTTGACCACAAAATTAAACTTTATATCATGGTCAGTCTACCAACCTTTAATGCCATGGTGTTATGTGCGACAGTTTTACCAACTCTCTTATCATTGTTGTCCATTTCTGCAATCCATCCCTCGCACTGCTGCAGGATGGCTTGTCGCTTCAGCCAGCAATGCTTGTGTATTACCTGCAAGTAAAGCAGAATATGAGAGCGTGTTCATGTGGTCAGGTAAAGCAGTTTTTCCATGTTTGGTCCAACATATAAAGGATTGGTACTGGGTATGGAAAGTCAGGGAATCTAGAATTTAGAATCAAGACCTGGGGCCATAATTACAATGGGGACTTAAACACGTAAAAGTGCCTAAATAGGACCTACATTCGAAGGTCTGTATTCGGCTAAGTTAGATGAATACTTAGCCGGTTCTTTATGAATGCGACATAGTCGTATCTTCTATTAAACAGGTGCATCAAGCTAGGTAGGTTCATTGGTTACCTAATTCAGCCCCTGTAAATCATGTTATCTCATAAGTCATAGAAAAGTTAAACCTTTGAATCCTGAAGATAAAACAGCCAAGTTGTTCAATATTTTGAAACTAATTTGACTGCAAGCTGTTGTTTCCATGAATCAAAATAGTTTCAAAATATTCCACAGAATATCTATTAAATTATCCGATTTCTCTTATTTATTCTTTCTGGTTCAAAACCAGATATTTTTGTGTCCAAAAATGCACAGAATCCAAGAGAAAAACAAGTGTTAATGGCATTATCTGGTTGTCAAGGCTATGGAAGTTTGTAATTCTGATTAGAAGTCATGTAAAAATGTGTGAATTTTCCGATGTGAAATGAGTATAAGTACTATACTCCTTATAGTGTTAGACCGATGAATTATTAACCCTTTAACACTCATCGGCCAAAAACAGATTCTGCAGTCGTACTGAGAAATGTCTATTTGCAGACCAAGAAGACTTTATCAATGGAATGACTGGTGCAATAACCAAGCCAGTGATAAATATTCGAAGATAATCTTTTCCTGGTCTGCAAATGGACATTTTCAATGAGAAAATTTAAATTTTCTTGAAAGAATTTAATGGTTGAAGGTAGCTAGATCAAATGATTGAATAAAGTCATTATTACTCATGCCGCTGAAGGCAGGTGTGAGTATTGCCGTTGGTGCCAGCCGTCTGTTTGTCTGCAGAGTATCTTTGGATCGCAAGAAGGTAGAATCACCAAATTTAGCACAGGCAATCATATTGTGGAAATGTGGTTGGATAGAGAGTTGAAGTTTTCAGTCAAAGGGTCAAGTCGGTGAATCAATTCTAATATTAACATCTGAAACACAATTATTAATGAATCGAGTTAAATTAAACTTGGAAGTGTGCACGACTATCTACTTTATATAATCAATGCGATTTTGGCCGTGATTAATTGAATAATCATACACGTACATATATATATATATATATATATATATTAGTGTCTGTGTGTGCGCGTGCGTGCGTGAGTCCTCACACCTGTACCTAAAAAACTACTGATCCAATTTGACTGAGATTTTAACACAAGGAAGGAACTTGCAGTGTAAGATGATTTTCAGACTTGGGCTGTGATCCGGTTAAAATAACGCGGATCTAAAGAGGATAAAATTCTGGATCTATAGATATCTCAGAAACTATTGGTCCGATTTTGCCCAATTTTAACACAAGAAAAGGTTTAACCATACACCAGGGTTCCACAACTGTGGGTGTGATCTAAAGAAATCTGAACACTACAATGTGACAAAAACGGGAGGGTGATGGTCTGCAATCTCTGATTGCTCTTGTTTTGATGATTATTATCAGTAGGGAAAAATTGTTGCATAAAGAACATATTTGAGAGACATCTTATTATTATTATTGCAGATATTTATTTGGGACTCTCAACTAGTATAAGCCTGCCTACCAGGCTGCCTGCCTGTCTGCATATCTGTCTATCAGTCAGTCTGTCTGCCTACCTACCAGTCAGTCATCCAGCCAGCCAGTTGTACATAGCTAGGTCACTGAATATTTTCAATACTGACTTCCGTTTCTCAGTTTCCGGGACGTCTTCCCTATTTTTAATAGGCATAATAGATATCCAAATTTACTTCACAACATCTAAAGCTGCTGGAATCATGTGATTTGTTTTTCATACATTCTAGCACATCTTGTAGACATCCTACCCTCATCAGCCGTGTAATTTGGCTTATACTACGAATAACATAATAATTATGAGTAGGAACTCACCAAGTTAACACATGTAACAAGACATTGCAAGCAATACAAATTCTCTCGATTCCACCTTTTGTTGAAATGCTATGTAGGGAATTTGGGCAATTCCCTTGCCTGCTCCATATAACTGATATATGTGCTTACATTACAGTGTTTGTTGTAAGGGAATGACGTCAAATTAACAAAATTTATATTTTTCACGGGTGATACCTCTGGCAAATATTGACGGACACTAAGGAAACACGAAGGTAATATCTGTATAAATAATAGTAATTTAAATTCAGAATTTGGTTTAAATCCGTTTAGTCTAGCACAAGTTTTTGCCCGGAAATGGTCAAATTAACGAAATTACGTATATTTCAAAGGGCGATAACTCCACCGAATATTGAGGAAAAATAATGAAACATGAATTTGACATCCACCTCAGTAGTATTAAGTTATATTCCAAATTCGATTTGAATCGGTTTATTCCAACAATTATATTGTCCGGAAATGGAAACATTTCTGAATTTCATGTTTCTGGGGCAAATAACTAAATAAATTTCAGGCAAATTGGTGGAATTCTAACTTGGGTGCCGCATTCGTATTACTAAGCAGTATACTGCAGCTGTTTCAAATCGGCACATCAAACACAAGTTATTGTTCGGGAACGGATAATTTGTCAAATTTCATACATTCTAGGGCAAATAACTCAGGGTAAATTTGACGTAAATTGGCGGAATTCGAACTTGGCCTCCGCATTCGTATTACTATGCGGCATGCCGAAGCTGGTTCAAATCGATATAGACAAAACTAAGTTTTTGTCCGGAAATCAATTAGTACGAACAAACATATGAACAAATGAACGTACATACATACAAACAGGCGCATTGCTATATCCCATCAACCTTCGTTTTTGAAAGTATAATAACACAATATTTCATGACAGGTAGATTTCATTTGGAGAATGTACTGGTATTTCTTATCAGAACACATCTCATGCAGTCTTTAAACGATCTCTTTAACGGTCAAGATTGGGCAATTATATTTTTGAAAATGTACTACTTGTATTCTGGCCCAGTTATTGCGCCAGCTTTGCCAGTGGTAAGCAGACACAAGATTTGGCTGTCTTGGCAATTAAAGGGTTAACCAGACCACTAGTAGTTGGAGTAACTCTATTTGATACTGGATTTCATAAAACTTTAATGATGATATTCTACAAACACCAGTTTTCATGAAAAAACAATTTATTGACAACCTTCTGATTTTTGGATATTACTATGTACGATTATTCGTTTTTAAATAATACAATTTTTTTATTACATCCAATAATTGTTCAAGCCTATTAGGGTGATCAATATGACATACTTTGATGAGAAACCGTCCCAAGTGAGGTCATGTCATGGCTAGTTATAAGATCCTACAGAGCTCCAGCCACGAGTAAACACGTTATCCGTACAGAGCACAAACAACAGTTGTTATAATGTAGCAAATATTCTGTTGAATATTTCAAAACTAATATGACTGGGTGCTGGTGCTACCTAGATTTCAGTCAAATTATATTTAGCAGCTCTCCTGTATAGTAGTTTTGATATTGGGACAATGGAATTACAAGGGTTCAGTTAGGTATACAAATAAACAAAGATGGACAGTGCCTATATTTGTGGATCCATTTCGTGTTCAAGTGTTTATCTACAACAGTCGAGTATGTACCTCTTTAAAGCATGGTGAAGGATTCCGTATCTGCTCCAGCATTGCCCATTTAACTGTTGCTTGTCTGATGTTAGCGTCATATTCTCGGGAACTTGCGGTACCCGATGGGGTGCCACGTGACCGCTCATAGCCTGGCTCATTGAAGTATGGCTCTGATACAAGGATCAATGACTGAATTGATACCAGTACCTGCAGAATGTATAAGCAGGGAGTGAGTGAGTGAGTGAGTGAGTGAGTGTGTGTGAGCGACTGTGAGTGAGTAAGGGTGTCTGTGAGAGAGTGAGTGAGTGAGCGAGCATGCGTTAGTGAGTGATTGAGTGCCAGTGAGTGAGCGAGTGCTAGGGAGTGGGTGAGTGCCAGTGAGCGAGTGAGTGAGTTAGTTAGTGACAGTGAGTGAGTGGGTGAGTGAACGAGTGCCAGTGAGTGAGTGAGTGAGTGAATGAATGAATGAGTGTGTCAGTGAGTGAGAATTATAGTTTGTTATATAGTACACCTCAGAAATAACCTAGCATGTTTCCAAGAACAAAATAAAATGTACTGATAATTATTTTGAACATAACAGGAGTGAAAGATATTGCTGCCTAAGTCATATTGTTGCAGAGGCAGCAATGTCTTCCAATCCAATTATGTTCAAAATATTCAACAGAACATTTCTTACTAACTAATATGTATTTGTTTTGGAAACATTTAAACTGATTTATGAGCTTCACTGTTTAACTGATACATGTACCTTTTTGAATTCACACATATTTGTTAACTTAGCCCCTCCATCTCGAAGGTGCCTAGAAACCCAATTTTAAGGCAGTTAAATATGAAACCTGGTGAACATTTTAAAAACAATTTCACTGACGGTTTAAATTTATAATTAAGTAATTCTGGCAACAAATGCTGACATTTAAGCTACTGGTCGAATAGCTTAAAAACATCCATAGATAACAACAAAAATTATTTTTAAATAACCTAAGCGTAACTTTGTTTAGTCATGAGAAACCGTAAACAGAATTTAATCATATATTTGTACATGAGTCAAGAAAAGGAAAATATACCTACTGACTTATGAGGCTTAATAGGTATAAGTATATGTTAACCGTAACCCGTACAGACCAGTAATGATCAATAGAGGAATCCAGTTTTAGCTATGCCCCGCCCATCTCTAGCTAAGCTTCAGCCGCACTTTGCACGTGTTAGGATCGATCGATCTCTGCACTCTCTGAATCTCAATTTCTAGAAAACTATACAGGTAAGCTGCTGAATATTTTGTAACTAATTTGACTGGGTACTGTTGCTGCCTATGTTTCAAAACATTCAACAGCATTTTTATTAAATAGTAGACATACAATTTGTACAACAACGCTTAGTCCGTCATCAATCAAGCGTTCGCGACAAACTTAGCTATGTCATTCATGACCTAACTGATATGATATAATCAGTATTCTTCTGAATATTTTGAAACTAATTTGACTGGGCAGCAACAGGTCTCAGTAGAATTAGTTTCAAAATATTCAAGTCTTTCTGTACGGTTGTCTTGAAATATGGACAATGAACAGTCAAGTGCTAGAGTAAATATTGCTGGACATAAGATTACCTGAAGGAAACTTGATGTCTGTGAATTCCACTTTTCCTCTGGACGACCATGCCATGTATTCAATACACTTAAACAAACCTGGCAAGTTAATAAAAAACTGATATTTTCAATGTGGCCCTTAGTACACTGTATCAACTCTATTGAGAAGTTCTGCTAAGATATCTATATTCAGCTACAATTCATATATAGTACAGCCAAGAAATAACTGAACGTGTTTCCAAAACTAAAAAAAACGTAATGTTGAATATTTTGGACATAATTTGACCTGGAGTCTCAGCAATGACTTCCAATTAAATTAAGTCCAAAATATTCAAAAGAACATTTCTTATTTTGTTTTCAAAATCGTACTAACATGTTCCTATATTTTGTTTTGCATATTAACCCTTTCACTGATGAATTCTCTATATTTCATTTTCAACACAACCATACATGAAAACTGTTGAATATTTTGAAATTAATTTGACTGGAACAGGTTCCAGGCAAATTAATTTCAAAATATTCAATAGAATAAGTTTTATGTTGTAAAGAATTTATTTTTTCAGGGATTTGTCGGTGAAGGTGTTGACTTCCTTATGAACTGTAGTGTCTATAACTAGAGATTTTGTAATACAGTGAATTAGAAAGGGTGGAAAAGACATCCCAGAATATAATTCTTACAGTTTATTGAATTATTCATGCACCATAGACTCATCCACTGCAGGACTACTCTCAAACTTTTGGCCTCATCATACACTGGTGGTTTTGGATAGTTGAGCCCGGCCTGTTGACCCCAAACTGTGGCTTGTGACTCAAGTCGAACAGATCACTGTCCCAAAAATCCTACCAGCGTCTGATGAGAGCCAAAAGATGGAACCTAGTCATGCTGTGGATGAGTCTATTGTGCATGAATAACTCATTAATTTCATAACCCTAATACCACATATAATTGCTATCTATATATCTTAAGGTCTCATGACCCATGGGAAATAGGTCACACTGATTATATATATATATATATATATATAGATATATATATGATATGTGACAGCGGTAGTATAAGATGCATTAATAATACACCACGTCTCATCACTACAGCTTGATGTACATTAACCCTTTACTGGTCAAATTTGGTCAAGAAAATCTAGATATTTCCCCCATTGAATATCCATCTGCAGGTAAAGAGTATTTTTGAAAATTTACCACTGGAATTACTGGCTCAATAACCGAGCCTTCTTTCTAAATGTCAAAAAATTGTATTCTCTTGGCCTGTAAATGGACATTCAACAGGCACATGTTAAAACTTTCTTGACCAAATTTGACCATTAAGGTGTTAAAAACTAATAACAAGAGGCCCAATGGGCCTGTGTCGCTCACCTGGAGCATTATGCATTTTTGTCACAATTGTTAGTGGGTGGTTTAGACATTTTGGCAAGTCCAATATGGCCGCCAAACGCGCTACATTTTGATTGGTTCACTTCTGCCATGTTTCTGACGTAGCGCCTTCCCTTGAAAAAACTCAGTGGCACTCAGTGCCTAATTATATCTCTCAAATTTCGGCCCAATCCGCTCAGTGGGTCTGGAGTCATTTTGGCAAAAATTAGGCTATCCAAGATGGCCACCAAACCATTTGGCCAATCAAGTTCCCTTGAAACAAACTTGGTGCAGCTCTTGCCCTAGATGATATTTCATGCATTTTGAATTGATCCCCCAAACGGTTTTAGAGAAGATTTTTAAAGACATTTTAAAGTGTCCAGTTTCTTTGACGGATCAACTTCTCTTGAACAAACTTTAATGGCCCTTAGTCCATAATCATATATCACTAATTTCGGCTTGATCGCTTCAGCGGTTCTGGGGAAGGAGTCGTTTTTGCAAAAATGATGTCATCCAAGATGGCCGCTGAACCATTTAGTCAATCAAGTTCCCTTGAACAAACTTGGTTCAACTTTTACCACAGATCATATTTCATGAGGTCTGAATTGATCCCTCAAACGGTTTTGGGAGAAGATTTTAGACATTTCTAAAAATCAGCTGAAATCCAAGATGGCCGCCGGCCAAATTGGCATATCGGCTATATTTGAACAAAATGGAATCTCTATGCCCTAAGGATGTTTCCTGCCAAATATAATTGAAATCGTCCCAGTAGTTCGCGAGAAGACATTTTAAATTTCCCATTGCTTTAGTATGGGAGCTTTTGGCGGGAAAATGATCCAAGATGGCCGCTAAACCAATCATCCGACAGTTTCGAAAATTGCAAAGTTAATATCAGAATACCCAAAAACCTATATAAAAACAATTTCAACCTCAAAATCCATCAAATAAAAAAATCTAATATGGCTGCCAAACATGCTATATTTTGATTGGCCCACGGCGGCCATGTTTTTTGACGGATCAACTTCTCTTGAACAACGTTTACTGGCCCTTAGTCCGTAATCATATCTGTTAAATTTTGGCCTGATCCCTTCAGCAGTTCTGGAGAAGTGATTTTCGCTAAAACTAGGTCAACCAAGATGGCAGGCGAACCATTTGACCAATCAAGTTCCCGTGAGCAAACTTGGTTGAGCTCTTGCCCTGGATCATATTTCATGAGCTTTCCTTCAATCCCTCAAGCGGTTTCGGAGATTTTTTAGACGTTTCTAAAAATCAGCCAAAATCCAAGAGGGCCGCCGGCCAAATTGGCCGATCGGCTTCGTTTGAACAAACTTGGATCCCTATGCCCTAAGTATGCTTCCTGCCAATATAATTGAAATCGTCGTAGCGGTTCTTGAGAAGTCGTTTTAAAGGAAAAGTTGACGGACGGACGATGGACACACGACGGACGTTCGCCACGACATAATATCACTTGGCCTTTTAGGCCAGGTGAGCTAAAAAGACTATTTGATGGATAGACAGACAAACAAGCAGTGTGATTAGTACATCCACTCGCTTTAATGATAAACATTATTCACATATTTGTTCACAACTGAGAAAGCAATTATCATATTCTTTCACTCTGGATTACTAGATGTAAAATCAGATTTGTATTACATCTATTCGACTAATCTTTGTTACCATGGCAGCAATTCTGACCATTACAATCTGAAAGCTGTAAATGCAATTTATGATCACATTCCACTATTTCTTTGGTGCATGCTAGCTGGGGTTAATTTGGAAACTGTTGCTACAACGTGCTGCTATCCGAGACACCCATGGTTTGAAATAAAACCTCAAATTTAACAGTAACATAGCTATCACCAGTTCATGGTAGGAAGATTGTCAATCACAGAAGCATAATAATCATTAATCACCTTTCCATCATTGTATAAATTAGGATTAAATCTAACAGTTCCTTTGCCGGTTGTCTCCAGGTTAACGTATGGTGGTGAGTTTGGGTAATCCTGTGGGAAGTAGATATCAAATTCAAAGCAGCCATTAGCGTACGGAGTGTCATCTGGTGCAGTAATCAAAACCTGAACAAAATACAATAAGTAACTAGATATTAGCCTTTTAACCCTCATATCAGCCAAAAATGCCTTCTGTAGGTCTTGAGAAATGTCAATTTGGAGACCAAGAGAAGACTATTTTTGAAAATTTACCACTGCAATGACTGGCTCGATAACTGAGCCAGTAATTCCAGTGATAAACTCTCAAAAATAGTCTTCTCTTGGTCTGCAAATTGACATTTTCTTTGAAAAAGATGAATTATTTTTAACAGATTCAAGGCTTAAATGATTAAACAAACACTAAATATTGTCAGGTCGCTATATAAAGTGAAAACACCCCTACAATCTCAAATCTATACATAAATTTATTCCGCTGAAGCTGTTTGGCCTGAATTCTTTCAGTATTGATATATCAAAATCCAGGCAAAACATGGGGACAACAATTAAAATACAACTGGTAGATATTTTTCACATCAGTTTAAAATCTAGTATGGGAGAGATCAGAATTGACCAATCAGATTCATTAGCTAAAATTTAAGTACCAGGATGCTCCCTGCCAAATTTGACTCAAATCAGCACAGTCACTCTTGCCAAAATGATTCAAAATAAGCTTTAAGGATACACTTTTATTGAAGTTCTCTGAAAAGTGTTCATTGTATATGTCACCTTCATAATGTCCAGTCTTTCCTCATCACATCGTACAAACACACTACTGCTGACGGACAGAGGAAGTGACGTGGACAGCGTGACTGCTTCCTGTGCCAGACGACGTGCTCGGGCAGCATTTGATACCTCCACGGCTCCTTTAACGTTGTTCTCGAAGTGATGTGGAATAACAAACTTCAGCCCATTATTGCTGTCTTCCACAACCATTTCATAAGTGTCTAAAAACGGATAAAAACAGTGACAATAAGAACTCAAATATAGTTCAAACATTAAGCAATTCATTCCAGACATTGCATAGTATCTGAATGTCAAGGCAAGAATACAGGAAACTGGTCAAATATTTTGAAACTAATTTAACTGGAACCTATTGCTGCTATAGACATAAACGGCTTAATTAGTTTCAATGTATTTAGCAGAATGCTCCTTACACATCATAAAGACGTTGTCATATCTAATCTGTAAGGCTTAACCGTTTCACCTACAAATCCCTGAAAAAGTAAATTCTATACGATATAAAACGTATTCTGTAAAATATTTTTTCCAGTACGGTTGTCTTGAAAATGAAATGTGGAATTCATCAGTAAAAGAGTTAACGGATCCACTTTTATTGCAAAAAAACTAGCACTAACTCACCAAACTGTAAGTCCTTCATGATGCGCAAGTATCTCGCATCAGCTGCAGCACCTGCTGACATATGCACTTTTTTACCACGAGATGGAGATGATTCACATGACTTCCTAGCTTCATCTGAAACACACACACCCACACAGACATCAAATAGCAATCATGCTATCTCGTAACAAGACACAGAGTGAGTCTGTATCACTAACCTGTCATTACAAGCGACGCATTGAGACTCTATTAGTGGATCTCCAGAATAATAGATAAATCCAATTTGTCACTCAAGCATATGATGTCATAATCAGTTACGTCATATGTAGGCTGGCTGATATCACAATCAAAATGCGCTATGAATGACATATTTATGTCCTTTATGACCATTGAATAGTCGGTCAAGGATACAAATTGTATGTCATTGCGATTTAATAAACATTCTGTTGAATATTTTAAAATTAATTTGACTGGGTGGTGTAACTGCCATACAGAGCAACATCACCCCGTCAAATAAGTTTCAAAATATTCAACAGGTTACTTGCATAGCTCCTGTGAAATTGGGATTCTGGGAATTCAGGATTCAAAGTATATAAATCAACACTAACATGCACAAAGAATGGGCTGAGCTTAGTTAGAAATGGGCAGGCATGATTTAGAAATTGAGCATATTGTTTTCTTCAAATCAGCTTGAGCAGGGTTATGCCCTGCAATCATGACCCCATAAATCTGCAAGGTCGCAGCTGTAGTGCATACACACTTGCTTTCTGGACAGTGGCTCAATTCAGATGGCAATTGAAGGATTTGAGAAATCAGATTCCTCTGAACAATGTGTTCAATACAAATAACTGTCGAAACTACAGCGAGAACAGGAATTTTCTATCATGTTCAGGGAACCGTGAAAAGTAAATCATGCCGACCTACTTATGACATAAGACACCTTTATAAATCGATACACCAAGTTTAACTAAGTACTGTATATGAAAACCGCTTGAAATCATAGCCCAGATGAGAATTTGATGCTCAGCGAACTACAAATATGTTCCACAGACCTCTTTTTGATACACAACACACCATTAACCGACAATGCATTTATCCACATCCCTAAATAACCGATATCTTTCTAACATACATACACTTTGTATCTGTAACACTAGCTTGTAGCGAGGGCTGAGGATCAGCATCAAACTGACAGCTAAATAGCTAGATTAATCGCAATGACATTAAGCTCTGACAACAAAAACTAAATCAATGTGTGAAATTCTGTTGACTATGATATCACATTGATATAGGTTACAGGACTAAATGTTAGCTGACTTTAATCAGAGTTTTACAAAAACTGATTTCCCAGTAGCGATAATGACTTCGATTGAGACCATGGGCTGTCCTAAATAATGCTTCATACCGTTAAGCTTTAATATAACAACATACACAATAACATCTTGCAGGCAGGGTGAGTGTGACGGTGACAATACACAGGCCATTCTACCATCTATCTAAGTGTTGAGAAGAGCCATAGTGGACGGATCCGACCTGTCACTACAGTATGATGTCATAGTCAATTACAGCACATGTAGGCTGACGCCACAATCATAATTGACAGAGAATACTCCGTTACGTAGCTGGAAAGTCTGTCAAGTGTATGAATTGTATGTCTTTGATGAATTTACTATTTCATAAACATAATATTGAATATTTTGAAACTAATTTGTTTTGGAGCCATAGGCAGCAACAGCACCCAGTCAAAATAGTTTCAAAATATTAAACTTAACTATGTAGTTACCTTGAAATTGGGATTCTGGGAATTCAGGATTTAAAGTATATACATTTATCTCAATACAAGTAAACAAAGTGGGCGGAGCTTAGTTAGAAATGGGCGGGGCATAGCTAGGAATGGATCCGTTTATTGCTGGATTGCGTGAATAGGCAGGTGGGATAACCTGGGTTAGGTTCTCACATTATTTGATACTTTCCTATCATGTGCACTATTATTAAATGACATGTACTTACTGTGTACAGTAGAACGGTGAATAATAGATACTTACCATTTTCAATTTGTTTAAGTCTATCCATAGCAAGCTGTACAATCTGTGCTGTCTCCTGAATGTCTGGAATCAATAATGCCAACCCTTCATTCTCCTCCTCCTCGACCTGACTACGATTCTTCCCCTTGTTTGACCTGAAAGCAATACAGGAAATCAGAAATACCAGCAAATATGCTTGAGAGAATACCTGTGTTTGGAACCAAGATTGTGGTCTGTAAGGAAGGTGGTCACAAAACCACATGTATTAATCTTTAACCCTCAAATTGGTAACAAAAATTTCAATTTGCTGCAGATGGACATTGACTAAGCAAAGGTTTGATATATGTTGATGAATTAGACTTTAGTACCATTAACTCTTAACCCTTTAACGGTCAAGCCAGCTAAAACCAGCCTCTGCAGTGGTCTTGAGGAATGTCCATTTGGTGGCCAAGAGATGAGTATTTTTGAAAATTTACCACTGGAATGACTGGCTTGATAACCGAGCCAGTAATTTCAGTGGTAAATTTCCCAAAAATACTCTTCTCTTGGCCTGCAAATGGACATTCAATGAGCAAATCTTTTGATTTTCTTGACCAAATTTTACCGGTAGAGTTAAATGGTCAAGTCGGCCTAAGCAAGTTTCTTAATGCCTAACGCACACAAGGCAATCTAGCTGAGCTAACTGACTCACGTTTTTTTGCTCAGCCGACAGCACTTGTGTGCGGATGATTTTTGTGAGGAATTCACCTTGCGAGGCCTGGAGGAAAATACCCGCCACGTTTCATATTTTTTCCCTCGTGAGGCAAAAACCCCAACGTGTGCAGATGTCATAAGCCACGTGCTCAGCCGCAGAAATCAACTGCCCAATAAAAACATGTGGTTTGTCCACATAATTCAGAGCAAAAATGGCATCTCCCCTTGCAATTGTTAGCGACAATTTATTAGAGGAGAGATTGATCGACTCATGGCCACAGGGGTAGATCTTAAATTTTTTATTTCACTAACCTGTTTTATAAATTACACTAGTCCACAGATAAGCATACTAGTCCTGCAAAAGAGTGGGGTCCGGGTGCCCTTCCTCAGAAAACCCCCACAAAAACAAGTAGGTGCTTATTGAATGTCCACTTATAGGCCAAGAGACCTATTGTTTTAATTTACAACTAGAATGACTGGCTCGGTTTTCGAGCCAGTCATTCCAGTGGTAAATTTTCAAAAATAGTCATCTCTTGGTCTGCAAATGGACACTTCCCAAAACAACTACATAAGCCGTTTTGGCTGACTTCAGTGTTAAAGTAGTCATGCACCACCCACCACCCCCTTCCCCTTCATGTTATTTCCTAAGGTCAGCAAACTGTCAAATTTAGTCATTACAGTTACATGTCATGGTTGGGGTATGGTGTTTGGGACTCATTGCTATTAATCAACTAACTAATCAGTCATGCCAACCAAATTTCAATTCTGAATGAAAATATATTTTTATATCAAAAATTTGTTTATTTTATATCTAGCTGTGTTATGGCGCATACACAATTCGCCTACCATATTTCGCTTAATTGAAGCCTAGGCTTCTATTAGGACAAGAGGTGTTCAATTTCCAACACAACATCTCTGAGAAAGGGGGTGGGCTTATATTAGTTTTCCCAAGAGTTTTCTAAAACTGATACCACGGAAATTCAACACATTTTCTCCCGTAAAAATTCCCACCACCTACAACTATGTTTAATGTATACCTCAAAACATCACCGGGGAAGTGAAATTATTTGATTTGAGCTTCTAAATATTGCGTATCCTTTAATAAAGGTCGTTTATTACGTCAAAATTAATCCACAATTTGACATAAAATGGCGTCGCGAAAAAATACAAATCACGTGATTCGCCTCCAATTGAAGAGTTTATTTTAGAGCGAGTACTCGGATATAAATATTCTGGAATCGGGGACACGGAACTGGGGAATTTCTATATATTATCATTGCGCGATAGGAACTGAGTATTATACTGATCTGAATAACGGGTACCCGTTTGATAAACTCTCGTTAGCGTAAATCTCGCGAGAACACACCGCCTCCCATCGCAAAAGAGCCGCTGGCTCACCAACTTAAGAAGCCGGCTATATTGTCATTCGTAATAATTCAATTTGGGTCATTTAATGTTGATCGGCGTTACAAAATTGATGTGCATTTTCTCCAGTGCATGTTTGGTACATAAATTTGGTTTTAAAATATATTTATAAGTCCGTGAAGGTATTTAATCACGCTAAGACTGTTTTATGCGCATTTTGACTACAAAGGTGTAGAATAAACTTTATTATATCTTGAACATACGTGGCCTACTATTAGTATTAATCTAATAGGTGGTCGAGATTTACAAATCCGAGGTCTGTATTGACTTCTAGAGGGGCTGGAAATGTATCAGGCCAGAGATCGGTCTTAAGTAGACACACCCTGTGTGACACGATTGTTATTATTATACACACTATTCCTACAAATTTGCTCTTAAAAAAATTGTCCTATACAATCTGCTGTGTTAGGGGGTGGGCTTCTAATACAGAGTTTTGCCGTTTTGAAATTGCTAAGAAATCATTGGAGCTCATATGTCAAAGTTAGGGGGTGGGCTTCTATTAGAGCATAGGCTACAATTAAGCGAAATACGGTATAGAGATACACTAGCATTCTAAAGAATGTGGCATATTGGAAAATGAATACATATTATTGGTATAATAATACTTGTCATTCTGAATTCTGAGATTTGTTTTCAAGGAGGTATATTTAGAAGCGAGTTTGACTGAAAGAAATTGAATCACTTACAAGTTATTCAGATTTTTTTCAAAACAGTTAGCAGAGCTCCACCTTTCACATACATGTATCATTACATATATACCATAGAAGGAAACGTGTTAACACTCCACATTTTCACTGACTAGTTCTTTATTTAGAAGGGGAATTCAAGTTTTTGCTTCCTATTTGATTAAGATGGGACTACGGTATAGAAGTGCTCACAAGATAGGTTATTGCAATTAGAATATTGTTCATTTAATCTTGGCCAGTGTTTTACCTATATAATCCCAGGTTAGAAGCGCTAATATATTGTTTACTGTAATAAGAGAGCAGATCTTTTAATGTGTCGGTAAACTAAATCATGTGAAGAGAATTTACAGTTGTTATTGAGCAAAGTAATACTTTGGTCTACCAAAATTGTTGTCAATTTCATATTAGTCCGGGAGCCAATTTTCAAAAGGGGTCTAGAAGAATGGTTTCGTAGCACACCCAGTATTCAGAAGTTTTGTCTATATTATGCTAGACCGATGTCTTGGGTATATTCTGAGCCGTGTTGTACAAGAAAATTGTGGTATCACTAACCTGTGAGAAGCCCATTTACAATAGGTGTTGAATGTAGCTCTCAAACAATTTTCACAATGGTAAATTTTTCACAAACTTAAGCGCATGTTATATCAATACAATCTTAACCAAAATGGAAAGGAGTGATCGTATATCGCAGATTTATACATAATCAACCTCGTTTAAGACACCCGTATGTTGCTTTGTACATATTGGGGCACTTAGGTCTTCTTGTGACTAGCAATACCTTAGCTACAACAATGCCGATGTTTTCTAGATTTTTCATAATTAAACTTTTAACTGACATGCAGTGCATGTCTACACAAGCTGGCAGGACATATTTATCACGTGAGCAAATGAGAGAATGTTACTCATCCGTGTCAGAGTCATCTTCGACAATTGTATGCTGAACATTGTCACACATTTCACCTCCCATACAAAGGCATGCTTCAGTGCAGAGTAGATTGTTAGCCTTGCATTGACAGAGATCTGTTCTTTTGCAGGCAGACTTTTGACATCTACATGATGTGAGTTCAATTAATCCAAATGGAGCAGGATCCTTTGACATTAGAACAGGCTTGAGTAGACCATCCACTATACTCCAGCCATGTCCATTTGGAGATGGAAGATTCTGAACAGCTTGCAATGAACGTCTCCAAACAAGAGCTTGAAAATTGGCCCTTTCGGTGTGATGCTTTAGACTATTCGATGTAGGTGGAAGATTTTCATTTCTTTGTCTCTTTTGACAAAAGAGCCAATAACGGGTTTCATCAGCTGTCTTTCCCACATCCCTGGTGGTATACAACTCACAGACAAATTTCTCACATAGAATTGCAGTATTCGGTGATAAGTCAACATGTTCGCTAAGCTAAGCTGATGACATTCAGATGACTTTAAGAGATTGAATGCTTTTCTCTTAGCGACTCCAAATAATGCACTAGTGCTATCACAACCTGTAAGAGAATGAAACCCAGGCAAAGACAGACAGATAGCTGGGCCCAGTACTTGAGCAACTGTATGTATTGGTATGTATCGCAATTTGTCCTTTGTGCCCGTACGGAACCATAGTTCAGAACAGTGAAGCGAACGATACGTATATATACTAAGTACTGCCACGTCTGTATCAGGAGACTGTATAACAACACGCATGTGTTCGCTGAAATGACAACAACATCCATTCCATCGTTAAATCCACCAGCAAGAATGACGCAATTGTCGGCAGATAGCATATTTGGACCAGTATCACGCCACCGCTTGCTGAGAAATGCAACCAGGTTACTTTTGTTGCTTGGATTGCTGATGTACTTGGCCCATTGCTTTGGAACGGGAGTATTTTCTCCAGCAATCTTTACTTCCAATGCTGTTGATGACCCACGTTTTAGCCGCTCTTCCGCTTTGAGAGATTCCAGTCTATCATATCTGTCAAAAACTATATCTACTCTGTTGCAGTCTTCTTGATTCAGTGGAACTGTAAAGATGTGCCAGTATTTATCAGCCAATTCTCCAAATGTAGACGTACCTCCAGTTTTAACCATTTGCACAATTGCCATGCCATCTACTACATAAGCTGTTGCGCCTGTCTTGTCAACAGGTGGAAGCCGTCCATCAACATTTACTTCCTTTTCTAGTTCACTTAACAAAACACTTTTCACATTCTTTCTTAGAGTCCCATCCGTATGTGACAATGATAGTGGAACAGCAGACAGTTCATACGTCATCACTAGTTTTAAATCAACATCTCTGGACCTTGCGGCAATAATTAATCGACCAAATAGTTCGCGGTCAGATCTCACATTGTGAATTTTTTCAGCATTTGTTTTGAGTTTTTTCTTCTGCGCTAGGCTGGCAAATGTTTTAAGTTTTAAGTGTGGCAACGTGTCCCAAAAGCTTCTCGTGTTAGTGTCCAGCCGCTCCTGAACAAAATTTTCCATAATCTCCTTACCAATGTCATAGGCGGAAACAAGTCTCTTGGCGATTTCACTAGGCAATACCACGCCAGTTGCAATGTTTACAAGCGGAAGACACTCGCTGTCGTCGTTTTCCGCAATATTAAAGGGATTGGTCATTATATCTGATGAGAACATCGAAAGTATCTTCTGCACATCGGTTTCATCCCTGTTCATTCGATTAGTCCCCATTTCCTTATGTACTCCAAACATGTGACTATCTTGTAACCCACACATTTGCTTTGTGACCGTTGTTATGGCTGCCCTCTCGTGGCTAGTTAAAAACCACCTCTCCAGAGCTCCTGGCTTTTGTGTTATTCCAATAATACCACCTCGCTTTTTGGAATCCAAATTAATCGATTGCTCTAAGGCCATATCTGTCCACACTTGATTGAATGGATGGTCTGAGCGACTTACGGAATGATTTCCATTCAAGAATTGTTCATGTACATGGGGATGTGTACTTGGAAGCATCTTCATGTCCGCAAGATATATTGGCAGCCATCTTGCATAATTGGTTCTGTCCATGCTGTAGAAATATGGCGCCATAGCAGATGTGAGGTGTAGTATTCATTTTAATTTGTTTTTCCGCACCGATTACCACCACATCCATCTGTCTCATTCCAACCACCATTACCTGGGTGCTTTGTCAACAGTGGTACAGCTGGATATACAGATTCTATGATGGAGTTAGTATACATACATAAAATATAACCTTCACATTTCACCCTCGCCTTTGGTATATGCATGCAAAATGTATGTTGGATATATGTTAGGTCGATATCCGTCTAAATATCATATATGGTGAATCTAATACGATATTACTTTGAGTTATGACACGATCATGCTTATATCGTTGTGCACTGTGGATACAGCCAAAGCCTAGACCCCCTATGCAAAGAAATCAGGATAACTAATTAGTGCTACCACAATTTGTTTGTACAACAGGGCTTAAAATGTGTGGGACATGTCCCCCAAGCCACAGCAAGTGTCAGACCTTCCGAATACTGGGTGTGCTACGTCACGATTCTGACCTAGCTTTAGCTCCTGGACTATATTAAAAGTTATCGCCATAATTACCTCTCCAACTAAAATAAATGTGAAAAAAACAAGATTTTAGAAATAGTTCTGTATATTTTACCGTATTTAATGAAATATTCACCATTGAAAAATCTTTCATCTCCACTCATATGTTATCCTTAATTACAAAATGCAATATCAGATATGCCTTCGTGGAGATTCAGAGTGTCTGAAAGACAAACTAGAATAATATGATGCCTGGCCACCACAGCACATAAGATGTGCCAAATTTATACTGTGAAGTGTCGCAAAAACAAACTTCTTATCTCGAACATTCTTTTCGAATAATATTCTGAACAATGATCGCGCAACATAAGCGTAAAATTTCTATTGTGAAGTATCTAAAAATGAACCTCTTAATTATCTCAACCGTTCGGTTTAGGTGTTTAGAACAAGAGGCCCAAGGGGCCTGTGTCGCTCACCTGGAGCACCATGAATTTTTGTCAAAATTGTTGGTGGGTTGTTTAACAGTCTTTTAAATGAGTTTGTGGACATTTTTGCAAGTGAAATATGGCCACCAAACACACTACATTTCGATTGGCCCACAGCGCCCATGTTTTTTTGATGGATCAACTGCCGTTGAACAAATTTTAATGGCCCAAATTTCGGCCAGATCTCTTCAGCGGGGAATTGGCCGATCGGGTTCATTTGAACAAACTTGGATCCTTATGCCCTAAGGATGCTTCCTGCTAAATATAATTGAAATCGGCCTGGTAGTCCTCAAGAAGATATTTTTAATTTCCCATTGCTTTAGCATGGGAGCTTTTGATGAGAAAATTATCCAAGATGGCCACCAAACCGTTTATCCGACAGTTTCGAAAATTGTAAATTTGAGCTCAGAATACCCAAAAACCTATATAGAACCAATTTTGGCCTCAAAATCCATCAAATAAAAAAATCCAATATGTCCGCCGAACACGCTACATTTTGATTGGCCCATGGCGGCCATGTTTTTGACGGAACAACTTCCTTTGAACAAACTTTAATGGCCTTTAGTCCCTAATCATATCTCCCAAATTTTGGCCTGATCCATTCAGCGGTTCTGGAGAAATCGTTTTCGGGAAAACTAGGCCATCCAAGATGGCTGCCGAACCATTCGGTCAATCAAGTCGTCTTAAACACGCTTTGCTTACCTCTTTGCCTAGATGAGGTTTTATAAGTTTTGAATCGATTCCCCAAGCCGTTTCGGAGAACGAGATTTTTAAAGACATTTCTAAAAATCGGCTGAAATCCAAGATGGCCATTGGCCAAATTGGCCGATTGGCTTCGTTTGAACAAAATGAAATCGCTATGCCATAAGGATGCTTCCTGCCAAATATAATTCAAATCGGCCTAGTAGTTCTCGAGAAGACATTTTAAATTTCCCATTGCTTTAGTATGGGAGCTTTTGGGGGGAAAATGATCCAAGATGGCCGCCAAACCGTTTATCCGACAGTTTTGAAAAGTGGAAATTTGAGATCAGAATACCCAAAAACCTATATAAAACCAATTTCGGCCTCAAAATCCATCAAATAAAAAAATCCAATATGGCCGCCAAACATGCTATATTTTGATTGGTCCACGGCGGCCATGTTTTTTGACGGATCAACTTCTCTTGACCAAACTTTACTGGCCCTTAGTCCCTAATCATATCTGCCACATTTCGGCCTGATCCCTTCAGCGGTTCTGGAGAAAGTTATTTTCACCAAAACTAGGTCAACCAAGATGGCCGCCGAACCATTTGACCAATCAAGTTCCCTTGAACAAACTTGGTTCAGCTCTTGCTCTAGATCATATTTCATGAGATTTGCATCAATCTCCTAAGCGGTTTCGGAGAAAATTTTTAGACGTTTCCTAAAATCGACCTAAATCCAAGATGGCCGGCCAGAGATTTTTAGACGTTACCTAAAATCGGCCTAAATCCAAGATGGCCACCGGCCAAATTGGCCGATCGGGTTCATTTGAACAAACATGGACCCCGATGCCCTAAGGATGCTTCCTCCCAAATATAACTGAAATTGGCCCAGTGGTTCTTGAGAAGAAGTTATTTAAAGGTAAAGTTGATGGACGACGGACGGACGGTCGCCACAGCATAAGCTCACTTGGCCTTTCAGGCCAGGTGAGCTAATAATATGAAGTGACAGCTTTAGATAACTCTAGATTAGCCATTTTAAAACTATGTCATATTATATACAGAAATTGGATAATTGGCTTATGTTGCGAACAGTGGTGCATGTTTCCCACAATTTTAAGGATTATGTTTATCAATATCATGGAATATTTAATTTTGGCGAGTCTAATGGATAATTTTGACAAGAATTTTGCACTAGTCCACCGGACATGTGGCTAATAGACTATGAGTAGTCCGTGTGGGAATCAGGTAGTCTCAGACTAGCGGCCATAACTGAAGATCGAACCCTGAGCCAGATTACCATTGCCTCTATTATAATTTAAAGGTGCATATTCACTCTAGAATGCCTGAAAATATATAAAATAGTATACTTTTAGAGGCTTAAGCCATGTGTCTACGTGTAGTGAAACGAAATAAATTTTAGCAAATGATTTCATTCTGTACAAATTAAAATAACAAGAGAAAGTCAGCTGGAGGCTGACAATACCCCCCCCCCCCCCCCCAACCACACCCCACCTTCCCCAACATGTGTACATTCCCGTCTTTTCATTGTCTACAATCCTCTTGCCACATTTCATCCAATTGCCTAGGAAACTGTAGAAGTTGCAGCGACAAGATTTTTGGCCCCCCAAAATCAGTCATGCATGACCAATGTAAAAACATTTAATACTAGGCACATCTTTGGGTGGTGTACATCCTACCAAGTTTCATCCAACTCCATCGGTAACTGTAAGAGGTTTTTTTGGATGTACGGACAGACGATGTATGCACACACACACACACACACACACACACACACACACACACACACACACCATAACAAACTCCACCCCACCCCAACCCAAACACGCCACAAAAAATCTGTCAGGCATCAACATCTTTGGTTGGTGTACAATCATCCTGCCAAGTTTCATCCAATTCCCTCTGTAACTGTAGGAGTTGCGGCGACAAGATTTTCGGGATGTACGGACAGATGAAGTACGGCCACCAAAATCAGTCATGCATGACCGATACAATTTTTTTTAACAATAGGCTCATCTTTTGGTGGTGTACAATCATCCTGCCAAGTTTCATCTAATTCCCTCTGTAACTATAGGAGTTGCAGACACGAATTTTGGGATGTACGGACAGACGAAGTACGGCCACCAAAATCAGTCATGCATGAGCGATGAAATTTTTTTTTTTAACATTAGGCACACCTTTTGGTTGTGTACAATCATCCTACCAAGTTTCATCCAATACCCTCTGTAATTGTAGGAGTTGCACCAACGAGGTTTTCGGGACATACATATGTACAGACAGGACAGAAGCATAATACCCTGCTACGCGTAATAAGTATCAACATTATCAGAATGGCTCAGTAAATGTTATATTGGATAAGCATCAACATTATCAGACTGGCTGAGTAACTGTTATATTGAATGAGCATCAACATTATCAGACTGGCTGAGTAACTGTTATATTGAATGAGCATCAACATTATCAGACTGGCTGAGTAATCGTTATATTGATTGAGCATCACCAGTATCAGACTGGCTGAGTAATTGTTATATTGAATGAGCATCAACATTATCATACTGGCTGAGTAATTGTTATATTGAATGAGCATCACCATTATCAGACTGGCTGAATAACTGTTATATTGAATGAGCATCAACATTATCAGTCTTGCTGAGTAACTGTTCTATTGAGTGAGCATCAACATTATCAGACCGGCTGAGTAACCGTTATATTGAATGAGCATCAACATTATCAAGCTGGCTCCGTAACCGTTATATTGAATGAGCATCAACATTATCAAGCTGGCTGCGTAACCGTTATATTGAATGAGCATCAACATTATCAGGCTGGCTGAGTAAATGTTATATTGAATGAGTATCAAAATTATCAAGCTGGCTGAGTAACTGTTATATTGAATGAGCATCAACATTATCAGACTGGCTGAGTAACTGTTATACTGAATGAGCATCAACATTATCAGACTGGCAGAGTAACTGGTATATTGAATGAGCATCAACATTATCAAGCTGGCTGAGTAACTGTTATATTGAATGAGCATCAACATCATCAGACTGGCAGAGTAACTGTTCTATTGAATGAGCATCCATATTATCAGGCTGGCTGCGTAACCGTTATATTGAATGAGCATCAACATTATCAAGCTGGCTGCGTAACTGTTATATTGAATGAGCATCAACATCATCAGACTGGCTGAGTAACTGTTATATTGAATGAGCATCAAAATTATCAAGCTGGCTGAGTAACTGTTATATTGAATGAGCATCAACATTATCAGACTGGCTGAGTAACTGTTATACTGAATGAGCATCAACATTATCAAGCTGGCTGAGTAACTGTTATATTGAATGAGCATCAACATTATCAAGCTGGCTGCGTAACCGTTATATTGAATGAGCATCAACTTTATCAAGCTGGCTGCGTAACCGTTATATTGAATGAGCATCAACATTATCATACTGGCTGAGTAATTGTTATATTGAATGAGCATCAACATTATCAAGCTGGCTGCGTAACCGTTATAGTGAATGAGCATCAACATTATCAGGCTGGCTGAGTAAATGTTATATTGAATGAGTATCAAAATTATCAAGCTGGCTGAGTAACTGTTATATTGAATGAGCATCACCATTATCAGACTGGCTGAATAACTGTTATTTTGAATGAGCATCAACACTATCAGACTTGCTGAGTAACTGTTCTATTGAATGAGCATCAACATTATCAGACCGGCTGAGTAACCGGTATATTGAATGAGCATCAACATTATCAAGCTGGCTGCGTAACCGTTATATTGAATGAGCATCAACATCATCAGACTGGCAGAGTAACTGTTCTATTGAATGAGCATCAACATTATCAGACTGGCTGAGTAACCGTTCTATTGAATGAGCATCAACATTATCAGACCGGCTGAGTAACCGTTATATTGAATGAGCATCAACATTATCAAGCTGGCTGCGTAACCGTTATATTGAATGAGCATCAACATTATCAAGCTGGCTGCGTAACCATTATATTGAATGAGTATCAACATTATCAAGTGGCTGAGTAACTGTTATATTGAATGAGCATCAACATTATCAAGCTGGCTGCGTAACCGTTATATTGAATGAGCATCAACACTATCAAGCTGGCTGAGTAACTGTTATATTGAATGGGCATCAACATTATCAGGCTGGCTGAGTAACTGTCATATTGAATGAGCATCAACATTATTAGGCTGGCTGAGTTACTGTTATATTGAATGCGCATCAACATTATCAGGCTGGCTGAGTAACCGTTATATTGAATGAGCATTGGCATTATCAGGCTGGCTGAGTTAGTTATCTTGAATGAGCATCAACATTATCAGGCTGGCCGAGTAACTGTTCTATTGAGTGAGCATCAACATTATCAGTCTGGCTCAGTAACCGTTATATTGAATGAGCATCAACATTATCAAGCTGGCTGCGTAACCGTTATATTGAATGAGCATCAACATTATCAAGCTGGCTGCGTAACCGTTATATTGAATGAGTATCAACATTATCAAGCTGGCTGAGTAACTGTTATATTGAATGAGCATCAACATTATCAAGCTGGCTGCGTAACCGTTATATTGAATGAGCATCAACATTATCAAGCTGGCTGCGTAACCGTTATATTGAATGAGCATCAACACTATCAAGCTGGCTGAGTAACTGTTATATTTGTGAGCATCAACATTATCAGGCTGGCTGAGTAACTGTCATATTGAATGAGCATCAACATTATCAGGCTGGCTGAGTTACTGTTATATTGAATGCGCATCAACATTATCAGGCTGGCTGAGTTAGTTATCTTGAATGAGCATTGGCATTATCTGGCTGGCTGAGTTAGTTATCTTGAATGAGCATCAACATTATCAGGCTGGCCGAGTAACTGTTATCTTGAATGAGCATCAACATTATCAGGCTGGCTGAGTTACTGTTATCTTGAATGAGCATCAACATTATCAGGCTGGCTGAGTTACTGTTATCTTGAATGAGCATCAAAATTATCAGTCTGGCTGAGTTACTGTTATCTTGAATGAGCATCAAAACTATCAGACTGGCTAAGTAACTGTTATATTGAATGAGCATCAACATTATCAAGCTGGCTGAGTAAATGTTATATTGAATAAGTATCAAAGAAAAAACAAGAGCAACCAGAGATTGCACACACCATTTTGTCACATTGCAATCTTTTTATGTTCCGAATTTCCTTTATTTTCCAGATTTTTTCGGATCATGCCCAGAGCTATGGAATCCTAGTGTATGGTCACAACCTTTACTGTGTTCAAATTTGAACCAAATCAGACTGGTAATTTATGATATATCCTGAATTTGATCCGATCCGGATTCCTTTATACACATCACAGTCTTGAAATCAGACAGACAGACAGAGACACACGCACACAGTCAGACAGACATGATCACAATACCATTACTAAGCGAGGGTAATAATAAACAAGCACTCACTTGAGTCGTGCTGCATACGTATCAACACAAGACCTCATTTTCTGCAACAGGGCTCCTATACAATTAGCATCAGAGACATCTTGACTTTCACGATCCATCAGTAACATACTCAGTACAGGAGTGACAGCAAATGCACGCAGCAGTTCGAGCAGTGATCGACACAGAGGTACATGTCTTGCCATATCAAGCACAGAATCATTACGTAGATAGGAGCAGATTGTTGGCACTGTGCATGATTGAAGCAGTAGTTCCAGGAGAATGGAGGACATATTGGCTGGACTGGTGCTCGATTCAGTTTCTGTCAGGAATGAGGCTGTCTCAAAATTCTTTGGTATACACCCAGCAGGGTTGATGAAACTAGCTAAAACCTGTTAAAGGGAAACACAAATAGAGAAGGGTCAAAGCATGCCAAATAATGATTTTGTACAATATTTGCATATTGTTCGAATTCTAAATAGTAAATTTTGACACGAAAGGCTAGTCTTCAATTTTCATGAGAATCACGGAATGACGTCACCGCATGAATGACTATTGTGGTATGATATCATCACATTAATGAGATTTTGTTGTTGAAGACTGATAACTCAAAACATTTCATTCAGATACTATGATATTAATGAAATACAAGAGGCCCAAGGGCCTGTGGCGCTCACCTGGACTATTGGCATTTAAACCATTTGCATTTAAATAGACATGATGGATGACTTTCAGAAAATCCAAGATGGCCACCTAGAGATTGACCAATCAAGATTCTCAGTTAATATGTTGAAGCCTACAGTTATAGGATCGTTCCACCCAAGTTGTGTTGAAATCGGGTTATTGATTGAAGGAGTACCATTTTTAAACTGTTCCGGAAAACTTTCAGAAAATCAGAGATTGCTACCAAAACATTGACCTATCAAAATTCTGAATAGAGGTTACGACAATAGGATCCTTCCAGTCAAAATTGGTTGAAATTTCCCAAGCGATTAATGAGTAGCATTTTAAATGAATTCTCATTTATCGGAAATCCCAAGCTGGCCACCATCAAAATTCTGTATACAAGTTCCGAAGCGTACGGGCCTAGGGTTCTTCCAACTGAGTTTGGTTGAAATTGGCCAAGCAGTTAATGAAGAAGAGCCTTTTAAATGATTTCCCAAAATACTCATAAACTCCAAAATGGCTGGCGGAAAAATTGACCAATCAAAATTCTATATGCAGCTTCTAAAGCCTATAGCCATAGGCTCATTCCAGTCAAGTCCGGCTGAAATTGTTCACACAGTTAATGAGTAGCGTTTTAAACAACTTCCAGCTATTTTTTGGAAAATTCAAGATGGCCACCAGAAAAATGGACCAATCAAAATTCTGTATACAAGTTCTGACAGATACCACGCTAGGGTTGTTTCATCCAAGTTTAACTGAAATCAGCCCAGTGCTTATCGAGTAGGCATTTAAGTGATTTCCAGAAATTTAGAGAAAATCAAAGATGTCCGCTGGAAAAATTGACCAATCAAAATTCTGTATACAAGTTCTGAAACATACCAGTATACTATCCTCGCAAGAAAGTCTGGATGAAATTGTCCAAGCAGTTAATGAGGAGTAGTATTTTAAACGATTTTCCAAAATTTTTCAGAAAATTCAAGATGGGCACCGAAAAAATTGACCAATCAAAATTCTGTATACAGGTTCTGAAGCCTACCCCCAAATGGGCCTTCCAGCCAAATTAGGTTGAAATCCGCCAAGCGGTTAATGAGGAGTAGCGTTTTTAAGCAAAAGTTGACAGACAGACGGCCAGATGCCGGACAGACAGACGGACGAAGGACAGTCGCCATGCCATAAGCTCACTTGACCATTCTGGCCAGGTGAGCTAACAAGAAAAGTAAGTGTGTGCTAAACAAAGACATGGAATGGGAGCTAATGTCCAGCTTTCTAACTTTATTACCTCTCATTTTCTTCTAATCTGAACCCATATCGTTTGTAATTCACGGGCGATGATGTCATACTGTGAATCTTAACCCTTTAACCCTCAAATTTATTCCAGAAAATTTTGTTTTTCTCATAGAAAATGTCCATTTGCAGACCAAGAGAAGACTATTTTTGATAATTTACCACTGGAATGACTGGCTCGGTTATCGAGGCAGTCATTCCAGTGGTAAATTTTCAAAAATAGTCTTCTCTTGGTCTGCAAATGGACATTTCTCAAGACCACTGCAGAAGCTGTTTTAGGTTCCTATGAGTGTTAAAGGGTTAGGAGCTGTCGAAATCGACGATTTTAAACAAAATTTTTATATTGAGAGGTTGTGACACTATGTCAAATACTTTTAATTTCTAAAATACGATACAGGGTTTTAATCTTAGCGTTTCTTATTGAAAACTAATTATCATATGCGATCTTTAAGAGATTTATTAATTATCATACACTTAGTCAATAAATAATCTGGTGAGCTTTGTTAACTATTCCCTATGATATTTGTGTGGCAATGGTGTTTATGTTGTAAATGCCAATGACATACAGTAGTCACTATGATTTTTGGTGTGATAATAGGCCCCCAAACAAAACCCTCTCTAAACCAAAACCCTTTCTAGTGACCCTATTTCTTAGTCTGAACTCAGTTCTTACATGAAATTTAAGCTCTCTAAACCGGAAACCTGTCAAAACTGATCAAATGTGTCAGTCATGTGGTGGTTGGTCCTGAAAAGGTTACATGGTGATAGCGGTATTGGCGAAAACAAGGTTTCTATGAAAGATTGATCAAGTGATGATAGCCGCTGAATGGCTAGATGAGCAGAATTCGTTATGGAAAATGAACTGAAACAAGTTTGTATAGATATAATACTAACCAGAAAGGAGTCTAATTACCTTAAGTAGACAGGTTATATGCTCCTCTTCACTACGCTGTCGTAACAATGCCAGCTCTGCATCCCAGCTTGATGTTGTTGAGCCTGTACCAAAACCTGTACCTTTGGCCCAGTAATTCTGTGATTTGTCCTCTAGAAGAGATGTGCCACCGCCGAGAACTCCAGCTCCACTCGCTATAATACCTGCATGCACTGTGCCTGCGGTGGAGCCAGGTCCAACACTCGATACAGCACCACTATGGGTACTTGTGTGACCATTAGATTGACTAGGTACCTGCAAGCTTGAGATTAGAAGCTGAACCTGCAGGAGAACAAGACATACACAGCTTTTATTTTGATTATTAACTGCATATATGCAGGCCAAGAGTATACTATTTTTCCCCAAAATATTCCAGAAAGACTGGCTCAGTTAATCAGGTCACACATTCTAGGGGTAAATTCTCAATAGTAGTGTTCTCATGGACTGTAAATGGACATTAACTAAGACGGTGGTAAAATTTTCAAAAATAGCCATCTCTTGGTCTGCAAATGTACATTCAATAATCAGATATTTTGATTTTCTTGACCAAATCTTAGCATTAACCCTTTATCCCTAGAATTTTCTCAAGAAAATTTCAATCTCATAGAAAATGTCCATTTGCAGACCAAGAGAAGCTTATTTTTGAAAAATAGGCTTCTCTTGGTCTGCAAATGGACATTTCTCAAGACCAGTGCTGAAGCTGCTTTTGGTGGATATGAGTGTTAAAGGGTCAATGATTAGTTTATAATAGTTAAATAATAATAGTTAAATATTAAGCACATAACCAGTGAAGAGAAGCCATCTTTTAGTAGATATCTGTAACAATAAATTATGTAATACAAGATTCTTTGTCTTAGAACAGTCGAATCCTATCAATACTTGTTATGCGACACACAAACATGGATTATACAAGGTAATGTCTATGGCATTCTTCTTCAATTATCAGAACACAATAATAATGATACTTAATTCCAGATTAAACCGACAAATTTGGGAGTCAACAATTGAGTAGCTTGAGTCAAGGAATAGTTTTGTTTTGGGGTGCTATGTTTAAAAGAATCTTCTACGTAACAAGCGAGCGAGGGGGGGGGGAAGAGTTTATTTGGATTGCTCTCTATGGACAACAATTTTTAAACGCGGCTTTGCAAAAAGATCCAGTATGAAAATTTGTACACATTTTTTCGTGACCAGGAGGGGACATTAACTGCTGGTCAGATATATATATATATATATACTGAACCAAAAAAGTTTAGCAACACTGAGAATATTACTGTATAAATGTTATTTAACAAAAACAATAAATTGATTTAAATATATTATTTAATTGATAGGCCATTTTCCAATTTGAACAACAGTCTCTTGTTACTGTAATGCTAGCATCGCGCCTTTAACATGGCATCATTCAATGGAAGGGTCCAATTTAAATAATGACACTGAGCTGTCAATACCGGTTGTGACCTCCGCGCGCATTAACCACTGCCGTACACTGCTTTCTCATGCTTCGAATTAAGCACCTGATGTCACGAAGAGGAATCGCATCCCATTCCTGGAGCAGTGCAGCTTCCAGCTCCCGCACGTTGTGAAGATGTGGATGGCTCTCACGCACCATACGACCAAGAATGTCCCACACGTGTTCGATAGGAGACAGGTCCGGTGATCACGCTGGCCAGTCCAACACCAGAACGTTGTTAGCCTCAAGGAAATCACTGGTGACCTTAGCTGAATGAGGACAGGCGTTGTCTTGCTGGAACATAAAGTCTGCATGATGCTGCATAAAAGGGATGACAACAGGGGCGACAACTTCTTCACAATAACGTTGAGCCGTTAAATTTCCGCGAATCACAATAAGATCTGTTTTGCCATTTTCATGGATTCCAGCCCACACCATGACACTGCCATCACCGAATCTGTCGTGCTGGATGATGCACATCCACACAAAACCTCGACTCATCACTGAACAAAACGTGGCTCCATTGTTGAGCACGCCATCGCTGATGAGTTCTTGCCCATGCAAACCGATTCTTGATGTGACGCTCTGTAAGTGGAACAGCAACAAGTGGATGACGGGAATGCAGTCCAGCATCATGGAGTCTGTTTCACACAGTTTGTGCATGCACTGTAGTGCTGGTAGCGGTGTGCAAATTACGGGAAAGCCGCGGCGCAGTCTCAAACCTGTGACGTCGTGATGACGTCACTAAGTAGCGGTCTTCTCCAGGTGTTGTTCTCGGTCTGCCAGATCGTGGTCGGTCATTAACATGTCCAGTTTCCTGCTCATGTTGGCGGAGACGGGGAAATGGTTGAGGCGTGAACATTAAAATGTCGAGCAACAGCGCGAACGCTCTGCTCAGCAGCGAGCCTTCCCATTGTTTCATGGCGCTGATTTTCGGGTAGACCTGGCCGGCGGCCCATGTTCGGTAGGGTAAACTTTTAAGCGTTTTCTGTTAACGTTCGTTATCTGCTTTTGCAATATGGTGAATTTTTGCCTTCGCTACCCGCCAATGTGTACCAGTGCATGAAAAATGCATTTTCACATGCAGTAAGCGTGCGGCCGAGAAATGCAAGAAGTGATTTACATTTCTTCATGATCAGCGAGACATTACATTGACGAAACAGGCCTGCAAATTTGGTTATAAATGGAGGCATAGTTTTAATACAACAAACCAAACTTCACTGTTGCTAAACCTTTTTGGCTCAGTATATATATACATATTGTCTGTGCCATGGGGAGGAGAGATAAAATAACTTGCTCAGACAGAAGCCTTACCTTGGGATGTTAGTTAGTGAGTATGCTCTGACAGTGACATTGATGTTGCATGTGTAAGGCATAGCAAATACTGATGCGATATACTATAAGCAAACCAAATACCTACAGGGCAAGATCTTGCACTAATTGTTGAATAGAGTTAGTTCATTGAGCAGTAGAACATATATAGATACCTCTTGATGTCCAGTTAACATAGTGTCTCTGGGTTCCTGATGGCTTAGAACTGACAAGCATGCTAAGATAAGGTGAAGAGCACCTATATCTAACGTCATACGTCGCAGTAAAACGCCATCATCTGTAGTAGATGGTGTCATATCAAATAGTAACTTCAACACATGGAAGGGTAATGTCGGCAGGGATGAGGCAATAGGTGATGACAACATATGACCTGAAATGAGTGATGTTAAATAGTGATAATATTCATTCTGTAATTTTACGGGGGTTTCCTAATAAAAGTGATATATTCCCGCAGCTCACATGGACAAAATAAACTTTATCCATAACATATTTCACATCACAAGCTTGATGTGCATAATCCCTGAGCTATTCCCTGAACTCTCATGGCCAAAATAAACTTTATCCATAACAGATTTCACACCGATGGCTTGATATGCATAATCCTAAGTACAACAATTCATAGTATAAAATGAACAACAATTTCAAATTTACAGCATTGGCATCTCAAAATCATCAGTTTTTAAAGGGTTTTTTTAATTACTGCCTTTACGGGATATCGTCTGTATTATTTCCATGACTCTTGAGGATGTTATATTTCATATTTGTGTACTCAGTCTCTATTAACCATTTCAATGACAAATCCCATGAAAAGTAAATTCTTTACGATGTTTAACTTATTCTGTTGAAGACTTTGAAATTCTTATGACTGGAGCAATGGCTTCCAATCACATTAATTTCAAAATATTCAACAGCTTTCCTGTTCATTTGCCCTGAGTTTGCGATACAGGTAATTATCCGTTGAAGGGTTAAATATGGGTGTTATAAGATGGTGTTTTCAGTCAATGACATATTAGATGCACGGATATGTCTACATTCTTTTGATATTTACAAACCAAAATGAATGTTAAAAAACATAGTGTGTTTTGTCATATGCTTGGTAGAGTTTAATGGCTTTAGATTTCGACATTCAAGTCCAAGCTGATTGGAAAGAATAGTCTGTTATTGGTATTCCATATGCCAAAGACCGGCGTGAGTATTGCGGTTAGTGCCATCTGTCTATCTCTTTGTCCGGGGCATATCTCTTAAAAGCAAGAAGGTAAAATCACCAAATTTGGGACACTATCATGTCTGGCTAGATCTTATTTGAGTTTGAGGCCAAATGGTAGAATATCTAAGTTACAGGGTCACTAAGTGCATACCTGTATACAAACATCTGGTGATAAGTCTGGAATGTAAGAATGAAGAATCACCAGACTTGGTGCACGCCTTCATATTGCAATTCCGTAGGAGTATTTTGAGCTTGAGATAATATATGTCAAATATCCAGGTCTGGGATGTAAGATGGTAGAATCACGAAATTTGGCACATCATTCATATTGTGAGTGACGAGAAGTAATTTGGGTTTCAGGTCAAAGGGTCAAATATCAAGGTCACACAATCACTAAGTGCATACCATAATCCAGATTCTTTGCCTTATGCCTGGAAGTAAAAAAAGCATCAGCTTTTGTTTCTATGAGAATTCTTAATACTTACCAGATGTACTATTATGATAATGTCTATTATCTAGTCTAGCTCAAAATAAACAATTAAAACTGCACTTGCCATGGTCCTGCCCATACTGTGTCCGGGAATTACCATAGCCCCAGGTACCGAGTCAATTCCCATTCACAGTCAGATTTGTCTTATATTTGCCTTGAACAACAGCGAAAGCAGCTCAGCCTCACCTCAGCGGGGCGGCTGATGCAGGGCCATAGTACATCTGGTAAGTATTAGGAATTCTCGCAGAAACAAAAGCGGATGCTTTTTTTATTCTACTTCGAATAATACTTACCAGATGTACTATTATGATAAACTCCGGATTTCGACAGCCAAGAAATACCGGTGTGAGGAGGTGAGGCTCGAAACAGCTCTCATCTACCATCCGACAGAGAAGGTTGTGAAGAGACTAGAACCCTGGCATACGCTTGGGTTCTGCCATCTGACTCATGGAGTGCTAAACTTCCATGGTCTAGACTGCGCCTCCCCCCCCCCCCCTCCTTTGTACGCACAAATTCCAGAGGGCTGTCAAAAAGGGGAAGCAACACCCACCAGACCCGTGTCAGCCCCAAGTCTCAGCTAGGGCAGTTCAGTAGAGTGCAAAGAAGCTACTACAACTTCTAATTTTGAAAAAAATATCAGTATATCGACTAGATTTTCAAATTGGAATGAGTCTAATGTCTATTGCAATGAATAAGATACTCTTGAACCAGACTATTTACTTAATCAGTCCGGTATTTCGACTGTAAGTAAACTAATATTAGTTACTTAATTAAAGTAAACACTCACCATTTTTGAGTGCGATGGCTTTCTTAATCATCACAGGAGCTTCGCCCAATCAACGGCCGTTCTCGGATCATGTGCATTACGATTGCTCAGTGGATGTGGAAGAACCTTGCAATGTATGCGAAATAGTGGTCGGATGTGACTTTAGCTAAGATTCGATAAATTTGCGACGGCTACCGGATTAAGTGCGCTGGAGATGTCGCGAAGGTAGAAAACAGTGAATGACGACTCGGCATGCCATTGTGCTACAGACATCACCTCCTCTAAAGAGCCACCCTTATAAAGGGCAGATGCTGCTGCTAGTGCTCGGCCTTGATGGGCGTTCGCACGATCAACCTGCTTTCCTGAAGCGATTTTGTGCGACATCTGAATAGCAATGACTATCCAACAAGAAATGGTGTCTTTCGAGGCGTGCAAATGAGGAGCTTTGAGATATAACCACAGAGATTTTGGGTCATCTCTCCACTCCTCAGTACGTTTCTTATACATTTCCAGACATCTGACAGGACACCAAGCAGAAGGGTTTGGGTCATGTCTAATTAAACTTAGCAAACTGATCGGCTGTCCTGGATATTTAAGTGACTTGATTCTTTGCCAGGAAACAAAGATGTGGTAATAGTCTTAAACCTTCATCTGTAACAACAAAACAGTCTTGTTCGGCAGAAAGAGCATGTATTTCGCTTCTCGTTCTCGCCGATACTGCTGCAACCAAGAAAACTGATTTAATAGTTAACAGTTTAATATCTATAGATCTAATTGGTTCAAAGGGAGCATGCCCTAAAACCCGTAGAACAAGAGATAGATTCCGTGCTGGGATAAGAATTGGCTGTCTAGGTCGCAAATTGCTCATTCCTTTAATAACTTCATTCAAAGTGTAGTTCTCCACTCCTACAATGGTCAGACTGGGAAAGACTGAAGCTAATGCAGACTTATATGCTGCTAGGGTTGAAGGTACAAGTTTGTCAACTTCGTATAGATGACAGATAAAATCTGCTACGTGTTGAATAGATGTAGAAAAGGGATTAATACCTCTTGCCTTACACCACTTTGCAAATTTTTGATTCTATAATTATATGTCTTGGTTGGTTGACCCTCTTCTGGCTGAAGCGACAAACTTCGCTGCTTGCTCAGAAAAGCCACCCTTAATTGCACACTGCTTGATAACATCCATGCAGTCAATTGGAACATCTCCGGTCTGTCGTGGAGATACAGATCTCTGTTCTGAGAGATCAGATCCCTTCTGTCTGGAAGAGGGATTGGATTGCAGACCAGAAGGTCCAGCAGATCCGTAAACTATGATCGGCCTGGCCAATGAGGGGTGATCAGTACTACTTGGCACATGCCCTCTCTTATCTTTGCCAGAACTTTTGGGATGAGAATTGTTGGAGGATACGCATATGCGCAATTCCCTTCCAATTTATCGCCAGTGCGTTTACTGCTAAAGCTAGCGGGTCCGGGATCGGAGACATGTATGTGACCATCTTTGCGCTTTGTTTTATCGCAAACAGGTCCACATTTGGCTTGCCGCAATGTTTGAAAAGAACTTCCGCTACTGATTGGTTGAGCTGCCATTCCGTCAGACGACAAACCATCCTTCGTCTGAGAGCATCCGCTGGAATGTTCAGTCTTCCTGGAATGTGTGCTGCTCGAAGAATAATATTCCTCTCTTGGCACCACAGCAGAAGGTTCCAAATCATCATACACAAATCCGGTGATCTTGTCCCGCCCTGGCGGTTCAAATAAGACACCACTGTTGAGTTGTCTGTCCTTACCAGGAAAATCTTGTCTCGGATTAAGTTCTCGAATTTTCGAAGTGCTAATGCCACCGCTAATAATTCGAGAACATTGATGTGTTTCTGCGCATTGGTCCGATCCCATTCCCCTGACACTGACAGATCATCCAATACTGCTCCCCCACCCGTCATCGATGCATCTGTGAAGATGGACATCTGCAGTTGAGGAGGTTGTAGAGGAACACCTCGCAGGAGATTCTGTTCTGATAACCACCACTGAAGATGGAATATCAATGGTTCTTTTACTGGAATCCTCAGAGATAACGGATCCGTTCTCTGAGACCAGAATAACATTAAGTACATCTGAATCGGTCTGCGCCTGAGTGCCGCATAAGGCACCACCGTCTCCAGAGATACTAGTAAACCCAGTATTCTGAGATATTGACGCGCCGTCAGATAAGCTCCTAGAGAAACTGATTCCAGACCTGTAATCAAACTCTTGACTCTGCTCTCCGCCGGAAAAGCTACACCGTCCCTGAGATTGAAAAATATTCCCAGATATAAAAACTCCTGGAATGGAGTCAACTATGATTTCTCTAGATCCTTTAGTAAGGCCAGGACTACCTGAAGATTGTTGCGCAGAATGACTGGATTCCGCGCCTTCAGCAGCCAGTCGTCTATGTAAGTATGAACAGCTATCTTTCTCCTGCGAAGATAAGAAATCATGGCGAGAACCACTTTGGTGAAGACCCTCGGGGCTGTGGTTAGACCGAACAGAAGCGCATTGAATTCCCAAACATTGTCTTGGAATGCAAAGCGAAGGTATTTCTGAAAAGGAATTGACATTGGCATATGAAAATATGCATGCTGAAACTTTGGAGAAAGAATAAATTTGTTCAATGGTTTGAGATTGAGAATTGGTCTCCAACCTCCGGAACGTTTCAGAACAAGGAACATTATCGAATAAAACCCTAGGGAGGATTGATTGCTGACTAGATGAATCGCGTTCTTCTGCTGAAGATCTTTGATTTCTGAGCAAATGGCATCTAGACGATCGGATTGCCTTGGAACGGGAGTCCATACTGGAGTTGATGTTAACGGAACTAACGATTGACGGATGAGCCAGTCCGGTTCGCAGCCGTTTCTTAACCAATGACAGACTAAACAATCTTGCCCAACCTGTTCCCACTGGTTTGAGAACAGTTGAAGTCTACCTCCGACGGTAGACATCTGCACACAGCTCACGGTCGATCTTGCACGATAAGACGCTAATTCGCTTGAGTGAAGATCCTAGACTCCCTGCGTTCCTGATGTCACCGGAATGGATCCCGCCGGAAACCCGTCAGGACCGTCCTCCACGGCCATCCACGTTTTTTTAGAATATGATGGTTCGGGACCGCCGCTATGGCCATCCTTATGATCGCCGCCGCCACCCTTCCTTATCCTCCTCATACGGCCTCTTATTAGAGGACTTGTATGAGGATGAATGGCCAGTTCCCTGTGAGCCGGATGCCCGATGGGCATCACGGCCAGAAGGATGGAAGGGCGATCTTTGGCGCTGCCTCTGTTGCTCCTGCCGATGCTGCTTATAGGACTGCTAGGGCCGAGTCCTCTTCGTCGACTTCCACGACTTGCCGACTTCTTGCTCTGCGACCATTGACGCGACTTTGGATAAAGCTTGCCGTGCCGAGCCGCCAAACAAGCCTGGACCAATGAAGGGCACAGAAGATAACGCAGCCCTCATCTCACGTCCTGGTTCTACGCAATCGAGCACCATTCTCCATCGCTCCGCCAATGTTCTGGTGATTACTCTGGCCAGGCAATCCTGGGACAAGCGTATGGTGTCCCGGACAACTCCGGGAGCAGCCTCTGGCACTTCCCCGCCTTCC